>OX637391.1:6584550-7184550 GCA_951799425.1 Ilex aquifolium
TGATGCATAGTAGCTACCAACTCCAATGAATGATAACACGCAAGCATCAGTGAATGATAATAACTCTGCAGTCTACATAGAGACTTACTGAATCTTAACCAAAACATTAGAAATAACCTTAAGAGCAGTAATCTCTCTGAAGGATGCCATGTAACATTCTTGTCTAGAGTGCAAAAGAACATTACAAAGATGTCGAAAATAAGAAATGGGACGGTTGGACGAGTATAGTAAACAAGCTTGTGACAAACTAAGACTGACCTGCTTAGCACGCTCGAGCAAGTTAAGTGCAAAATAGGTGATTCTTAGTTGCATTTTTGCACTGGAGTGGGAGATGGTATCACCTTTGTGATTATCAGAAAATTCGCAAATTCGCAAAACTCGTGTGAGGCCATCTGCATATACTTCATAACCCAACTTTACTGTAGCCAAACTATTTAACCGTTCATAACTAGACCCTTTTTGGTCTACTGGATTTTTATCCAGTGGTAAATGAGACCCCAGCCCTCTGTGTTGCCTGAACCTATAGAATGGTTTCCAAGGCCGCACTTTATCCAAGTTGATTTCACGTAACAGACGCACATCTGCAACAAGAAAGCTAGATGGTGATGATGCAATTTAATTTTTTGATTCGATTAACCAAGGGTTTACTTAATTATCAGCTGGCTATTGCTATCAAAGGCATAACTAACAGTCCAAAACATGATGCTATCCGTTAAATTCACATAAAGCATATGTTCATTTAATATTCGTTATAAAATGTTAAACAATTTTAAGTTTATTGCAAAAATAAAATTTCTGAAACATGCACCAATAATAAAAAAAAAAAAAGTAAGCATGTATACTAATTTCTGTTTGTAGCTCAATTCATGCACACACTCCTGATGGTGCCACTAGTAAGAATTTTTCCTCCGTACAGACTAAGAATCTTTTTTAGTACTTTTATCAATGTTTGGTGTAATGGCAATGGAGCATGGATACTTCAATTGGGGTGACGTATCCATATCCGACACGTATCGGATATCAATACTCGTCAGATACTCGTGAATACGTATCAAATACTTTTCGTACGTATCAAATAATTAATAAAATATTTATCATTGTTAGATACGTGTCGGTGTATCCATGGATGTGTATTGGTGGATACATTTGTCTTATACTTCGTAAGGTGAGATGTGTAAAAAACATGAATCATACAAATGTGTATTCCTTGTTCCAAGATGTTCATTTGGATGTGCATCATATATGCCACAAGATATGCCAATTCTTCACAATTTGGTTAGCTTAAATAATGAGTTTTTATGGTTTATGTCAAAACCAATGAAGTCTATTAAATGCTACGTAAAAGTTGAGAACTCTTGAAGGATTACATATGTTCAGGCTAGAATATTAACCTTAGATTCAAAACACCATTAAGCAGCAATATAAATTGTTTTGGTTTGGACGTGTTTTACCTCTTAATCTATCATATCCCTAGTATTGTAATAACATTCTATAATATATATAGACGTATCCTAGTTGTATCCTACGTTTTATGATTTTGTTGTATCGTTGTATTTGTATCCTGACGTAACCGTATCCGTATCTGTATCCATGATTCTTAGTGAAATTGTCCGTATCCATGATTCTTAGTGAAATGGTATTAGAGGCACAACAAACAGTCCAAAACATGATGCTATCCATTAAATTACACAAAGTATTAAAGTTCACTTCATGTCATATTCTTTGCAAGATGTTAATAGCTATAGATTTACTGCAAGAATTAAATTTCTGAAACGTGTATCCATAATCAGAAGTAAGCATGTAAACTACTTTCTGTTTAGCTCAACTCATGCATACACTCATGCCAGCGCCACTAGGAAGAATTTCTCCTTCCTATGGGCTACAGTATTTCTTTGTAATTTTATCAATGTATGTATAGGGACGAATAGACTTTAAGATCAGCTATCTAATTGAAAAAGGAAAACAACAGGAGGAAAGAGGGAAAGAGAAAAAGCATAATGCATATCATGCAGCTTTCAATTTCCGCAACCACAATTTTTTATCAGACTGAGAAGCTGAAAGCCTACTTAAGAACTTAAATTAGGCTTAAGAACTTAAATTAGATAACGAACTGTATGATAAAAGGTCTGTCTCTCGTGTATAATTGCATGACCAAGCTATAACCAATAAAGAACCGATAATCTTAGCCCAGCAGACCCCGCCCCTTTTTTCTCCTCTCTTTTGCTTTCCCTTGGCAAGCCAAATAATAATCCACTCAAACCACCAAAATTTAGGGACAATACCTGAGTACACACCAAGTCTACGAGGAGTACCAACACTCAGAAAAGAAAAAAAGAACAATTCACCTAAACTCATACCAAGGAATCTTAGGGGATGACCACTCTCCTCGGCTCCTATTCACATGCATAACAGTAAGCAAGAATGTTACCACTGCAACTATTATCAATTGTAAGAATGGCCTCCACTGATGCTGTCAAACAAAAAAGCAACATTTAGGGAGGCATTGCAGGGCCAACTGCCCAACACCTTACAAGGGAAATCTCCCTCCTAACTGCCCCTAATGACTAACCACAAGGCACAATTTTCGTGCCCCGTTGTCATCCCAAGTTTTATAAGGAATCTCTCATTCATTGATTATAATCACTGCAGCACATGTCACCATGCCACTAAACTTAGTTGGAGACCAAAATGACTAGATCAAATGAGCAGATGTTATGCGCAAAATTCAAACCGAGTAGAGCAGGGAGAAGATGATTCATAGGAAGCTGCCCTTGTTCATTATTCAAGCATGCACTCCATAAGCTGGTACACATAAACATAGCATTGATATTACTGTTGCATTTCGTATCAAGTAGGGATCCTCAGTTAAATATTTAGAAAAATAACTTCTGCTGCAAATACTCAAATTTCAATTAAGAAACATAAACAATTCATGATGAAACTTGATGCAAGGTCCATCCCCCTAAAGTGTGCAGGCATAAAAAGCTATAGTGGCATGATCAGCTTTCCAGCATATGAAGGGGCTTAAATACATAAATCAGAGTATTTAAATCTCAATACCTACCATCAATTTGGACCACCAGCTTATGAGGTAGAGTCAAGTCATCCCAAACGTAGTTGACACTACCTCCAGATCTCAGAATCTCTGGCTCCGAAGAACCCTGAAAATTCACCAACAATAATTGAAAAGAAAAGGATAAATAAGTGGCCATCCAAAATCGTTTCAATCATACAGTAATTGATGAAAATGGAGGACTAATGAGACAACCTTCTGATAGTAAACTATCGAAGCATCACGCAAGCAGTTCTCAATCCGATAAGGCAGGTTAATTTTTGATGGTCTGTTGAAGTGCAAAAGAAGAGTGGAACCTTCTTCTACCACATGAACAGCCGCAAACTCCCATAAACTTTTGTCATGTTCCGTTACATGACCTGATTCTTGTACAGGAAATTCTAAGGATCTTCTGAATTTCAGAAAAAACCGTCCCAGTGAAGCAACACATACTGGTCCTGACCAACCCAATCCAGCCTCATTCAGTCGGAACTGAATATGGAGTAACGAATCATCTAGAGCATTTCTATGCTTTCTGAGAAAATTCTCAAGGAAATTAGTTTCCTTGTTTTTGGCTATTCCCTTCCGCAGCCTCAAGGCTGTTTTCTGTTTACTGTGGATGGCAATCATGCCTTCCATGTCATTCTTCTCAAAAAGAGATGATAAGAGCACAGATCAGAAAATAATCAAAACATATCTAAAGTGAAAAGGCAACTTTCAGCTGATAGAATAAGAGCAAACCTCCAAATAACATTGACGAACAATGATATCTTCCTCCGATTCATTGATTACAACATATCGAGGGTTCATAGATACTATTTGCGATGGAACAACTACTTTACTCATATGCGGCCTTAAAGCCACACCCAACTTCATACTATTTTTGAATCCAGGTCCTTCTTCTACTTCCAGGTCTATCTCTGTAATGCCTGATAATGCATCCAAGTCCAGTTGTGCCTCACATGCTTTCTCCTCCAATAATTTCAATCGCAACCTGTTGTGTCTAATATTGGCAACAAAAGGTTAATTAGCCAACAATTAATTAATGAACATATTTACATACAGACATCCATCATCAGATAGAAATGCCTATTATATTATCATGCGTGTGAGATTAAAAATTGGAACTGAATGAGAAATATTTACTTCAGGAACCATGATCTACTAGACATGGGGGGCAAAAAAGACCCTAGATCTGGAGGAATTCTGGAACCTAGCTTTTCGGCTTCCTCCCTGCATGAATTGATACTTGTTATCACAAGGACACTGCATCGAATCAAATTTGAAAACAGTGATAGCGTGAGTCACTACCTAGGCAGAGGCTTCTGATTGGCAGCAAAGCAAAACAAAGAAAAATTGGTGTCGTTTTTCAGCGTGTAGGAAGTAAAGATAGCAGCCTGCAAACAAAGACAGAATTTAACTTCTAAAATGGGGGTCTGGCTAACAAGCGGGTCGCATGAATAGCTACCTCTAGTATGCCTCTCTGTCCACGCGACAATCTCAATGAAGCAAAACATTTTGCTCCGGCAAAATTCAACTCAATGTCCAAATGACGGACATCATTTTTTTGTTTCTGTAACTTTTTAACCCAGTCACCACTAGTAACTGGTTTGCAGCTTGAATTAAATGCAGTCAAAGTAACCACAAAGTATATCGTGGCGGGATTAGCATAAAAATTTACAGTTGAGCCACAAGGAATAGTTGCCTGATTGCCTAAATTGCCCGAGCTAACAGAGGCCAGTGGATCTGCCCAAGGTGAAAGTCAGTGACAAGAACATTTATACAGATTAAAACCATATTCCAGTTGTATTTTCCTATTACCTGTATTGGTCAAATTCACATGTATCTCGGAATGAAGTAAATTGGAGACCTGAACAGTAGGAAGAATAAAGATTTCCTTCTGCTCTTGGAGTGCAACTGGTGAATTTCTACTTCCAGAGGCATACCCGAAGTTATCAGGACGTACAACAGGAATATTCCTTCCGATGCTTTGAATTAGGAAATGTAAGTTAGCAACATCCCCAGCTTCAGATTTGAGAGAACAATGTGTGGTACTTAAGGAAAACTTTTCTGATTCAACAGAAAAGGCCCTCCGGAAACGGTAACTTAATTTATCAAATATTCCAGATAGAGGAATAGCCTTTTCGCCTTTAAGATCATCTGACCACTCCACCAATGAAATCTTAAAATTACCCAAGTCCTCCGTAATTCTTGGTCTAAAAGAATATAAGAAGTTACCTGCAAATCAATTACAAATCATGTGAATTTTGGGGGTAAAGAAGCACTCCAGCAAAACAAAGGCAAGTTATTCCACACTTCCGCAGCCTGAAACACAGAACTACATGAATAAAATTCAAAGTCAAATGGAGGAAAACAAAGTGGCTGCCCTCAGGTTTGAACTTACAACCCAAGGTTATTGGATCGAATTTTGAAAACAAAGTGGCTGCATTCGTTTGGATGTCAACCACAGATTACTTTTGAATCTTTTTCAACTCATCACACTTTTTGTTTTTGCAAGAATTTTAGGTACTTATTCAAACCAAGGAAAAGAGACATCATCTTTCAGTTCCCCTCAAGGAACCCAGAATAAGCATTTGTACATCTTATAAACATTTTCTTGATGTTCCTCCTTCCCAGGTTTCCAACCGCAAAGACTTCCTCAAGGTGGATGCCATTTCAAGAGAGAAAGTGACTGTCCCAAGGTAGTCTTCACCTGATACAAGGCACACAACTACATATATTTATTTTGGGGGCTTCACAAACTATTCAATGACACCGTAATGCCTTGATGGCCCGAGTCTGGTAAATGAGGTTTCAGCCTGCTGTTAAACGAATAAAGAAAAATAATGGTCGATGCCTTCGGAGAAAGGTGCAGCATTGTCTTAAAATTTAAGGAAATTGAATATATGATGAAAATGAAACATCAGCTTATTGGACAAACCTATTATCACGTCATTTTCTATAGCAAGAACATGAATTTATTCTTTTGCTTATGATGTGGAGGAACAGAGACATGTTGTATATCCGTATAAATCATCTTATCAACATCCAACACCAGCTTATTTTTTTTTTCTTTCTTCCATTTGTTTTATTTTCCTTCTTCGCTGAGTTTGATCAATTTTTGTGTATGTTGACTGCCTCAAATGAGTCAAATCAGACCCACAATTGCCTTTGAAGCCTACACCTTTGGCTGACATAGTGACATCCTTATATCTTATATACAACCAGGAAATATAACTCTCCATGAATATGTGGGCAATTCTCTTTGCCTTGCTTACAAGAAATGACAGTGTAATTTCCATCTTTAAAGAGAAAATAAGGGAAAGAAAAATAGCTCAATCCATACCAACACTCAAAGACACCAATGCCTTTTTCAGTCCACCGGACAAATTTATAGCACCAAAAGCTGCCATAGAATCATCAATTGTATCCCTCGCATTCAGCACCAAAGAAGCAAAGTCGGTTTCCTTTTGTTGAGGCCGTTGAAAACGCAACTCCATAGAGTAATCAGTTTCATTCTGAATTCTTAGTAAAGGCGATACCACAATTGACATACCATCCTACACAGAAAAAAGGGGAGATAAAAGCATTGATGGGAATTTCTTTTTCAAACCTTCAATAAATACCCATCACAAGAACAATTATTTGAGAAAATACCTCACTTCTATCTGAAATTTCAACCACGACGAATGGCCCAGGATAAGTCTTTGAGTCTGATCATGAATGAGGAAAGTTCAATCTTAAACCCCTAAAAATACAGAATTATACCATAGTCTTGCATCACCACTACAATTAAGAAATCCAGTGAGATTAACCCAGCTGGGAATTGAGTAGTTGAAATCACTTATACTTCAAAATGGTGATATAAGCTTGTCAACAAATCCCAAGTTCTCAACCTAGCCCATCCCAACCTACTTTGCATCTTAGCATTTATCTCTCACTTATCGACTCTTTCTTCATAATCTCCATACATTCATTCATATAGTGTTGCAGTCCTTATCTCAAGTTCCAGTGAGAGAAAGTTTAAAGCCTCTACTTCCATCATATCTATCAAATTAATGTGCATTCGCCCGCTTTTTAACCTCATTATACTATTGTGTTTAATCAACAATTAGCATGTCCTGGAATAAAGGTTGTCAACATGTATACTAGTCTGTTTTTTTTTCCTTAAAATAGTATATCATATATCGTATTGTATCGTATCGTGAGATACGGTTATACATACATGATACATGTATACATTTATAGTTCAATTAAATCAATATAAATTATATTTTAACTTAAATTTCATACAAGATTAAAAAAGACGCCAAGTTTCAAAACAAAATTTAACAATTCAAGTTTGCAACATAATTCATCAATATCAAATTTTAAAGATTAGCCAAATCCAAAACAATCCATCCTTATAGTCCTACAAATCACATTTTCATCTAGATCTTCAGTTTGAAGACGGCATCAATATCTTCATCATCAGATGCCTCCTCATCTTTTTTGACCTTTTGTATGCTCAATCACATTCATTACTTTTTACAACTATTTGCTTTCCTTTAGTTTTCTTATATGACAAAATATATCTAGGCCCCCACATAGAGACAATATAAATTATATAGATATTTCATTTGGATATTTTCAATGCATTTCAACTGGGGATGAACACCTATGTTCCAGTACTTACTCTTTAAGGTTGCACAGGGAAGGGTAGGACAGAGGCTGAACCCACCTTGTAATGAAACTATGCGTGTTCTCCAAGCAAATGCTCGTTCTTCTAAAAGTGACACCCGGATGGGTTTAGTAGAAAAAGCTCCTTGGTCTGCAAGCTGGATTGAGAAAAACGACGCTTCCGGAGGTTGATTTACTGAAGATAAGTGCCTTACAGATGGTGTTAATTAGCATTAATAATATCCTTACGCAACAGAGAGACATTCAAATAAACAAAAAAAACTCAAAAATAAAACTATTGATGAGCAAAACTTATTGCAAAAAAGCAGCATATATACCTTAAGAAAATGGTAGTGGATTGACCATTAGCAATTGATGCATCTTCGTTATCATAAAAGTGACAAAGAAGGGTCAAGCCTGACATGTTTTCAACCTGCCATGTCAAAAATCATCACCACCACTTCCTGACAAATTCCATGTTTATCAAGAATAATGATGCACGTACCAAAACATTTCCCAAAAGTTGTTTATCAAATGAATGTGGATGGTTGGATCAGTAGGTCCTGCTGAATAAAGTTGGTGGGACCTATTGATCCAACAATCTACATTGATTTGGTAAGCAAAATTTGGCAAATTTTTTGGTAAGTGTAGCATTGATCATTTATCAAATTGGGCGATGTGTGTGTGTGAGAGAGAGAGAATGTTCATAGTTCTCCCTGCAACCCCCCCCCCCCCTCTCTCTCTCTCTCATAAATTGGAGCAACAACTAATAAGAATTGAGGTTTTATACCTTAAATCGAATAAATTTCTCACAGACCCCCTTACATTTGGCTTAAACCCCATCAACCCATGTTGTATCATTGTCATCAAGCCAAGGACCAAAATTTCATTTCGGTCTATAATTTCGGTGAGTTTGGAAATAGAAGCATTTCGGCAATGTTTCGGAAATATTTCAAAAACAAAATGGAAACAAAGAAAAAATTTAAAAATTTGTTTCCAAAACATTAGTTGAAACAAACGAAACATAAGTCGAAACACTTCAAAACATAGGAATTTTGATATTCAATCAATGATTCGTTTCATTTTCCATGGAAAAAGGAACGTTTCAAACGTTTCAACACAAAATTTAATTCCTTGCATCAAGCCAACTAGTTTTTTCCGCAAACTAGTCAGCAAAAAACTTTAAAAAGACACAAACCAAACATAGTTACTACTTGAAGATAGTGCTCGCAGCACCACCCTGAACCCTCCTCTTTCCTTGCTATTGTGGGCACTTAAACCTTTGTCCTTTCCCTAATTTGGCCCTTTAAGAGCCATCGTCTTCCTATCTTTTAAACAACAAAACCAAGCAAACCCAGCTACAAAAGTCCTACACTAAGGCTATTCTACTTCATTGTGGTTATATGATGTTTGGGACTCCAAATCACAGTAATCATACATTGGCACGAGAATATGCATGCATAAGCAGATACACCCATGTGTATGAAAACAAATCATACTGACTCCTCTTCACCTCCACCCACTCGGTGCATGCTCAATTGTTTCCATCAATTATACAGAATTTATTCTGACTTATCACCAATTACACTTTCCACATGCTAAAAAGGAAACAAGTCCTCAACATCCAATATTGCTTGGTCACATGATGACAAGTATTCAAAAAGCGTGGCCATATGCCCGATTTCAATTTTGTTACTTTCAGATTCTGGGCATGTGCAAGATGGACTCCTCTGACACCACCCCTGATTTACACAGCCCAAGCCACAATCTTTAATTTACATCATACAAACCAAACCAAACAGATGTAAACCATATGAGATGTATCCAAATAGGAAGAAATCACATTTATCTTCTAGCAATATCTCTTTTGCAGGACCAAGTATACGTGGTCCTTCGCAAATAAAGTTTCAATTAGACACCCTACTAAAGGCCACAATGCTTTGGTCACAACTAGGGAGGATAATTCGTTTACAATTCAGATTAAATATTTAATCTTAACCCTTTCAGCCTTTTAGCTTTTGTTTTCTCACTAGAAAATTGTACATAAAAGGATATGAAGTTTAGTTTAATTGTTTACTCCGACATTACCTCAAACAGAAAAAGAGACAAAGACAGATGCTTCAAACATATAAATATATAGATAAGTACAGAACCTTGCAGCAGTTAGCCAGAACGACGGAGTTTCTTATTGCATAGGGCCCAGCCAAATTCAGCTTTCCAATCACAAAGAGAAGTATGTCCAACGAAAGCTCGGTTAATGATATGCTCAACTGTCAACAGTAAAATGAGAATGGCTAAAAAAGTTCAACTCGGTAATGGATACTAATTGAAAAAATTCAAATATCATGACCCCGACCTCTTTGATATTACAATAAAAATGAACAGGCAATCCAAGCGAAACATTTTCTGAAACCTGGAGATTGAACCTAAAGCGATAGAAAATGCATATTTCAACTGGGTGAACAAATTCTCTCCTGCAATCATGAAAACAATACACCCAACTATTAAAATATGTTTACGAGCTGGGAGCATAAATCCTGTCCCGAATTTTGCAAAGTAATGCAAGAAAATAGGATAACTTGCGCCCGTAAATACAAACACTCACCATAAGTTTCTTTGGGCATCAAAATAATATAGCAACATCTCTAATCTGCTCATAATCCTCGCTTTAGTGCACAGAATCTGTACAACAAAATCAGTAGTACAGATAGATCCCTGGAGGAGTGGGAGCTTTTCCCCTGTATCTGCAAGTTCATGTACAATGGTCAGAGTAACCTTGTCAACTGTAACATTAATGCAGGAGAGCTTTCCAATTTGCGCAGAGTTTCTGTCCTCGTTCATAGGAAGATCCAGCAGATTAGTTCTAGATGCCCCAGCTGCATAGCTATCTGGTAACAAGTTATCATAAGCTAATGAAGGATTAGGGAACACTTTCCACTTAAATGGATTTCCAGGTTTGCCGACAAATTCAAAAACCCCATCAACAAAAGCTATACCACAGTCATTCTTCTTGTTCACAAGGTAAAATGATTTTTTAGCTATAGGACTATAAGATTCCAGCTGAGTATCACCCTCATAAGTTTGAGGTTTGTAAGGAAGCATTCTCCAAAGTGCCCACCCACTGTCATTACATCCGGAAATGTCAACAAAACCTGAGCCTGGGCGAAAATTTAACCGTAGTGACTCCCCTGAATCACTTTTCGCATGCAATGAAATCAAAGAGAACCATTGAACGGGTGACTTCCATAGTCTTGGATTGTGATACTTCACCTAAGTATAAGTTTGATGGGAGATTATAATATATAATAGCAAGTCTTACGATAAAGTAAAAACAAACAAGGAATGGTAAAATGAATTATTAATCATTCATGTCATTCAAAATTAATATAAAGACTCATTATTGAAACTTCCATAAATGTCACACTAAATGGGAAGCCAATGCAAATTCCCCTTTCATTTCCATAAGAGATGAAT
This sequence comes from Ilex aquifolium, assembly GCA_951799425.1. Classification (NCBI taxonomy): domain Eukaryota; kingdom Viridiplantae; phylum Streptophyta; class Magnoliopsida; order Aquifoliales; family Aquifoliaceae; genus Ilex; species Ilex aquifolium. Next base: position 6,595,736 of record OX637391.1, read on the forward strand.
TCTACAATAGATGAGAATTGAGAGCACGATTAAAATATTGAGGACAAGATATCCTAAAAGAAAAGCTAGAGAAAGCAAAACTCAAAACCCAATCCACATAACTTCCTGATACATGTCACCCGCACTGAAAAGAAGGCATAGGAGCTGAGTCATCCATGAGGGAATGAAAAGCTCAATATCAAGGGGTTGGCAAATTAATAAGAGAAGCCAAAAATAATATAAGGGAGAAAATAACTTTATTGGTCAAGACATAAGTCTATGGCATATTATGTGATAGGAGGATACCAATAAAATTGAAAGGTAACAATGTTGTATGAGATAGAATGTTGGGCAACTAGAAAACAACATAGTGATAAAATGAGTGTAGCGGAACTAAGAATGCTAAAGTGGATGTATGGAAAAACTAGAAAGGATAGAATAAGAAATGACTGTATTAGAGAAATGATAGGAGTAACTCCAATTGAGGATAAGTTAAGAGAAAATAAATTAAGATGGTTTGGTCGTGTTCAACGGAGGCCGATAGAGGCACCGGTTCGAAAAAGTGACATAATCTCTCTCAATGGTACTAGAAGTAGGGGTAGACCTAAATTAACATTGAATAAAATAATTAAAAAATATTTGAAAATATTTAACATAAATGAACGTATGATCGAAATGAATGACGAAAACGGACTCATATAGCCGACCCCAAATAATTGGGACATAAGGCTTGGTTTTTGGTTTGGTTTAGTCAAGACATAAGCCTAAAAACTTAACAAGGGCAAACTTCATTTTAAAAAACCTAGGGAGCCAAATAAGCTCAAAAGTGGAATAGCTGGCCTCATCATGGATTACATAATTAATCATTACAGGAAGTCTAAGAGAAAAAAAGAAAACAGTAAACATTAAGTTTCCTCGTCCAGATGATATAGTTTAACCCATCAAAAAGTCACGACAATATTATTGTTCAATATGAAAGGAAGCCCGCAACTATTACCGCAGGGCAGCTGTGAATTTGAGTAAAAAAATTAGAGAATTTCCCATGTCATTGTAATTTATGTTAAGAAAACTAGCCTTAAATGTGGGAAATAAGTATATAACAATAACACAAGAAGCAATAAAATTTGGAGATCCCATACCCTGAAAAGAGCCCTCTCTCCCACAAGTGAATAATGAGTTGTACCAACTAAACTGTACTTGCTATCAGCACCTTCAACAGCGATATACATGTGTTGATGCACATCTTGGATTGCAACAATAGCTCCTATACCACTAACAAAACCCCGTTAAGTTAAATATTCCTCAATTCAGAAGAAGTATTCTACAGCACAAAGTTGCTAAAAAATAGAAATACCATCAAGAACTATTTCTTGCAAACTTCTCTCAGATTCGTGGTTACTGGACCACTGCCTTTGTTCCACATTGTTAGTTGTCTCTTTGCTGAAAACCCCAGACAAAGACTCAACAGCAAAAAGTACCATCTGACACAATAAAAACAATTAAACATAGTCAGCCATGGCCAAAGTAGCATTGGAAAGCCCGGTAAGAGGTAAAGATGCTAAATGCTGCTAAAAATGATAGATACATAACCAGTAGCCTTGGACAACTTGTACTGACTTAGGCTTCATTAACTTCAAAGAAGGAAATAAAAGCCAAATACAATGTCCATGCAGTTTGTGTTTTCGTGTATCTCGTTTTTTTGTTGGTTTTGGGTGGGTTTGGGAGGGTGGGGGGGAGGCATTTTTACCTTACATAACCAGTAACCTTGGACAACTTGTACTGACTTAGGCTTCATTAACTTCAAAGAAGGAAATAAAAGCCAAATACAATATCCATGCAGTTTGTGTTTTCTTGTATCTTGTTTTTTTGTTGGTTTTGGGTGGGTTTGGGAGGGGGAGGGGGGGCATTTTTACCTTCTGTGAACTTCTATGAAACCCAGGTGGGGAGTTCCATCCGGATTCTGCAGATCTTTCTTTGTTTTTTCATCTTTACCATACAAGGATATATCATTCCTCCATATGACTCTATGCACACTTTTACTTTCTATATTTAAGTAAAATTTCTCGTTCTCTTGACATTAAATATAGTATAGAAAAAGATGAGAATGCATACACGAGCAACAATTAGATCATTATTAGTTAAATTAGAGATGTTATATAGACCATGGCACTAATATATTCAGAAAGAAGAGTGACAAGACACTGTAACATGGCTGACCTGTATTTCGGGCAGAGAGACTGTTATATCAAAACCTGAGATAGAACCACTGCCACCCCAAGCCTGATTTATGTGCACGGGACTAATCACATCCCTTGCGATGGGCTGCTCAACTGCCACAAAAGCGCTCAACTCTTTTAAGACGTAGTTTTGAGGACTTAAATGCAAGACTTGAGTTTTCAAATTATCCGCATGAGATTCCTTTTGGGAGACAGAAGTGCTTGAGCAACTTGCACTATCAACTGAATGAATCCTATCCCTGTGCTCAAATTCTATAGTGGAATTTCCATCTGTAGACTGACCAGACAAACCACTAGTCATGACAGAAGAAACGTGAGGGGTTTGAATTTCCTTGGTTCGTTGTTCCATGGTTTCACGGAGGACTTGTGAAAGAATCGACAGTTTCAAAATATCAAATGAGAATTTTCTTCTCATGTTTGCCACTTCAAGACTCAAATGAATATCAGCCTCAAACAGAAGTTCCTGAAGCTTGCCTGCACGAGAGTTGAACGCTCAATGACATTTGGCAGGATTCTATAACATACAACAACAAAAAAGGAGAGTTGTTACCAGATTCATCTCTGGTCACAAGTACAAAAGAAAGGTGAGAAAGATCAATTGTCAATGCTACCATCTGCTCCCACTTTACTTCTTGAAGTATATTTTTGGTTGTTCCTGGATAGTTACCCAGTGTAGCGAGATCCTTGCCATGTACGGCCACTATGCCTTCCCCAGATGATGGTGCAACAAAAAGAAGATTATTGATGCATTGACAATACGCAGTAAAACAATGTACAAATATTGCCAATGCTGTGGTTTCAAGGAATATAACCCCACCCTGTCCAATAGCATAGCATAGATGTCAATCTCATGATATAATTGAGGATTCTGATTTTTTTTTTATCACAGTAAGAATACTGTAGAACTAATATTTGGAGCCACAACCACAAGTAGGGGTGTCAAACGTGTCGGGTTAAACGGGTGACGGGTGAAAAATATGTCAACCCGTACACGACACGTTTAATAAACGGGTGAAAAATCTCAACACGAACACAACCCGTTTAATAAACGGGTAACATGACACGACTCGTTTAACCCGTTTAATTTTAAAAAAATTATATCAACAAATTTTAATATTCCACTTTTTTTTATTGTCAATTGTACTTACCTCAAAAAAGAGGAATTTTTAGCCAAATCTCATAAAAATCAGACTTGAAGGCTTAAAAAAAATGAAAGAGGCCATTGCCTTTTATAGGCAACTCAACCCTTTCCATCTCCCCTCATTTTTCAATGTGAGACAAAAACAAAAGGCATTGGTTTGCCTTTGTCTTTAAAGTGCTCTCATTTTCCCTCCTTTGTCTTTAAACTACTACTTTACTTCTTTTTTTTTTTTTGTATTGATTTCTTCACTTCTTTTTTTCTTGCTAATTTTTTAAAATAATTATTAATTTATTATTATATTAATTTTATTTAAACAGGTAAACGTGTAATAAACGATTTGACAGGTCTCACCCGAACACGACCCGTTTATTAAACGTGTTTGGCCAGTCATCCCGTTAAAATCTCACCCAAACCCGTTTAATTCGTATCGGTTAATCATGTCGTGTCGGATTTTGACAACTCTAGCCACAAGTAATCAAATGCATGAAAAGTGGTATTCAAGGTTAATTTGAGAGCAATCGTTAAACTGCAGTGACAACGATAATGTCAAATTTTCTCTAATTTAAAAAGTTAGCACCTGAGTTTGGCACGAGATTGCCTGAAATTGTCGCCCAACAGAAAGTGATGCATCAAGCTTATTCAAATTATGTGCTCCAACCAGAATATTCTTTTCGGGGCAACCTGCTAGATAAACTTCACTCAGGGCAATGTTGACATGTAACCAATGACTTGAGGGTGGGGCTAGTATATTTGATGTGAATCCCAATTTCTGACCAAAACTGAAAGATTGAACCCCAGATCTTTCGGTATCAACTGTCAGTGGGGAATCCTCTACCACGTGCGAAACTTTACCACCAGAAGTAGAAGCATCAACCCCATTGCTCACACTTCCAGAAGGTTCCTGAAGCAATCCTAACCACAAGGAAAATGTGCAACGAGGAATAGACACTTCATACAAGCAATTGAGAGAATGCAGCAGCAGATTTCCAAGTCGAAATTGATCGGGTGCAAATTCACCGGAGCTTTTCGCCACCTCACTCACAAATCTAAAAACAACAGACCGAACTTCAGAAACATCAATAAGAACTTCCACTTTCCCATCTTTAAAGGAGAAGTCCATAAATGATTGTTGAACCAAAATGCAAATTCCATAATCAGGTAGATCATGCATGGCCAATTTTTTGCTTCTCGCGCCATCAACCGTTTTCGCATAATCCTCAATATTATAGGTTTTCCTGGAGTTATGAAGGACTATATCCAACGACTTCAGCTCAGAAATGTTGTTAGCAACAAATATAGTGCTCATATAGATCGAGGATGCCCCTTGTGTTCCACCCAGCAATGACCCCTCACTTTCCATATCAACAAACACCACCTCTTGCCTGATTAATTCTTGACAATTTACAACACCAGCTAAATCAAACGTGGTAAACGCATGTGAAACAGCAGAGTATAACCCAAAAACTGCCTGCCACAAAGAGAAGTTTCAAGCCATAGAATGCATGAAATTAAGTTTGATGTATTCATAAATTAGGAAAATAACACCCCACCACCTCTGATCTCATAAACATGTACAAGGATCTCAAAGAAGTGCACACATAAAACAAGTGGACAGGGTTAGTTCGGACTGATCCTGGACTGAACTCCTCAAACAGAATTGGGCCAACCTTATTGGGCTTTACTAAATTAAACAAAATTAGGATTAGATATCCACCAAGGTATAGTTAATCCTATCCCTATAACCAAACACCACCGTCTTCTTCACCAGTTCAAATCATGACCATCAAAATTTGCCGCGGTGACCACAATACAAAAGAACGATTTCAACCCACAACGCCGCAACTCACTCCCAGCCAACAACAATCAATGGGACCCAACCAGAAATTCACAAGACTCGATCACAATATCCACTGCGCACAATGACAAGCAGACCTTCAATGACCCACCTCGCCGGCGACAAACGGTAACAAGCCCAGGAAGAACTTAACACCCAGCCATCAATAATAATTCTTCAACAGATCCGAAAATGTGACAGATCTCAGAATCCGAAGATCCTCACACACCGATGCAGAAAAAGAAAGATGAAAGAAAGAAGGAAGATTAGAGAAGAAGAGAATATCAGGGTGGCTCTGATATATGATAGAATTAGGATTTGAAGAGAGGAGAACGCTGAAGGCAGAGAACCTACAGCCCACACTCATCCATGTATATATATTTGTAAATACAAAGGACTAATATACCCCTTAAGATATATATTTATTACAAGTCTACCACTCTCCTATATATTCTAACAATTTTATTTGAATGTAACAACTAACTTACTAGCGTATATATCATGAGGGCTTAAAATTCTATACACAACAGTCAGCATAAAAAATCACGTCTTGCAATCATATTATGTAGTTGAGATAATGAACCACTAAGTTGTTGGATGTAAATTATACTAGTCAAATCAAAGACACAGCACCCTAACAGGTCACAACAGCAGTAAGAGAGTCCTGACTCACAGAATCAATGATAAGCAATAATACTCTGTCAGATCTTCTTGTGCAGAGCTATGCCAAAAATCCCAACTGGTTTGTTACTCACAACAAATAAGTTCCACTCACGGAGACACACTTCAATGCAAACTTCCAGATTCAAAATTCAGGCTAGGAAAAACCAAGATAATTGGGCGACCCTAGCCGCAAACCATTTGTTAACAATCTGGCACTTCATGTAGGACCATCAACACTTAAAATATTCACTTTCACCCCATAAATATTATGCTAAGACAAGAAAAAAAAATAAGGGAGACAAATATTTTCTCCGGGAGTCAATCGAGTAGTTCAAGGTTTTCCAGCTATCAGTTACACTTGACTCGAGGATAGCTCAAGCTAAACTTAAAACTACAACAGGTGCTATAGTGTAGTTCATAGTTTTGCAATGTGTCGGTTAATGGATCACTGCTCCACTTGCATGTGATCAGCAAAATGGCTTTGAAGGTTTGACTCAGCAATTTGGTAACGGAAGACCACCTCGACTGGCTTGCAAAACAGTCGAGCTACTCATCATTCAAAACAATGCTATTGAAAATATAAGGCAACAAAAATAGGAGAATTACCTCAACCAAAACAAACAACTCATCCAAAAATAGTAATATAGTGATTCCAGTAGCCATCGAATGCAAAGCTGCAGAGATAGCAACAACTGTTGCACCAAATGAATGAAGATCCTCCCTGCCATAGAAACAATCTAATTTTACTATTATGACAAGAAGAGCCATAGTGTGTGTGTGTGTTTGTCCCCCCACCTCTCTCTAAGCAACCCGGGAAACTCAAACCAGTAAATTATAGAATGCATGCATTGACAAACTGAACTAGTAAACTTGAAATAGTAAATTACAGAACAAATCGACAAAGATCAACAGAGGTGAACATTAACATTTGAACCAATACACTTGTAGAACAATGTGATTTATAATAATCAGCAGTAAAGAAGAACAATGACTTCCTACTAGCTTGTGTTACAAAAGGTGCAAAATAATAAGAGAAGAGAAATGAAATCAGAAGGCCAGAATGTGACCTTAAGAGTGATAACTTTACAGTTGTCGGATTCAGTACAATAATCTCGTACTGTTGATTTGCCGATATTTCACCAAGGAAAGCATTCAAACCCTGAACTTTCAGGTAAGCATTGAGTGAAATCTGACTTCGACCATTGTAAAATTTACTATCAGGTAAAGGAATGTCAATCTTCTGAGGCTCCTTCAGCCAAAGGCACTCGGGTTCTGTATTATTTACTGCTGTGTACCCAGCTAATGCTGCAAAGTCAGATCTCGAAGTTGGTGAAACAACAAATTCAACATTGTGAACATCAAATGAAAGGTGCAATTCCTGCCTATCTTTCTGCTTCAGATCTGCATTCCCAGCATGAAACCCCTCCTTTCTCAGGGATATTTGGATGTGAGGGCCCACAAAGAGTGCTCCAACTTGAATATGCATCTCTGGCAGCATCCCAGGCATTACCATCTCGGTACCAATGAAATATGACTTGCGTTGGCCATTCCTACCTAGCACTGGTGGATCCTCAATGGTAATTGAAGTATGTGCAACTACTTTTTCCCCCCTGGTGCTGTCCGTCCTGCAAAGAGCATGTTTTATCTGTCTAAGAAGTGCAGATATTGATACTATTGACGAATATCCCAAGAAGAAGTTCAATTTTCCCACTGCCAAACTGCATTTCAAAAACCCCGTGCTCAGATCCTTGAGGCTTTGATCTGTCAAAGAGTATTTAATCTCAAACATAAGGCACGGATTTTCCGAATCCTGGATCTTACTTCCTTCAATTTTGTTGCAAAATTCTTTCCAATCAAACAACATTTCTTCTATAAGACGTTCCAAAATTGGGACAGAAGTCCCTACAGTACCGCTAGCAAAACTGGTTCCACTACTTGTAGAGTATATAATTTGGGCAGGCTCACCCCATAAAGAGGTCTGCGAATCATGAACTTTCTTCTTGGAGTCTTTAAGAAAAGAAACAACCTTCAAGGATCCGCAATAGAATGAAAAAGACCGTTCACATATATTTTCGGTGTATCTTACCAAAATCACATCTACTGAAAGGCGAAATGAAAGCAAATCTGGATATGAGATCCCAACACCTGAGACTGGTTTCCTACCAACAGGAGGCTGAAGTGCATTTGCTGGGTTAACGGTGATCAAAAATTCTCCCACATTTAGAAAGAAACAATGCTTTGGGCAGGAATCTTCAGACACAACTCCGGAATTACATTTTGGATGGTCAGCCAAAGAGCTTTGCAAAAAGAAAAAATGAAGAATTGGCTTGAATACGATGCAAACAATACTCCAGATAAAGATCAGAAAGTGAAGCATCTTCCAGAAGAATTTGAATTGATTATTGACGAGTGGATTGTTACAACTATCTTTAGTCCATTGAGCATTTGACGCCACTCTGCAGCGAATTATTCGCCGTGCCTGTGCAATGGCCTCTGCAGGCAGCTTTTCCTCAAATTCAGAAATTACTTCCCAGTAGTGCCTTACAGATCTTGAAAAAATTTTGTCCCTGGACATCATGATGGCAGATTTTTTTATCATGTTGTCCACGGGATATCCAACTAGTGCAAGTAAATTCTCATAAGCACGGACATAACGTAACCACAGGCAGACACTGTCAACTACTTTTCCCAACGACAATCTCGGAGTAGAGATCAGGGAACTAATTCTGCTAGCAGCTATTTCCCATAGTAGCCTACCATTTCTTGGAGAGTTGGCTTCTTTGGATGATAGTGCATTAGATGCTCGTATGATATAAAGATCTGACGGAGAAAATAAGAGCTTTAATTTTGGAACACAGACACTGAGGCTTTTAAGCTGAAGATCTTTCAATTCAACGGAAGTCACCAGGTCTGTTAAAGGAACAATGTGGGTGATGCAATCTTTACAGTTCAATCCAGTTTCAAAACCTCTAATATCAAAAACTAAAGAGCTCTCACTCCAAGGAACAAAACATGAACTGATGACTCCCTTAAGTATGCATCCATGCTCGATAAATTGAGATTCTGCATTAATCTCCATTATCTTCGAAAAACATGAAAAGGGTTCATCTGCGATGGAAGACTGCACCAGCAGATGGACATCATGAATTTGCAACCGACAATGTTTAAGTATAACATTAAGGATAGAAGTGGTCCAGTTTCTTGAAGAAATGGTGTCCGCAATCTTTTCCATTGTTGCATGTAAAGCACACCCCTGAAATCCATCAAAGTATCTGTGACCATGGCAAAGCTTTACAGACCATAGAAAAAACAAAATATGATAATGCATGGCCAAGCAAGTTGATAATGAAAAAGATAGTGCTGATTGAACTACATTTGAGAATCTCTCTACTGATTAGACAAACTTGTTTATCACCATATGAACTGAATTACATGGATTTTATGCACCAACGGAAAAGGTTCGTCAACATAAACAAGATTGACCGAAGTTGAAGAATCTGTAGTCTCACCTCTACATTAATTAAGGTATCAACTATTACAGCACAAGACATACCTCAGTAGAAAACTAAGGTATCAATACTTAGATTAATTTGGACACAATGATTTTTATGTAGCATAATGTAGCAAACATACATTCACATTTTTCCTTTCTTTTGTGTCAAGTTTAGGCATTTTGACATATGAGTCTTCTTTTTCCTTTAAGATATAGTGCAGTTAACGTCGTAATCATGTTTTCCCTCAAAATTAATACACTTAAGACATCAAAATCATGTTTTATTCAAGAATTAGTGTTGTTGAAAGTGAAATCGTGTTTTCTTTCAGATTAGTTACCGTTGACACTAGCATCGGGATTTCTCTTAGAATTCTTGTTTTCTTTATTAGTTTTTCTACAAGAACTAGTGGAGTTAATTCTAGAATCAAGTTTACTTTCAGAACCAGTGCATTTGAAATCAAAATTCATGCTTTCCTTCAGAATTGGTGCATTACACACAAGAATCGTGTTTTCTTTTGGAAAATAGTACCATGAAAAACAAAATCAAGTTTTCTCCTCGAATTAGTGCACTTCACACCAGAATAGTTTTTTTCTTAGACCGGTTGATACTGAAACTATGAACTCTTAGAATTAGTCTATGAATGCCAAAGTTCTAATCCATTCTCTCTTGATGTTCTCTCTTTCTTGTTAGTTGATAGTTCTAAATTCCTTGAGGCAAACTGAGGCTACTACAATAAACTCAATACCAATGAATTAGCCCACAACTGAAAGTTGAAGCTTGACACCATGAACATTCCGCGACTCCACCCCAGGCTTATAAGCATCAGCCTATATTGTGATATTAAGTCACCAACACATTGCTCACAATACGACACAAACCCATTCTCTTCCTTCTCTAAAACAAAACAATGTCACGCGAATACCTGTGGATCAATTTCAGATAGAACCTTCTTCTTATCCTCCATAAAATTATCATTCGATTTCCGCCTCCGTCCCACCCCACCGTCCCGCTTCACTTCCCTTCAAAATACAAACACGAAAAAAATAATGGCACACACAAAAATACATACATATATGAATAACCATACATATCGAGAATTGTCATGTACCTAAGTGATAGAGTGACATGGAGGCCGTGAACTGAGATAGTGAAAGCAGGGAACGACCAAGTGGATACGTTTAGCGCCAACTGTTCGACCTTGATTTCTTTGAAAGAGAACCGAGTGGACTCATCCAGTGACTGGTTGAGGGAGGAAGTGTCGAAGCTTAGGTCCTTCGCGATTCCGTTGGAGCGAAGAAACCCTAGCTTCAGCTCCAATTCCGGTTCTTGTCGCAGCCATGGCCGTAACAGAGCAGCTAGCTTCCGTCTAACCAAGTCGGTTAAAACCATTGCTATACGAAGTTTCAGGTAATGGATTGTGAGCTCGATTGTTGTATAACCATTGCTGAATGGACGAGAGAGAGAGAGAGATTGGGGATTTGAATCGGTTTTCTGAGTGGATTGTTCGCGGGGTTTTGGCTTGTCGAAGGGATTGATTGAGAATGGAGATTGGCACCGATTCACCGAACCAAGTGAGGCAAGGCACTGTTGGATATTATCGAGTGTGGTGCTGGACAGTGGCCGAGTGTGGGGCCTAGCGGCAGATTAAATTGCACAACGCACATCACCGCCATTAATCAATGAAGCACGCTCTCAAATGGACGACCAGCATCAGTCGCTGGCCCCACATTTCACCTTGCATTTATTTTTCAAGCAAAATTACATAAACCCACCATATTTTTTTTATCAAATTTCTTATGCCAAATTAGTGTAAATTATTAAATTAGCACAATAATTTTGGTGCACATATATGGCATTATTTTTATTTTTATTTTTATTTTTGTCTTAATGCAATGGTGATAGAATATTAGTCAGTAACTCTGCCTTCAGCATCCCCCTCCTTGTGTATGAAATTTATGGAGGAATAGTTTAAGTGGTAAAAATGATAAGTTGTAAATTCAAATATCCTAAATTTAAATCTTGGCAACATCATGGGGCTAGACCATGAAGGATTTATCCTTCATGAATACCCTAATCTCGACGTGGATGGCATGTCTTTGACCGGATCGGGGAGGAGAATAGTTGAGGTGCACGTAATCTAGCCCGGATACTCCTGACCGTTGAACTAAAAAAAAAATACATTGTGGATACAAGGTCTACTCTACTACTATAAGAGCAACTCCAATCCAGCTCTCCAAAATGGTTATCCAAAAATATATTTAAATATTACATTCTCTACTTTAACTAGCTATTTTTACAAGCTCGTCTCAACCATGATCTCTATTTTAGAGAACTATTTCAACTAACTTTCAATATTGATCAAAAAAAAAACTAACTTTCAATAATATAATTCAAAAATGTCACGTAGTTTAACAAGTCAGTGCCAACCATAATGATGACGTGGTATCATCAAATTTTCAAAGTTTAAATTTTGCAACATTCATATTTTCAACAGTCATATTTTTTTCAAAGATATATTTTTTAAAATGTATAACTAAGACTTTCCCATCTCATTGTCATATACCTCAATTTAAACCAACAAAAATCATATAATCAATTTGAGATTAAATTTTGATCTAGATCACTTAAGATTTTATCTGCAATAATTAAGAATCACCATCATAATTAAACTTTAATTTTGAAGAGGTTGAAAGCATGCTATAATAGTCTTTCTTGATAACACAAATATATATTATGATATTGATACATCATTGTTCACTAAAAAAATAGAACAAAAACCCTTCTTGTTGTTCTTCTGGATTTCGGACTGGCAAGAAAGGGAAAGAGATGGTGAATTTTGGGGTAGGGAGAGAGGAGTTTAGAAAGGGTTGAGTTTGGATTTAGAGAGGGCCGACACAAGCCTGAGCACTGAAGGGGTTGTGCACATTTGGGCACTAGGGTTTCGACTCAGATTTGGGCACTAGGGTTTCGACTCAGATTTTGGCAGAGAGCGAGAGGGAGATCCATACCTGGTTGAAAGACGATGAAAACCACCTATGTGATGAAGACGATGAAGACCACCTTTGTGATAAAGATGATGAAGCCACTTTGGCGCAAAAGGACAGATAGCGAGCAAAATAGGGTCACCACTTTTGGCGAGTGAAAATTGGATTTGGTAAAATAGCTAGTGGGTTGGAGAGAAATTTTAGGGATTGACTCTTCAAAATAGCTAAGAATGGCTTTCACCGAGTGAGTTAGAAATGCTCTAAGATGTATAATATAATACGTTGATTGTTATGTTAAATTATTGTCATATTGAATATTTATTTTCACTTCTCAATCCTCTTATATTGTTCACAGTTCAAAACTTTACTATTTGATAATATTTTTGAATTATTTTTTTAACATTAAGATTTCATTAAAATCAAAATTATAATTGGTTATTAGTTTATATAATGATCGATGTATATTTTTTTTGGAAATAATGGTTTTTAAATAAATATTTTGAACAACTTAAGACTTAAATTAAAGTGGGACCCATAACTCAAAATTAGTGGGCCCAAGTTTAAATGTGTTATTCTCCGCGAGGAGATAAATGTGATATATTTATTTGTTTAAAACTATCAAGTATTGAATGAAAAATTGTTAAAGTATTTTCAAAATAAAAGATTTTTTGATGTTATTTTAAAAAAAAAAATTGTGACTTTTTAAAGAAATTGGAAAAAATGTGAAGTAAATATGATATGAAAGGCTACTAATTCAAAATTTGTGACTTTTAATTAAAGACACAAATAAAAATGGTTATATCATTTATAAAGCCATCATTAACACTTTTTAGTTAAAAGACATCATTACAAATAGTTACAACTTTTTATAAAACTCACATTTGAGATCTTTTGGTTAAAAGATATCATTTCAAATGGTTGTACATTTTCATAAAGTCATCGTTGATACTCTTTGAACCAAAATGCACAATTACATATAATTGCACTATTTATGAAAAGCCACTAATGCGTCTATAAATAAGTGATGTCTTGCACTCTTAAATCATACCATTGAACAATTCTTATTTCTTATTAGAATTAATCTCTCATTCTACTTCTCTCCATTATCCCAAATCTAATTTCTGTATTCAATGTTTCTTCTTCTTCTTATTCTTCTCTCTCTCTCTACATATAGTTACATAGTAGAGGTGGCAATCTTAACCTATTACCCATTAATCTGTCAAATCCGCCCATAAATAAATGGATTGAGTACCTATATTAATTAATATGTATTTTAAATGAGTAGGATAATATGATTCATTTTAATAAAGTGGGTTAATATGGATTACAAATGGATACCCATTGGGTTGAATATTTATTTTTTTATTAAATAACAAAAGTAATAAAATTAAATAAATATACTAATATACCAAAAAATACACACATATACACTAATATACCAAAACGTCACAAAACACACACACACACACACACACACACACACTAATACACCACCTATGACCCACGGATCGGTCCATGGGTTGACCCCCATGATCCATGGGTCGATCTGTGACCACGACCATAAGTAGACCCATGACCCCCATTGGTTGGCCCATAACCTATGGGTCGACCCACGGACCAACCCATAGCCAACAATCGACCACAACCCATTATGTGTGTATTTTTTTTTATTAAATGTGTTTTACCTTTTGTATTAGTATATGTGTGTGTATTTTTGGTGTATTAATGTATATTTTAGTCTATTAGTGTGTATATTTTTAATGTATTAGTTTGTGTATGTTTTGGTGTATTAGTGTGTGTATGTGTATGTTTATATTTTGGTGTACTAATGTGTGTATTAAAAAATTTAATTATTTTATGGGTTAATTGGTTTAACTCAATCCGTTATAAACCCAACTCATTATAACTCATTTATTACGTGAGTGAAAAATTGATTGAATTTATTTTAGCCCAATCAAATTTAACACAACCCATAACCAACCAAACCCACCCATTTGCCACCTCTACTACATAGTCATTTATTGTTCGATTCAAGTATAAACACAGAATTGAGTTCGCTGGAGTTTTGAAGATTGAAGTGATGCATCTTCAAGAATAAAATTCGTTCTATCTTGGGAGGCAGTTGTTTATCAATCTTAAGTACCGAGAGGGAGCAAATATGTCTTAAGAAAACTGTAATTACACAGGGCTTGGATTATATCTAGTTTTCTGATTAACTTATTTATTGTTAATATGCGTCACTCTAAGTGCCTTATTACAGTTTTCATTTTAACATTTTGTTTTATTTATTAGATTGCATATAACAATATATTTAGTAGATTTAAGTTTTACTAGAGTAATTAGTTCTGAATTCTAATTATACACATGCGCGCGCACACACACACACACACATACACATCTATATAATAAAGTAGCTTACAATTCAAATCACAAAAGATAAACAAAATGACTTTTGCTTTTCGCGGTTTAGATCGTTTTAGATTTTACTTTAAAGTTAATATAATGACTAATATTAACACCCTAAATTTAATAGGAAAAATAGGCCCCTAAGGGTGTTTTTGGAGTTATTTTTTAAAAATACTTCTAGAAATTATTTCTCATAAGTACTTTAAAAAAAAAATAGTGTTTAAAACCTGTAAAACCCGGGAAAATTTGAACCTTTTCTGAAAAAGGGCAAAATGGTAATTCTCCACCCTTATGCGTATTTGAAATAATCATGTTCTACACCTCGGATGAGGAAACGGAGTGCGCCATTGGATTCGCAACGCGAAATCTAGTAATCACTAGAAATTTCGTCGAATTCCGAGATAGTCGAATTTTTACACGTCGTTCGAGACGACTGCGTGGCGAATGTAATTTTAAAGGTCCCCAATAATGGATTTTATAAAATTTCCTTATAATTGGATTAAAGTTCCAATAAAATTAATTTGGACTTAATCCGGGACTTAATGAATCGTTTCGGAACGAAAAACGGACCCGAAAGTCGAAAATAAGCGGTGCAATGTGGACCGCGCAATTAAAAGTATAAATAGGGGTTAAATATCTGAAAAATCAGATATTCCACCCCTTTTAGCTGGCTGTGTTCAGACGTTGAAGGGAGAGAGGAAAAAAATTTGATCTCCAAGCTTCCCGCTCCGATTCCGGGAGTTCCGTCCGTCGGAATTCGTCGATTCAAAAGGCAAAGTTCATCTACGCGACGAGGGCTACGCGTGGGTACCAAAAACCACAAGTTTCACCGAAGGTGAACGGATGAGGGTATACGAAGATCAAGATTCGAGTTGTATTTTGTTGCTCGGATTCCGTCGAGCTAGAAGGGAGAAGTGATCACGTCGACGAAGGCTACGCGTGGGTACCAAAAACAACGAATTTCACCGAAGGTAAAATTTCGGGAGTTGGGAAATCAAGCTTCGAGTTGGGTTTTCGGGTCTTGGGAGCTTCCTACGGGATTCTCACGCTACAAGAGGTAGGGATTTTCCTACCTTGGTTCATTTCCTACCTATAGTGTATGTGAAATGTGTAGGTTATTAAAGAGTATATATATGTATCACTCACCTTTGCATGTGAAATAGGTATGTATCACTCACCTATGCATGAGAAGAGTTGAAATGGGTATGGAATTTGAGGCTAGACCAATTCTTAGCAAAGATTGACATAAGAAATTACTTATGTGATATTCTTGGAACTTGATGTTTTGAGGGTATGAGATATATTCTAATGTGCCTTGTGACGTGTGAGCAAGTTGATGTGATAAAAACACGAATTGTTGCTATGGATATATCTTGTTCATTGCCTATGAGGAATGGTTTATAATCAATCCCTAGCTTGGGTTGATGAAATGAAAAAGAGAAAGGGTGTAGAAATGACTTAGGTCAATTTTTAGTTGTATGTGATATGTCGGAATCACTTGTGAAATCCCTTGAAAATTGATTTGTTATTAGCATGAGCTATATATAACATGTGAGTTGTGAATTGGGATTAAATAGCAATTGTTATTTTATGCCTTGAGTAAGTGGGTGTAGAATGGGTGTCATGACTTGAGATAAATTCTCTTGTTTAATGCACCATTAGTGTATGTTAAGTGTGGGAAAAGGGTGCCTAGATGTGCTAAATAAATCTTGTAAGAAAGGATTTGCAATGGATGTAGAAATTGGGTGAAGAAAAGTCGGCACACTTTTCTGCTCCGGACCAGTTGTCGTAGAATTATCATAACTTTTGATTCAACTGTTGGGTTGAGCTGAAATTTTGACATAATACAGAAGACATCTAGATCTACAACTTTTGTGTTTTGAACTTTTCCATATTCTGAATGGATCATGGTCAAAATGGAGAAAAACAGAGGTATTTCCACCAGGGGGTGCTAGTGTTGGTGCCTTTGTTACCAAACACCAATACCACCTTGATATCTTCACTTCTAAACCTCCAAATCTTCGTGTAACATGTTCATATCTTCACCAACATAGTTGAAATATTTGGGGTGAATACGGAATGAGTTATAAACCCAGTAAATGGGATACTCCTCGTGAGATGTCGAACACATTCAACATAATTGCAAGGTTCTAAAATACATGATTTGTGCAATCTTTTGCACTCATCACTATGTGTTCTTTGGTTTCAAATGATATATATATATATATATATATATATATATATATATATATATATATATATATATATATATATATATATATATATATATATATATATATATTGAGGTGTGTTAGACATGATTAAAGGGTCACAGATTACACGTGTGAGTTAAAATCCCGGATAAAGGGATATTATTGACGTGATGTCGGTTTGTGTGACATTCATGGATCTTTCCATGAGTTGACGGATGGTCAATGGTAGAAATCACTTAATATGATTTCTTGAGTTATACGATGAATATGAGTGAATTATGTGATTACATGATTGGTGCCTTGAAGGTGTTTAATGAAATGTCTTGAGTGATTGAAGTTGTTGTTTGATGAAATAACATACTTGATATTATGATGTGTCGAAATCATGTGCTTATGATGGGTGTTATATGCATAGAATATGATATAACATGCTTGTAATTTATGATTGATTTGGTAATTCTATGCTTAGGATATAAATTCCCATGACATATGTTGGAATATGTGTTTAATTTAGTCCATATGGCATGCATTACATATGTGACATAATGTTATTGCAATGATACATCGCATTGCATATGCACGGGGAATTCACATCATGAGTGGTGTGTGTGTGTGCATGGTTGTTGTTAATACCATATGTTGGAATGTGGTAGAGACAGTTCATATGACATTCATTACATATGAACCTTGCATGAGAGAAGCAATGGGTCATTACATTGCATATGTACGGGAACATCACATACATGGACATTGTGTCATAAGGATGTTGTGCATGGGTGTTTGTACCACAATCTATGTGGTATTAAATGCATATGGTCATGGAAATTGCTCATTGGCATTATTACATATAGAGCATGACATTGGTAACTCCATTCATGGACATTAGTCATTAGTGGAGGCATGTGTAGGTGGTGCATGGTTAATCAACACCTTGTTTGGTAGTTGATATGTGGGCTTGGAAATGTGGACCGATGGTCACATGGAGTCACATGATTGCATTGCATAAGGAAAACTTGTGTTGGGTATAGCAAGAAGGGGCATGACGACTTCCTTGGGTGAAAAGCCCTAAACCACTTGGTTCATACACTTCCCGGGGTGAAATTCCGCAAAAGTGTAATGCTTACGGAGCCAGGGTGAAATTCCAAAATCCGTTGCCCAAAGGAAACACAAGATTTTGATATAAAATATACTCATCCAATGAGTATCATATTTTCCGTCGAAGACGGGTTCATTACACATTGCATTGTGTTGTGGGAGTCGGGAAGGACTCGGGTTGTGTTACATGATTGAGTCTCATCTCACTCATAGCATGTGGTACACATTGGCATTCGCATTGTGTGTGTGGGAGCCGGGAAGGGCTCGGGTCGAGTACATGAGTCTCATCTCATTCATGGGGCTTAGGTAGCCCGGTTTAACATACATGGCATTGGCATGTAAAGAGAGTCGGGGTGGACTCGGGTTGGATGTACATGAGTGGATTTCATCTCATTCACGGCATGACTTAATGACATTCCATCATTGAATTGCATTCTTGATTGGAATGGTTATGGAAATTATGGATGTTGCATGTGAATATTTCATGTGCATATAGGTTGAGGAGTAGTCTCTGTAGGAATTTCTCTACTGGGCGTTGGCTCACCCTATACGGGAACAATTTCAGGTGCGGGAGGTTCACCGACGCACGGCTCAAGTTTGGGCCCTCATGGTTGAAGAAAGGCCGAAATGTGGTCTTAGCCTTATTTCATGTGAAAACATTTGAAATATTATGTCTTTGGCATGTAAATTAAGCAAATTAATTGTAATAGAATATATGTGAATAATTGTTAATCTAACCTTGTATGTTATATAAGTATGGTTAATTGGACCCAGTGTGGCCAATGTTTACTTATACATGGACCCGGTGCGGCCATTGCTTTATATTTGACCTCGGATGGGTCTGGTAATTGTGTATTGCACAGGTTGGGTATTGGGTAGAGCTCCCCATACAAAGGAGACTCTGCCCAAATTTCGTAAGTTATGGACCCCGGTAAATGGGGCATAACATTGTGATATCGAGATACTAGGTATCTATAGGTATTCCGCGGGTTGATGGGTAATCAACGGACCCCCGGATTTTGGGGCGTCACAGCTTGGTATCAGAGCATAGGTATACGATTTACCTAGAGCTTGAGGGAAATGGGTTTACACCATTGCATTCCATGTGCATTCATGTTATGTGTTTTATTTGTTACATGATTATGTGCTACATGATTATGTGTTATGTGTAAATTGTATACATGGTAAAATGTATATGGAAAAGAGGAACACTAAGGTTAGAAAACATAACCTTGGGAGTTCGAAAAAGGATGAACGGGATAGTTCATGGGTTAAATGTCTACTAGTGAGACGGTGAGAAAATTCACAATGTTTTGAACTGAGTCCCTACATTGGGATACTAGTTATTGTTTTATGACAATTTAAATTGCATAAAGGAATTGTGCTTAGAGGTTGAAACCTTGGAAGAGCCATTGTGGGTGAGTTCTCCCCTAGCAGCTAGGGTGAGCACTAAATGGGTATGTCGGGAATGTGAGCTAGGATTCTTGGGGATTCTACTCCACGGACATGTTAGAATTTGATGTCATCCTTGGGATGGACGGATTGACGGCACACTGAGTCGTCAGTGATTGTGATCGTCAGCGGGTCATTGTTTACACCTCGGAGTGTGTATGTTTTAAGTTTTAGGAGAAACGCATGACGTTTTACCTCAAGTAAAGTATGAATTCCGTTGGTACGGACAGTTCATGGGTTAGCTAGCAAGCTTTACCCTAGGGAACGAGGTGAGACAGGAATTTGGCCCACCTCAGATGTTTATGAGCTTACGAATGTTTGCCTCCACGTAGGGATGTAGACTTCAGTGTTGAGTTACACCCCCGTATGTTGTCTACTCTATGGCTCCTCATAGAATGACACTGGTAGAGTTGTGAGAACTCTAGGTTGAATAAGGACTTCACTACCGAATGCCTCGTCTTGGGATGTTTCGGTACTATTGTTGAATGTGCACGTGGGTGTGAATTTCGGGGACGAAATTCTTTTTAAGGGGGGAAGAATGTAAAACCCGGGAAAATTTGAACCTTTTCTGAAAAAGGGCAAAATGGTAATTCTCTTTATTTGAACCTTTTCCGAATTGAACAAGCTTTATTGGATTTAGGAGCTAGTGTGAATTTGCTCCCTTATTCAGTATATGAACAATTAGGGTTAGGGGAGTTAAAACCTACCTTAGTCACGCTTCAGTTAGCTGATCGATCTGTGAAGATACCTAGGGGTATGGTGGAGGATGTTTTAGTACAGGTTGATACATTTTACTTCCCTGTGGATTTCATAATTCTGGATACTCAACCTGTGCTAAATACTAATGCTCAAATTCCTGTTATACTAGGTAGACCATTCCTAGCAACTTCAAATGCTTTAATTAATTGCAGGAATGGTGTGATGAAGTTAACTGTTGGGAATATGACATTGGAGCTCAACATTTTTAATGTATGCAAACAACCGGGGAATGTTGATGAGGATATGCATGAAATTAATATGATTGAGTCTTATGTTCCAAGCAGAGTATATGATTCTTCTTTATTTGATCCACTTGAGGCATGCTTGCTTGAACAATCTTCTTTGTTAGAAATAGATGAAAATAATTCTGAAATATCTGCCTCGACTGATTTGTTGAATTTTTCACAGGTACTTGAAATGAGAGAGTTGAGACAGAAATTTGAAGAGCTTCCACCAAGAACCAATCCACCACTCCCATCTAGTGACAAAGCTCCCAAGCTCGACTTGAAGCAATTACCGGTAGAATTAAAGTATGCATTTTTGGGAGATAATGAGACATATCTGGTAATACTTTCTTCTCAGTTAAATTCAGCACATGAAGGTATGTTGCTACAACTTCTTAGGAAGCATAGAAATGCTAGGTTGGACATTAGCTGACATAAAGGGAATTAGTCCATTGGTTTGCACTCATAAGATTTATTTGGAGGATAATGCTAAAACATCTATGGAGATGCAACGCAGACTAAATCCACATCTGAAAGAAGTTGTAAGGAATGAGGTGCTAAAATTGTTAGATGTAGGAATAATTTACCCTATTGCAGACAATAAGTGGGTAAGTCATACCCAGGTAGTTCCTAAAAAGTCTGGAGTCACTGTAGTGGCTAATGAGAATAATGAACTTGTACCAACTAGGACAGTCACTGGTTGGAGAATGTGCATTGACTACATAAAATTAAATTCTGTAACTAGAAAAGATCACTTCCTTTTACCTTTTATGGATCAAATTTTAGAAAGGGTAGCATCGCATCTGTACTACTGTTTTTTAGATGGCTATTCAGGATATAACTAGATTGAGATTGCCCTAGAAGACCAAGAGAAAACCACATTTACTTGCCCTTTTGGTACTTTTGCGTATCGAATGATGTCATTTGGACTTTGCAATGCACTTGCGACCTTTCAAAGGTGCATGCTAAGTATTTTCAGTGACATGGTAGAGCGTTTTCTTGAAGTGTTCATGGATGATTTTACTGTCTTTGGTGATGCTTATGATGAATGTTTGTCAAATTTAGAGAAAGTGTTTATACGATGTGAAGAAAAGAACCTTGTGCTTAATTGGGAAAAATGTCATTTTATGGTTCAAAAGGGAATTGTTCTTGGTCACATTGTCTCATCTGAGGGAATCCAGGTAGATAGAGCTAAGATAGAATTAATTGCTAATTTACCTTCTCCCAAAACCCTTAAGGACATTAGATCTTTCTTGGGTCATGCTGGTTTCTATCGAAGATTTATAAAAGATTTTAGTTCTATATCTAGACCAC
Organism: Ilex aquifolium; assembly: GCA_951799425.1. Taxonomy (NCBI): domain Eukaryota; kingdom Viridiplantae; phylum Streptophyta; class Magnoliopsida; order Aquifoliales; family Aquifoliaceae; genus Ilex; species Ilex aquifolium. Next base: position 6,617,531 of record OX637391.1, read on the forward strand.
TCTGCAATCTCCTAGGGAAAGATATACCTTTTGAGTGGGATGAGTTATGCCAAGAAGCTTTTGATAAGCTAAAAGGCATGCTAATCACTGCTCCAATCATGCAACCCCCAAATTGGAGTCTTCCCTTTGAAATCATGTGTGATGCCAGTGACTATGTTGTAGGGGCAGTTTTAGGGCAAAGAGATGAGAAAAAGCCACATGTTATTTACTATGCCAGTAGAACCTCAAACAATGCGCAAATGAATTATTCTTCCACAAAAAAGGAATTACTAGCAGTAGTGTTTGCCCTGGACAAGTTTAGGTCATACTTAGTAGGGTCACCTATTGTTATCTTCACAGACCACGCAGCTCTCAAGTACTTATTAACTAAGAAGGATACTAAGCCAAGACTACTAAGGTGGATCATCTTACTCTAAGAATTTGATTTAACTATTAAAGATAAAAAAGGAGTAGAGAATGTAGTGGCCGACCATTTGTCTAGACTTGTGAATGATAAGGCCATAGAGACAGTGCCGATCAAGGACACTTTCCTTGATGAACAATTGCTGGCAGTTTCTTCAATACCTTGGTTTGCTGATATTGTGAATTTTCTTGTTACATGTAACATGCCACCGGCTTGGACTACATTGGATAGTAGGAAGTTCTTAGTTGAGGTTAGAAATTTTTTCTGGGATGACCCTTACCTTTTCAAATACTGTTCAGATCAGATTATCCGAAGATGCGTGCCTGATGATGAGGTAAGTAGCATTCTAACCTTTTGTCATTCGGGAGCATGTGGAGGCCATTTTTCTATGAAAAAGACTGCTGCAAGGGTTTTGCAATGTGGTTTTTATTGGCCGACAATTTTTAAAGATTCATATAATTTCTGTAAGGTTTGCGAGCGATGTCAAAAACTAGTGGGATTAACCCGTATAAATATGATGCCCCTGAACCCAATTTTGATAATAGAAAATTTTGACTGCTGGGGCATTGATTTCATGGGACCTTTTCCTCCATCTTTTGGATATATGTACATTCTAGTGGCAGTAGATTATGTTTCTAAGTGGGTCAAAGTTATACCATGTCGGACAAATGATCATAAAGTTATTTTGAAATTTCTAAAAGAAAACATTTTGTCTAGATTTGGTATACCTCGGGCCATTATCAGTGATGGAGAATTGCACTTCTGTAATAAACCTTTTGAAGCTTTAATGAAAAAATATGGAGTGACACATAAGGTTGCAACCCCCTATCATCTACAGACAAGTGGTCAAACGGAGTTAGCCAATAGGGAGATTTTATACATTTTGGAAAAAACGGTTAACCCTGATCGTAAAGATTGGTCGTTACGATTAATCGATGCATTATGGGCATATCGCACTGCATATAAAACCCCGATTGGCATGTCTCCGTATAGATTGGTATATGGAAAAACTTGTCATTTACCTGTGGAACTAGAACACAAAGCATACTGGGCCATTAAGATGTTCAATTTTAGTTTTGACAAAGCTGGCACCGTACGAAAATTACAACTAAATGAACTTGAGGAGATCCGGAATGAGGCATATGAGAATTCTAGAATTAGCAAAGAACGAATGAAGGTGTTCCATGATAAGAATATTGTGCGTAAAACCTTTACACCTGCACATAAAGTTCTTCTTTATAATTCTAGACTACACATCTTCAAAGGTAAGCTTCGGACTAGATAGAGTGGTATGTATATTGTGAAAGAAGTGTTTCCCTATGGAACAATTGAGATTGAAAATCCCAGCAATGAGAACAATTTTAAGGTTAACGGACAGCGACTGAAACCATTCTTGGAAGAAGGTATAGTTGAAGTGGAATCCATCGAATTGGTGGATCCCCACTATGAATGATTCCTCTTTAACAACTTTGTGTATTTTAATGTATATTATTGTATAGTGTTTCTTTATTTTCGAAAATATTGCAGATTCAAAGGCACAGTATAACCGTATCAGGTATGATCCTCTTTTTCCATATGTGTTATACGCATATTCATACATTGAGGGCAATGTAAGTTTTTGAGTGGGGGGTAGGACCATACTGTGTTTGATCGATATACTATGCACATACATTCAAAAAAAAAAAAAAAAGATTTTCTTAGCTTTGTGTATATTTTTTAGCCTTTAGGAATTTTTAGGAGTAGAATGGAGCCACTTGGGAGAAAAGAGCTGAAAAAAGTGAAATTTTTTCTAAGTATAGAGGAATCAACTTACTGGAAGTCGCGTCCGGACGCAAGAACATAGAGCAAAACCTACTGGAAGTTGCGTCCGGACGTGACCAAAGAGCTTGAACTCTCTGGAACACGCGTCCGGACGGAACTTCATCATGCGTCTGGACGGGAAAACCAATTGTTTCAAATTCCAGAGGCGCGTCCGAACGAGACCTGATCATGCGTCCGGACTCGTGCTATTTAAGGCTAATTAAAGCAGTCGTTGAGGCGCGTCCGGACGGGACTCCATCATGCGTTCGGACGCGTGTAAAAAGTTATAAATACCAAGTGTCTGATCGACTTTCATTCTCAGCACTCCTCCAAGCCGAAATACAAATTCTTCCCTTCTCTATAATTGCTCTCTTCATCACGATTTTGCTATGGCACCACCTCGAGCATCCACATCAAAGAGACCCCGAGTGAACATTCAGGAGGAAGAAGACACAACGTTCGACCCCATTCGTTTCGAAACTTTGGAGGCTCGGGTAAGGTTCTTCAAACACTACGCCAATAAGCCCGTGGTTTGTGAGAGAAAGATAGAATATGAGGACTTTACCCGATTGGGAGTCCGAGATATTATCACTTCGAGGCGATGGGCAGGATTTATGGGCAGAGAGTGGCTATGTATCCCCATCCTTGCACGAGAGTTTTTTAGCAATGCTGACGATCTCGGGAATGACCTCATCCATATCTATGTTCAGGGCATAGAGATTAGGGTGGATGTTGTGGCCATTGCCAGGATAACTGGAATGACCCAGGCTCGGATGGTCAACCCGGACTATCCCCAAGCCTATCCCGGAGATGAGGTCGGACGAGAGTTGCTAGGGGACGATGATTTTGTTTGGACGGACAACCTTAAATATCTTCAGCAGGGTGATCTGACCAATAAGTGTAAGATACTGAACCTAATTTCAGTATCAAATATCTTCCCCTTACTGAGAAACAACCACATCTATCCGGACTGTGCTCGTCTGTATACGCTATGGGTACCGGAAAATCCATTGACCTCCCGTCATTGATTTTTTCTGAGATGAGGCGAGCTATTGTGGATCCGAAAAAACCATCTCTCCCTTTTGCTGGCTTGGCTACTGCATTGTGCGAGCAGGCAGGGGTGGTGATCGACGCCACTATGGAGCGGGCCAAGAAAGTGGTGGTACTAAACTCTGGCTCCCTTTTGAAAAGTCAGAGTGTAGCCAGGCCAGTACCAGGTGAGAGCGGTCCAGGTGGCGAGCAAGTAGCACCTAAGGGGATGACACCGGGGGAGGAGGACTGAGATCAGTTCCTCAATATTGATGAGGATTTTGAATTGCCAGTGGATGAGGATACTGATACCAGGACTGACAGACAGATACTTTTTGAGCTGTTGAGAGGTCAGAGAGAGATGAGGAAAGAGATGAAGGAGTTGAGAGCACAGATGAGGGGCTTAGGGCAGAGTTCTCAAAGTCAGGCAGGCCCCTCATCTTAGCATGTTTCTTCTAGGTCCCGAGTAGGATGTTTTTCTTGATTTTCTTTCAAGTCATCTATAGAAATCAAAGCCTATTTTGGGTAGTTTTTGTTAGGCTTGATTTATTTTATCTTTTGGGTTATGCATTGTATGAAAATTCTAAATATTATATGAAATGCATAGTTTGATCAGTTGTGTCATCAAATATCTAAATAACATTTTTATACATGAATTGACACCACAATATAAAAATAACTTGCTTAACTTTAAATTTGCAACTGTTTGAGCATCACATAGAACTTTATTCTATATTTTTGTATCTCATATCATGTTCTTATAAAAACTCATAATTTGTTCACGTTAGACTTTACCAAGTTGAAATTTTGTTAGAGATTGTACCTTGAGAACTTGAAACAAATAGTGGAGATGCATAAAAAAACCCTGGTGAGTTTTGATCCAATCTTTCTTGGAGGGTTATTTACATGTACTCAATAAAGAATATTTTTATTCAACTAATCCTCTTCAATAGTCTCATTATTTTTGTTTTGCTCAACACCAATATTGTGAATTATTACTTGACTTTAAATTATTTGCATGAGGTAGTGTGTTGTCAAGAACTCTTGAGATATGATTTTAGGTCATCTTTGATATTATTTGAGCCTAAGCCTTATTCTTTGAATATTATTATCCTTAGAAGCCATGATTGAGCCTTTGAAGTAAAATCTTATTTCTTATACCCAACATATAATAACCAAGCCAATGAAAAAAAAAAATTTGTCTTTTACCCTTGGTTATCCCAAAATTGAGTTTTTATTGTTTATGTAATTTGGGAGATGTTGGTTGAGAAAAGATGAAAAAAAAAAAAAAAAAGCAAGCATGAGTTTTGAAAAAATAAATAAATATGAGCAAGTGTTGTAAATTGTGCTTCTAAAGGGTGAATAATGAAAGGTCATGGAAAGAAGTTTGGTTGTGTAATGTACATGCTCTCTCGGGATAGTCTTTTGAATTCCTAAATATCCTTCGTTTCAAAACCCTAATCTCAAGGCCCCATTACAACCTTAGATAAAGACCTATCTGATCTTAGGAATGTATTGGTGGATGTATGACTTGTGTGAATAAGGAAAAGAATGGTGATTATTTGTTTATTGTGTGTTGAGTTCCTTTCATGAGATTATGTCAAATCCTTTTCGTTTGGATTACAATTATTTTAATAGACACGTGAGCATTATTTTGTTTTGACTTAAATATCTTCTTCTCACATGTGATATTTGAGGGAATAGTCACTATAATCTGAGAGAATCTTTTATGAGTGAATTATCTAGTGAGATTTGGCATTGAGATGAATAGTTGATGGTTGTAGAGGTGACTATCAAATAAAATTATTGACTTGGTATAGTTAATTCACACTACACACGAGTTTATATGAGATTATGATAAGTGCATACATTTATATAGCGTATAGTTCTATATTTTTGCTTTGCATGTGCTTATAAAGAGAATTACAGTTTAGAATTCTTATATTGTGGTAGTAATTTGTGTTATAAAATTATTATTTAGATAATTGATCACAGGGTGATGTTTGTGGGTATCATCTCTGGAAACCCTCACGAGACTATACTCGTCCACTAAGGGGAACCTAGGGGTTTAAAGGCTTGTTGCATATGCTAAATGCAATCGTGAAGCCTACGAAAGTGGTTTTGTTTTGTTTTGTTGTGTTTTGTTTTGCTTTTGGTTAGTGTTTCTGTTTTTGCTGTTTGCCTTACTAGGGACTAGCAATGTCTGAGTTAGGGGGTGTGATTGAGGTCCAATAGTTACATTTATCATTGGGAAAGATTAATTATTTAGTCATGAAAGTGTGATAAATGTGATTAATTAATTAAAGAATAGTTGCTATGTTAATTGTGTATATTTTGCAGAGGAATAGCATCAGATTAGAAGAAAGTAAGGAGAGAAGGAGCATAGCTGAAGAGGAAAGGCACTGGAATACGCGTCCGGACGGTTCAACCCCATGCGTCCGGACGTAAGTGGCTGAAAGGCAAGGAGCTGAGGAAAGAGTATACTGAAAGTTGCGTCCGGACGGTTGAAGAACACGTGTCCGAACGCGTGTGGGTAATCTGCTAATGCCAGACTAAGAGTTTCACTCTAAGTCAACCTTTTTGGGGAATAAATTATAAATAGGAATTGAAGAACTTGTAATAGTGATCTTTTTGTTTTGGGAAGAACTCTTTCATTATTAGTTTATTTGCTTGATTGATCATGTCTGGCTAGAAGGCTGAACTAGGGCTAAGGGAGAACTTTTCAATGAAGTACGGTAACGTTATTGAATTCGATTTGAATGATTTATGATATTTTGTTAATTTTACTTCTAATTTCTTAGCAAAGTTTTTGCTTTGTAAAAATCATTGAGTTGTTGTGTCATGTACATCAATTGCTTGAATTTCCCTGCGAGTAAATAACTGGTTATTCCACGCTTGAGGTAATTATCATTATTTCATAAAATAATATAATTGGACGGTTATTCAGGTTTATGAATAATCCGTTGATTGTAACTTTTGGTTCTCTTACTTGATTTGTTTCTTGAATCAACTGACATCTAATTCTTGTTTCAAGTTAAAGTTTGATTCTTTAATCGTTATCGTATGGAATTGAGAGGGGGATACCCGATGCTCTAGTATATTTATTATCTTGTTTAATTATTCAAATCACTTTTCTTCACTCAGCACATCTTTGACCTGCTCATCTATTTTTAAGTTTGTTTTAGTTTTTGTGTGATTGTTGTCTTGTTACAATTCCTTGAGGGATCGACCTCGGTATTCTGAGAATTATATTACTTCGCTCAACCTGCGCTTGGGTTTACATGATTAAAGTTGAAGCAGCCACCACCACCATCGCCAACCCAACACCACCACACCCATCGCCCCATCACCATCATAACTACCACCACCTCACCACTACTCTACCACCACACTTCTCCATTGCCTCACCACCACCACCACTGCTTCTGCCACCTTACCACCGCCACCACCACTTCTGCCACCTTACCACCACCACCACTGTCCCACCACCCCACGACCATCACCACTACCACCACCGATGCCACCCTACCACCATCATTGCCCCACCACCGCCATTGCCCCACCTCCACCAACCCCACCCCCATGCCCACCACCACCACCACCACCATCACCATCGTCGCCCACTACCGATTGCTACAACCGTCGTCCACCATCACCACTCATTACTATCGTTATCTCATTCTTATATTTATTACCACTATCACCATCATCCGACTACCACTGTCGCCCCACCGTCAGCACCTACCACCATCATTATTGTCCACCACCACCCATCGCCAGTCACTACCACAACCCATCATCGCCGCCAGCCACTATCACCCACCCCCACTATACATACCACCACCACCACCGTCATTTGTCACCACCTATCACACTGTCGCACAGAAGCACTCGTCGTCATCCACCACCAACATTGTCACTGCCCACCACCACTGCCACCACTACCGTCGTCGCCCCACCACCACCATTGCCAACCACCATCACCTTCGTCCACCACCACCACCACCACAACTATCATCACTCATGGATGCCACTATCACCATCGTCACCCAAAACCCCCCACAACCATCACCGTTGCCACCCACGGCTACCACCACCACCACGGTTGTCGCCGCCCACCACAACCATCACCGTCTCCCACTACCACCGCTCACCCCCACTACAACCGGTGCTTAAATTCATTTATCTCTCATTTATTTTTGTAATTTGACTTTGGGTGTAAATACAAATATATTTATTGTTGACTATTTTTTTTATTACTCCGTATTTTCAGGCACGGGTAATAACTAGTGTATATATATATAGGATAACATATTTTAGTTATCTAGATAATACAATTATATATGTATATAGGTGTATTATTATATACGATTAAGTTTGTAGAAGATAAACAGATCCCACTAACAAATGAAAAATATAATATCCTTGACAATGTGTTGATCAAATAATGGTGTGTATGAATGACTAAAAAATCCAAACTAAATCCAATCTGATGACAGATACACTTTTCAAAATTTTAATTGCTAAATAGGTCTGCCTACAATAGGATAAATTGTGACAACACCATCGCTCCAGCTTTATTTGTTTACCTTATAATTGTAGAGTTTACCATGCCCTCAGAGTTGATGCATTAGTAAACAGAAGATACAAAAAAAAATTGTCCTTTCTAAGTATAAAGAATTTTATACATCCTGAATGCAAAAAAGAAAAATAAAAGAATATATATAAAATATTGTATTATTGACTGAATAGCTCGTATTACATAAGACAATATATAAAGGAATAACCAAAACCTAATTATCATTAATGTATGCAAAATTCTTAATTATACAATATTTACTAAAAATAAAAAAAATGCAATATACCTAATTATTATCATAAATACGCGTATTATATGGAATCTAATAATACTGCGACACTGAATTCAAAATTTCCCATAATTTATTATTGACATCCAAAAAAAGGTAAAAAAAAATTGGGAATTTGACAAAGTAAACGATTGAATTTTACCTAAAACTGAATGAGTTCATGACAATTTTAATTATGTGTGCTGAAATGTATGCTACTTATCCTTGTATATATATATATCATGTACACATTAATTTCATACAAATATACAATGGTATAATATGTTTTTCTTTCCTTCTACTTTTTCATCCATACTAAACAAAACAAAACAAAAACAAACAAACAAAAAAATTCAACTTTTCTACTTCCCATCCATCCTATCAAATACAAATGAGGGAATGAAAGATTCCTATTTTAAAAGTTAGAAAATATATCGCTCCTATTTTCTATCTTTTTCATTTTTTTATCTTTTCATCTTTCTATTCATCATACCAAATACACAATAAATGTTTCTAATTTAGATTTTTTTATTTTTTTCTTTGTATGAACACCCAAACAGTTTATTCAATGAAAATACTTTTTTTTTGCAAAGTACTTTAAATAAGTAAAGTATTTTTTGAATTTAGGATAAGGTTACGGTACCGATGTTGGTATCGTGCCTCTATTAATCTCGGTTATTAATTTTGAATTGAATAATCTACGACCATTGATTAAGAAAAATAACAAAGTAATAAAAAATTATAAACATGATATATTTTTTATTTATTAAAAAATAGAGGTATAATATCGAAAACGTGTTTTTAGGTCCCCTAATACTTCCCATCAATTTAATAAGTCATTCCAAATCTTTTGGGCGGCTTTAGAGTGGGAAGGGTCGAGGGTGGGTTGGTTTGGAAATTGTGGGCCCTCAATTTTGAAATGGGGTACAAACCTATGCAATAACTTTTTACATTCAACTACCAAATTTATACTTGTTAAGTGTAAGTGGTTGTAGTTTGATAAAAAAAAACTACCAAATCTACATTCTAGGTTTTGGTTTAATTTCCTTTCTTCAATCTTCAATCTTCAATCTTCAATCTTCAATCTTCAATCTTCAATCTTCAACAGAAAATTCTTCATCAAGTATGCATATTTGACCTAAAATTAAAACCAAAAATAAATGGAAAAATAAAAAATTTATATCACATGGGTAGATGAGCACTTGTTATCTCTCCATATTCAACCTAAAAACTAAAAATATTTCTGACTCCAAATAACATCACAGAGTAACATCAATATAGTAACATAACATAGTAACATTCAAAAAAACACAAGTAACATCAAACAATAACAATGAATAGAAAAAAAATTACATCATATAACATAAAATAGAAGCAACAAAAAATACAATTGTGTGGGGGAATATATTTGAAAGTTTCTCTTTTCTAAATACTTAACTTTTTGCAATTATTCAAGGTTAAGCTGATTTGTGTGGATCTATATTTTGAGTCGATATAGTATAATAATACTGATTTAGTAATATCACATAGTAACACTGATTTAGTAATATCAAACGACATCCCTCATTTAGTAATATGATATAGTAACATTCATTTATTTGGTTATTCATATAACAATTCTTCTTAAGAAGCAAGTGTAACTCATATTCCTTGTAGAATACTTACACTACATACCAAAACAATGTGTATAAGATTTGCCCATTAGTTTCATGCAGTAAAAAACAATACCATGAGGCATTATACATAAAACACACACACAAGAAAAATGAACTAGAACAACAAAATCAATATACATGTAGAAAAAACAAATTCGGAACAACATGTTTAATATCCAAACATAAAATTGAAGATTAAAACACGAAAAAACATAAAATGATCAATATGAAAAAATGATGTTAAATGGATACTTCACTTACAAGTAGTATACGTTGATGAATAAGCAAGAACGAAATTTAACTCTAAAGAGTACAGAAATCTCGAAATCGAACACAACTGAACATTCACTTTGTGACCGCTTCTTTGAATTGTGGACAAAGAACAACACCAAATAATAGCATAACAATAGTATCTACACATGAATTTGAAATTCAAATTTTATGAAAATTTGTTACCGGAAGAGACACTACAACAAAAAGCATTTTTTGCGACGATTTTAGAATCGTCGCAAAAGTTTACTATTAGCGACGATTTTATAATTTTGTCGCAAAGTTCTATTTTGGAAATTTTTTGCGACGTTTTTTAAAAAACATCGCGAAAAGGCGATTCCATCCTAATTGTTTTTTGCCGGGAGAAATGGCGGGAATTGGCAATTTTTTACGACAAAAATTATTCGTCGCAAATAGTTTCATGTCATCGCAAAAATAAATAATCTAAAATTTAAAGTAAAATAAAATTTAAATTTCTATTTTTTCATTTTTTGCGACGTTTTTAGAAAACGTCGCCAAATGGCGATTCCCTCGTAATTGTTTTTTTGGCGGGAGAAATGGCGGGAATTGGCAAATTAATTTTTTACTTAAATAAAAAATTAAAAAATAATGATTTAATTAATTTTTCGCGACATTTTTCAAAAACGTCGCCAATAAATTTTTTACTTAAATGAACAAATTTAAAAAATAACAATTTAATTAATTTTTCGCGACGTTTTCAAAAAACGTCGCCAATAAATTTATTACTTAAATGAAAAAATTAAAAAATAACAATTTAATTAATTTTTCGCGACGTTTTTAAAACATGTCGCAAATAAATTTTGTACTTAAATGAAAAAAATTAAAAAATAACAATTTAATTAACTTTTAGCGACGTTTTTAAAAAACGTCGCAAATAAATTTTTTACTTAAATGAAAAAATTAAAAAATAACAATTTAATTAACTTTTGGCGACGTTTTTAAAAAACGTCGCAAATAAATTTTTTACTTAAATGAAAAAAATTAAAAAATAACGATTTAATTAATTTTTCGCGACGTTTTTACAAAACGTTGCAAATAAATTTTTTGCTTAAATGAAAAAAATTAAAAAATAACAATTTAATTAATTTTTCGCGACGTTTTAAAAAAACGTCGCAAATAAATTTTTTACTTAAATGAAAAAAATTAAAAAATAACAATTTAATTAATTTTTCGCGTCGTGTTTTAAAAACGTCGCAAAAGGAGATTCCATGCTAATTGTTTTTGGCGGGAATTGGCAAATTAAGTAAAAAAATAATTTAATTTAAGTTTTCGCGACGTTTTTAAATAAACGTCGCAAATACATTTTTTGTAAATAAAAAATTTTAAAAATAACAATTTAATTATTTTTTGCGACGTTTTTTAAAATACGTCGCCAATAAATTTTTACGGAACTAAAAAATTTGAAAAATAATAATTTAATTAATCCGTAAGTCCTCTCCCTCTCCCTCACTGTGTTCCGCTATTTACCCGACTCCACCTTCCCTGTTGTTCAGCTCCCCCAGTCACATAACCAAGTCATGGAATCACCACACGACCCTAACTCCTCAACTCCTCAATGAAATCACGTAAGTCTATCAACTGCTCGATGAAATTAACATGTTTAACTAGTATTATAGAAATAAAATGTTAATTATTTGTAACTATTTATTAAGCACTGACATTATTATTGTTTAAAATCTCTAACTCTGCCTCTCTCTCTGCCTCGCCCAACTCCCAAATTCCTATTTATGTAAAAAATTATTTGCGACGATATTATTATGTCGATAAAAATTAATTAATTATTATTTTTTTATTTTTTATTTTTGTAAAAAATTATTCGCGACGATATTTTTACGTCGCTATAAATTAATTAAATTATTATTTTTTACTTTTTTATTTTTGTAAAAAAATTATTCGCGACGATTTTTTTACGTCGCAAAAAATTAATTAAATTATTATTATTTACATTTTTTATTTATGTAAAAAATTATTGGCGACGATTTTTTTACGTCGCAAAAAATTAATTAAATTATTATTTTTTATTTTGTTACGTTGGTGGAATAGCTTTTAGCTACGTTTTTTTTTCGTCGTAAATTTTTTTTTTTGCGATGAAAATAAATTTGCGTCGTAAAATACTTTCTGCGACGAACAAGCGACGAAAAAAAAACGTCGCAAAATATAATTAGCGACGATTTTTTTTAATTTAGCGACGAAAAAAAACGTCGTAAAAAATGATTTTTTTTGTAGTGAGATTGAATATGTAGATCTCCATTCAAAATCCCGTGAAAACAAAGTGATGATGCACAAAAGTGGATTTTTGCACCACATATCGAGTAATTAATGTAGGTAATAAATGCAGTAAATATAAGGTGAGATCAACACATATATGTATAGTGGTTCGGTTAGGGTGACCTACTCCAGTTTGAAGATGGCAACGGTGGTCGGTGGTCTTTGTTGATGAAGTAGTAGGTGAGAGAGAGTAAGTGTATGCTCTTGGTAGCTATGAGAAAGATAGGTGTGTAGAGAGATGCCCCTCTCGTGTGCAGATGACTTACAATTTATAGACACAGAACTTTGGTTGAGGCGGTGACATGATGGGTAAGTGACTAGCTTTTCGGGGAGAATAGTTACAACTAGGATAGGTACAATTAGAAATACTGCTCCCCACGTGCGCTAATCTTCTTGCACTCCTTGAATTTTGGACTGGGCCGAATCCACGAGTTAGGTTTGGCCTGCCTTGTAGCTAATTTGGGTTTACTTAATTAATTGTGTCTGACCCAGTAAAATCTGTCTGGGCTCATCACAAGGTAACTGATTTCCAAATCAGTGTGGAAAGTGATTCCAACGTAAAATAGAGCAAATATGGTGTTTTGGTTAAAAAAGAAAAAGAAAAAAGAATAGTTTTAACTGCTTACTAAAAAGATGTGAGTGAGATTTAAGTAAAATATGTTTAAAGCTTGTACTTAAAAGCCTTAATAGTATCCTATATAAGACTAGCCCCCAATTTTTTGAAGAATCATTTCCACTAATGTTTCACGAATGTCCTAACCTAATATTAATTTGTTTATTAGAAATGATTAAGCCAAAAACTTGCTCATTTGATAGGTAAAAAAGAAGCATTCTTAATGGAGAAAAGAGATTTGAACCTTGTTATTCATTTGACTATCTAGAAGATTTACCTCCTAAGGTAGCTCGTAATCCAAGTAAGTAATCCTAGGTAGGCTCCTGACCAAAAAATAGAGAAAATCCTAGGTAGGCAATATACCTTTTTTAATTCAAAAAGGTCAATGATTTCCATTTCCATTTCCATTTTCCTTTATTATATTAAAAAAAAAAACCAAAAGAAACAAATCATGAGCCACTTATACTCCAACATGGAGTTGGCATGACTTGAAGGTCGATTCATTTGGGTTAAGACTTCTGAATATCTCGATTGTTGGTTATAATCTTTCTCAAATTTATTATTTAACGAAATTTTTTAAAGAAGATGATTTTTTTTTTTGTTTACGGTCACATCATACTCATCCTTGTAGGCTTGTATATAATAAAATCTAAATCTTATAATCACCCACCAATCGAGAGTGACGAACTTGAATACTGCATATTTATATAGCAAATTTTTTTCTTTTTTTCTCTAAATATGTATCATTAGCATCTATGCGTGAACTTAGTGATGTACAAATACAATTTATTTTTGGGCCCGATATTATTATAAAAGAAAAGACGATGAAATTCCAACTCTAAATCTTAAATTTTAATGATGGGGTTGGCCTTGAAGTTACGTGATAAGGTAAAAGAGCAAAAGAAAGACTATGGAGAGGAAGGAAAAAGGCAATTAACACAAACCTACCATTAACGTGGTGCCCTGCAGATTTGTACAACTACATTAACTATGTGTATTTGACTTAGTAATAAAAGTAAAAGGTCAGCATGCAACGTGTACGAGAAAAAAGTCAGACGTATCGTTCAAAATCGCTCATTTTCCACCTATTCCGCTTTAGGAAGAAGAAATATTTTGAGATATCCAACGCAAACACGTATGATTAGGCCTGTTAATAGTGTCAGATAAAATAAATTTGTACCGAATTTTAGCAGGTTTATGTCAAAAACTATTTCACTCATATCCGATTTTGTTATTAATTCATGTCTAACGAATTGTGTCATATCAGGTTCGTATCATGTATAAGTGGTATATAAATGAGTTGTGTCGTGCAGGGGCGGAGCCATAAATTTTGTCCAGTGGGGACAACTTAAACCATATGAATATTAAAATTATTAATGTTCACAAAATTATAATTTCATTAATAGAACGCCATTTAAAATAGTAACTCATATACATGAGCGTTATACAAAAAGAGACAAAAAAAAGTTCACGATAAATTTATCTATAAGACCTAATCACCTAACAAAAAATTTTGAAAAAAAAAAATTTGGTTCAATCATATATATAGTTGAATTTTAACAACCAATTGAAACAAATGTAAACTATGACTATTTTATTAAATTAAACTTTGTTATGAGAATTACTTAACCAATCACAATAAAACTATTCAAAACACCAAATCAAAATAATTTAATTTAACACATAATTGAGGCATTTAGCATTTTAAAGGAATTTTTTTGACATTTATAAGTGACCCATATATTTGTCAAAATATCATAACTACCTATAAATCTTTTTAAAAAAATTCAGTGGGGGCAAATCTCTAATAAATTTTAAATTTTTTAAAATTATACTTACTCCCCAAAAACTTTTAAAATTCCAGTGGGGGCAGCTGCCCCCACTGTCCCCACTGTGGATCCGCCACTGGTGTCGTGTATTTCTTCTAATTGGTTTTACCCATATTGATTAGTTTATTAATCGTGTTATGTCGGGTCAATTCGTTTACTAAACATATAGCTTAAAGAAGATTTAAAACCTCTAATTTTGTGTAGTGTTAACGGGTCATGTCATACTTTGACACTCCTACGTACGATCATTTCATCCATTTTTTTTTCACAATAAGATTTATTTTGATAATTATGTGTAGTAAATATTTAATGAGGGATCGTGTAAAACGTTCAAAGAATTACACTTAGGTAATTAAAAAAAAAAGTAGGCATCATAACAACCGTATTGTGAAAAAAATGGCATATAAACAGATGAGATTTTATTTGGTCCAAATTTTAATTATATTTGAAAATTCAATTCAATCAATTGTATTTTTGACAATATATATTCGAATTAGGTGAAAATAATAAAATAGGTCACAATATTCGTCTCGATGCAAATAATTTAGTTAAAATTGAATTTTAATAAATTATATGTGAATTTCATATAACCATTGAACTTTTTTGTTATTTTTATATAAGTAAGATCAAATCACAAGAAGATTATACTTTGATATATCTGAATATATATTTTTGGAAAAAATATATATATATATATAAAATAAGTTTGAATTCAAATTCTTGACCTAAAAATATCATGGTGAAATTGAAAAAATATTGAATGTAAAAGTGACATCACGTCATCATTGTCATGCGGTATCACCATCTAATAATAATAATCTAACATGCAAGTAAGCAAGAGAGTCCCTACTTACTTTAGTAACTACCATATCCATATAACAAAAAAACTATTTTACCGAGTGAGGTGGTTCAGTAAAGTACTGACCAAACTTGTCACCCTAAGATTGAATGTTTGATTCTTGGAGTCCACATTGAGGCTCGGCGGTTGATCGCTATATTAGCCTAACTAGGTTTGTTCTCAAGAGAAGTAACAGACACAATCAGGGGCCTCATGATCCCACCTAAGGGCCTATCGGAATGGTCTTTAGACGTTCTCATTTGTCTCACCTTTTTTTTAAGTAGCAAAAAACAAAAAAAAACTATTCTAGGTAAAAAAATGAAGTTTACCTTGTCTATTTGTGGGTATATTATTAAATAGTAATAACGTGTGAAAATAATAACATGATATCATTGTTATATTTAGGGGTGTCAAAATACTATACGTCTCATTAACACGACACAAATATGATTTAAAATTAAAAGATTTGAGTCTTATTTAAGCCACATATTTTGTAAACGAGTGAAACCGACACAACATGATTAATAAACGAATCGAATATGAGTGAAGATAATTAAAAAAAATACACAACACGACTCGTTTATATACCAATTATACATAATTTATATATGATACAAATTCAATATAACATGACTCGTTAAACATAAATTAATACATATAAATTGAGTGTCTTTTGATATACCAACTAACTAAAATCTGACACCAACCAACGTCACCCGATATAATTGACAAGGCTAGTTACACCTAATATTTTGTGAAGATGATGATGTGGTTACTTGGCTACTGACAATGCCATTTATAAATGGCTAGATATGATTGTCCAGTGGCCACATTTCCCGCAAAAAATAACTACAATCTTTGTTCGTTACTAACTCACAGCCCCTCTTTGACAAATCGTACGTCTCAAATTCGTAACCATTACGTCGCAGCCCTGAGAATTCTCACCCATCAAAGTGCTTCATCACCACACCTCCCTGTTCCGAATTTGTACATTTTTCTTCTAAATCCTCTCTTTATATTTATATATACATAAAAATAGACATTTTTCATCATCTTCTCCGAATTTTCGATTCTTTTGTGCACCTTTTCCTCTTTCTATCTCCTCCTCCTCTCCTTCCTTTTTTGCCTCTCTCTTTTGAACCTCTCTTTCGGTTTTCTTAGGACACAATTTTTCTCTTTATTCTTCATTTTTTCAACAAAATATTAGTTGGAAATTTAAATTAATTGTTCCTTTACAACCACATATTGTCTATCTGTCTGATAATTCATTGAGAAGACAGAATGAGAAGCTCAAAAAGAGGCAAAATGGTCGGAGAATCATCCAATATCAGGCGAAAAAAGCTCGGCAACGTTTTGCAGACCGACCCAGATGAAGAAGAATTATCGTTTCGTATCAGTAACACCTCTGAAGCCAACTCTTCTAATCACGATCAAGCTCCGACCATGAACACAGACAATAATTCTCCTTACAATAACGAGCCTCCATGGGACCAATCGTCTCCTTTTTCAGCACCTTCATGGGATCAGACGGCGTCGTCTCCGATTCAACCGCCCTCTTGGGACCAACCATCGCCATTAGCAAAGTCTCCATGGTCCTGTCACGTTGCACCGCCCAATGAGAACTATTCTTACACCGGCCTTATGGGCTCGCTCGTCCGTGAAGAAGGCCATATATATTCATTAGCAGCCTCCGGGGACTTGTTATACACCGGATCGGATAGCAAAAACATCAGGGTCTGGAAGAACCAGAAAGAATTTTCAGGGTTCAAATCGAACAGTGGTCTGGTTAAAGCGATTGTTATCGCCGGCGAAAAAATTTTCACCGGTCATCAAGATGGTAAAATCCGTGTATGGAAGGTCTCTGCGAGGAATCCAAGCGTTCACAAGCGAATTGGAACTTTACCAACATTGAAAGCTTATATAAAAAGTTCATTCAATCCGAGCAATTATGTTGAAGTGAGAAGGAACCAGAATGCTGTCTGGATCAAACACTTCGACGCCATTTCTTGTCTTAGCTTGAACGAGGACCAAACCCTTTTGTACTCAGCTTCTTGGGACAAGACCATTAAGGTTTGGAGGGTATCAAACTCAAAATGCTTGGAATCCATTAATGTCCATGACGATGCTGTAAATTCAGTCGTTGCAGGCTTTGATGGGTTAGTCTTCACCGGCTCAGCCGATGGAACCGTTAAAGTATGGCGGAGAGAGTTACAAGGTAAAGGAACAAAACACTTCTTTTCACAGACATTATTGAAGCAAGATTGTGCAGTCACGGCGTTAGCGGTTAACACGTCGGCGACGGTATTGTACTGCGGCTCATCGGACGGGCTTGTGAACTTCTGGGAACGAGAGAAGCTTCTCTCTCATGGCGGAGTTCTGAGAGGCCATAAACTTGCGGTTTTGTGCTTAGCTGCAGCTGGGAATTTGGTGTTTAGTGGGTCGGCTGATACGAATATATGCGTGTGGAAGAAAGAAGAGAGTGATCATACGTGTTTGTCTGTACTTGGTGGTCATACCGGGCCGGTGAAGTGCTTGGCCGTGGAAGAAGATCAAGAGTCAATCGCCGATGATCGCCGGTGGGTTGTTTACAGTGGAAGCTTGGACAAGTCGGTGAAGATTTGGACGGTGTCATCGAAATTGACCACAATGCAAATGCAGCATAACCACGCAGAAGGTTTCAACACGCCGCAGACATTCCCGTCCGTTCATAGCTTGTCTTCTCAAGGTAGTAAAACGAGCCAAAGGAAAAAGTATTAGGGATGGTTGAGAGAGGAGGTTAAATTTGCATTTCATTGGTGAATTTTGTGGTTCAAATGTCAATAGGTTGTAAATATTAATTACTATTCTATGATTATTTTTCTCATGTGTTGTTGTGAAAGGTTGGGCTGTTAGTCGAACGAGGAGAGTCAAGTTCGAGTCGAACTTGAAAAGTCTGTTTCTTAATCGAATCTAAAAAATTATTCAAGTTTGGCTCATTTAGGAAACGAGCCGAGCCTGAACGAGCCAAAAACAAGTCGAGCCCGAGTATTTATATATAAACGAGTCGAGTCTGTCGAGTTTGTAGAGTTTGTTTTCTAAACGAGTTTAAAAACTTGTTCAAGTTTGGGCTCGTTTAGAAAACGAACCGAGCTTGAACGAGCCGAACTCGAGCTGAACTCAAGCCAACCTCGAGTAGCTCAGTTTGATTAACAACCCTAGTGAAAGGTAGAGAAATATAGGGTGAAATTACTGTTTAATGGAGGGAAATTATAAGAGCAATGCTATGTAACTCAAATTTACAACTCAAATTTGCATCACAAATGAAGGGAGATCATTGGATCAGTGGGTCCCACTTAAAAAAGTTGATGAAACTCACTCATCCAATGAAAATTTGGGTTACATAATATTTTCCAAATTATAATTCATTTTGATTGATGTTACAACAAAATGAGATAATTTTGGATCAATCCTCAAATATTAGAGGATGGGTGCGATAAATTTTTAGTATCCATCCCTATTTTTTTGACCCGCAACTTCATTTGTACTAAATTGTAACTAATCTCTACTAGGTTGTAGTTTTTAGTACCATACCAAAGTAAGTATTTCACTACACACCATATGGTGTACATACTCAAAAAATTATGAGCTATCCTATGTGAACTTAATCTGGAGATTTAATTTAATGAAGTTATTGTTTTAATTGTGAGTTAAATGTTAGATGAAGTTTATTTTTAATTCAACAATTGTATTTTATTAAGTTCTAAAATTAAGTCTAAATAATATTTTTTTTGTTTATTATTGCACATTCTTAGTGGATTATTGTTATTTATTAATTTGACAAAAAAAAAATTTAAAAACAACTAACTCGTATATCTGACAAACTAGTGTTGTAACAAATTTTTATTGAGTGTGGACAAAACTTAAGGCATGTTTCGTTTATGTATTAAGAGATACGATTGAATTAATTAATTTAATTAAGTGACGATGTAATACTAAGTTTGGATTAGGTTATAGCGATTTGGTATTAACTTTTTATTAATCCCGACTTGTTTCATTATTGTCATTTAACACCTAATATTAGGTATTAATGAATATCATGTGGTGGGTGGTATTATTTTTAACAAGTTTAGTATTTAAAACACAATGATTTTATTATCCTTACAAACTTAGATCCAAACTTTCATATAAAAGTTACACATTATATAAACTCTTGCTCTTAGTATTTGTTTTATTATTTTCAATTTAATATCATACACTATTATCTAATCTAACCATAAATTTATATTATAATTATAGATTTATAGTTTATCCCAACATTGATCCAAACTTGTTATACAAATAATATGATCAAATAGTACTCTTATTAATACCATATCTACGAAGTTGATGAAAACCAATTATCCAATTTTATTATTTATTTATACTCAAACCAAACATGCCCTTAAAATCTACTGGCTAATGTGTAATACACCCACAAAAATTTTAGAAAAGTCGTAAGCTTTCCCTAAAAAGTTATTCATTTGGTTTATGATAGTTGAAAGTTTCCAATTTAGAGGTCAAACTTTCTTTGATATGATCATTTTCCTATTGTCCAAACAAGAAAATGACAATGCAAAAGGGTCTGGAAGCTGCCCTCAAAAAAAAAATGAGGTTTTTACAAATTAATAAGCTTCTTTATAATTCAGAGTTATGGTTTAGACTTCTATTGCCAATTTTTTATTAATACTATACCTCTTTTTTTCAATCAATGACGGAATGATACACAAAAAAATTTCATTATTTTATTTTTCACTTTGCTTTACTGTATCAATTAGAGTATTTTATTTTTCACTTTGCTTTACTGTATCAATTAGAGGTGACAAATGGGCGAATTAGATTGATTATAACTTATGAGTTTGTTCAAGATGGGTTAGGTGGAAAACAAATCCAATCCGTTTTCAATCCGCTTAATAAACGGGTTATAATGGATTAGATCATAGTAGATTGAGTTAAAGAGTTTAACCCGTAAAATAATTAAAACTTTTAATGTGAACACATATTAATACACATACTAATACACCAAAACACACATTAATACAGCAAAAATATACACACATATACTAACGCACAAAAAATACAAACACATTTATTTTATTACTTGTGTCATGGGTCGGGTCAGGTGTATTAGTGTGTGTTTTTGGTATACTAGTATGTGTGTATTTTGGTGTATTAGTGTATGTGTGTGTATTTTTTTGGTATATTAGAGTGTGTATATATTTTTTAGTAGATTAATATATTTATTTAATTTTATTATTTATGTTATTTAATAAAAAATAAATATTCAACCCAATGAGTACTCATTTGTAATCCATCTTAATCCGCTTAATTAAAATAAATCTTATTACTTAACCAATTTAGAATCCGCATTAATTAATATAGGTACTCAACTCATTTATTTATGAAAGAGTTAGATGAGATTAATGGGTAATTGATTAAAATTATCAGTTCTAATGTCAGTGATCAATGATTTCAAATAACTCAAATAAAGATCAACGATTAAGAAATATTTTCTAACACGATACAATTTTTTTTTTTTCGATACGATAATATTATCATGAGAGTTCTAATGTATGATTGGGTAGATGCTAGATTTTGTTGTGTCCTTGAGAAATAGTGTAAGTCCCTTTCTAAAACTATCCATTGTGTGAAACAAAAATACACTTGATCTTAGCCAAAAAATCGACAAATGTATCATCTCAAACAACTATACAAGTGGCAAGTTTTTGTATCACCAAAAGTCTTCTGGAGTTGAATAAATACACCAGAATCTTGGCGTGTATTTGACCATTGATGTTAGCTTTTTCGTTGAAATGTTGTGATTCGGACAGTGGATAATCCCGTGAGCTCAGAAAAATAGCATAGTAGTCAAAGGGGGAAGACATAGACATAGACATAGACATAGTGGATGGATGATTAGGTTCTGTTTGGTTGATTAGAAAATTGAGAATAGGAATAAAAAACAATGGAAAATCTTGCAGAACCTATTTGGGGTTGGTGACCAAACTAGTTGGGCTGTCTTCTTCTTGGTTTTAAAGCAGCCATAGCTGTTAGGTATATGCTTGGACACTTCATTAAATTTGTGGACACTAGATGAGAGCCTATGATTTAGAGAGAAGCACAGTAGCCACTCCTTCGAAATCTATCTTGGAACTGCACATATCATGTTAGTTGTTAAGAGGGTACCTAATAGATTGATCTGGTACCTGATGGAAACCCTAATGAATTATTGTTCTGTCATCTTCAAGAGTGCAAAATCGAAGTCGTGACACAATGAAACCGAAGCGAACAATTGAAAGAGCCCAAAAACAACACCTTAAAGATTAAATATTTCTCATTGTACCCTAAAACAAGACCCCATTTATTTTTCATTCTATTAACGTAACATGTTTCATTCATGAAAAAACAAACATTCTATTTTTGGGCGCATTCCTATTGTTGAAAGAAATTCAGCTGAGTATAATATTAGATTTTCGATGTTATTTTCATGGGACAAAATCTTATAATTTCTAAATCTTTCATGAAACAAAATGTCAGTAACATGCTTGATCTATTGAGTCCAACAATACCCCCTCAAACAGTACCATGAAAGCCTGATAATAATATCAGTTTTTGCAACCTAAAATGCCCAACTCTGACTTGTTTAGGACAATCATTAAGATTCATGCACTTAATCATGGATGTGCACATAGCCGTGATAATCTGAAATTGTAAAAGCCATCTGTGCCAATAAATGGATTTAGGGGAAAGAAACCTCAGGTCTGAAAATTCCTTAAGTAGACATAAAATTAATCAAACATTTGAAAGAGTTCACCCTCCCACCCCCACCAAAGCTAAGAAGAACGGACACAGGACACGGGACACAAATGCGATACGACATGATATGAACATGTAGACACGATATTTTTTTTAAAAAAGTAGGACACGGATAAGTTGGGTATACGCCCTCATTTTCTCAATTGCTATTTTCTAAATCTTTTACGTATTTTTTACTTTTGTTATTATATTTTGAATACAATTTTAATATGTATAGTCTTGGTGTAATTATATGTTCCCTCATAAGATAAGGTACTTACTAGTTAAATTTTTAAGCTTTATTAATCACATTTATTGTTTAGTAATAGACATGGTATAAAGAAGTGTTAGACACACCACTAAAGAAGTGTCGGACACGTATCCGACAATTAAAATTTTATCATTTAGTTATGACATAGATAAATGAGTATCAAATATGTATCTGAGAATGTTGTGTCTGACACGTGTTGGACACAGATACATCACATTTTTTAGAGTGTCCATACTTTATAGCACCAAAAGTGTATATATATGATTTTCTTAAATAGTCGGGATTGGGAGATTCGCGAAACAATTAAATTAACCTCTCAAAAAACCAAATTCTAAATATTTCACAGAGTAGTGCTCTATCCGAAGCTCTCACTATGTGACAACTAATGCAAGATATCGGCCTTTTCATAAGAGTGCAATTTAAGCGGGTTAATCCTCAAATCTTCTTATCCAATTTATCCAAATTTGGAAACATATGGAAGTACTAGGATGTCCTGTACAAAGTATGTTTTTTTTTAATATATGAGTTAAATTACTATGCTTAAAAAATTAAATGGTAAATTTTACTTTATTTCCTTATGGTATACACCAAATGCACATAGCTGCACCCTCCCCCTCTCTCTAGACCTAGCTCACCATGAGCCCAATCTAATCTCTCTTCTCCCCCTTTACTTTCTTTGATGAATCCACTATCGACAACCACCTCTTCATATTATGACTTTCTATTTTCTTCTCGACAATCACTACAATCAAACTCAAACCAGAAAACCCACTAACACAAACTTCTTATTTTCATCAATCATAAAACAAATTCTATTTTCAAACTTCTTGCCTTGTTCTTGTACCCCTTCTTTCTCTCTCCTATTTCTACACTAAATTTTTGCTATGAAAAATCTTTAGTGGATCTACTGGAATTTTTGCTATGAAAAATCTTTAGTGGATCTACTGGAATTTCAACAAGGATTTGATGTGAATTTTCTCTAATGTTGATTTTCATAAAAAAATTTTACTGAATTTTTGAAAACTTTTCTATTGAAATCCTAAAAATATATGTTGAAAATTTTTGCTGGAAAGGTTTACTGAATTTTTTTACCAAATTATAGGTTGGATTTTAGGATTCATCTTGATTTCTAGTGAAGATGTTTTGGGTTTATGTTGTTATGTGCCTTTGTTCAAGGTGTTGGTGATGGTTTTTACACAAGGCCTTGAGATTAAATATGTCAGAGGGTTGGAACTGCAAGGAAGAAGAAGGAGAGAGGGTACAAAGTTCATTTTATACTTTCTGTTAACAGTGTTAGCAATGTAGTTTAGTCAACAAACCATGTAAGAGTTTGGTGGATATTTTTAAATGTGAGGGAGATAATGTGTACTAGAGGTATATCACAAGGGAGTAAAATAAAATTTATTTAAGATTAAATTTAAATCATAATATAAATCGTTAAATCTAAATGATTTGAACCATTCTTATAATTTAGGTAAGGTTAATCTCAAATTGCACCTTAAAAGATCGTTCGAATCTTAATTTGCACCTTCAAAATTTAAAAATCTCAATTTACACATTCAAATATAGAAATTTGTATCAATGCGCATTTCAAGCTAATAGCCGTCAGTTTGTCTTCTAAAAGTAAACAGATAAATTACACCTATACCCCCTCATGCTTGTCATTTAATCACCTAGACCCTTTACATTTGAAATATTACACCTACATCCCTTGAGAATCTAAATATGACTAAAAATGTTCCTCCAATTGGACATTCAAATAATTCTATTTAAGTAATGTATTGCATTGGATATAAAAAATATTATATAATTACTTGCATTATATTGGACATTCAAATGATAAGTTTAATTTTGAATTTTAGAGTATAGCGGATCCACAAAATAAAGGGTAGTATGAAATTATAATTTTTTATTCGGATGAAACCATATTTTTTAACGGTTATATTAACATATATCAATGGCAAGGGATTATGTATTACATGTGCACAAACGTCAGGAATTATAGAAATAATATTTTAAATGTGAGGGAGGTCCAAATAATTAAGTGATAAGCATGAGGGAATTAAGGTATAATTTATCCATTTAATTTTAGACGGCAAACTGAAGGTTGTTAGTTTCAAGTACGCATTAATACAAATTTATATATTTAAGAGTGCAAATTAAGATTCAAAATATTTTTCGAAATGCAATTTACCATTAACCCATTTATGCAAGTAGGACCGTCTCTTAGAGCAACTCCAACATAACTCAGTAAAATAGCTAGTCAAATATATATTTAACTACTGTATTCTTTATTTTAGCTAGTCATTTTTTCAAATTTACTTCAATCATGCTCTCTATATTAGCTAACTATTTAACACTCATCCACTTCAAATAATAAAAATCAATTGATCATAACAATTCAATCATATATTGTATAAATTTAACTAAAAATTAATAGCAATTTAATCACCTATTTAACCAAAAATTAATAGCAATTTAACTATATATTTAACCAAAAATTAATACCAATCAATAACAAAAAAAAATACTGATGGGGGTGAGTTTCGGCAGCAAGACATAAACGAGGGGAGTTGGGTTTCGGCAGCAAGACAGCAAAACAAAAGGAAGGGGGAGCTAGGTTTCGATAGCAAAATAGAGGGGAAGGGGAGCTAGGTTTCGGCAGCAACGACAACAACACAGAAGGAGGGAAAGCTGGGTTTAGACAACAACGACAGCAAAACAAAGAGATTTGATTAGTAGCAAGAGTGGAGAGTAAGATGACCTCTCCAGATCTAGCGAGCATGAAGGTCTTTCTTGGCGAGTATGAAGGCCTCCTAGGTTTTGATAAGGAGGATATCTAGTTAGGTTAGAACTAATTTTTAGAGTAAAACTTGCCAAAAGAACTAAAAATTGAAGAATAACTAATGAGCTAGAGGTGCTCTTGATATATACATTGTATAAGAGCATCTCCAACCACACTCAACAAAATAGTTACTCAAAATATATTTAAATATTCAATTCATTACTTTAGCTAACCACTTTTATAAATTCACTCCAACCACACTTTCTATTTTAGCTAACTACTACACCCAACTTTCACTAATTTCCAATAATTTAAAAAAAGTAAAACATATATATAGAGAGAGATAGAGAGAAAAAAAGATAGAGATATAATTTAGAGAGCTCAAATGACTCACCACATTTGGTGAGCCATTTGGGTTAACTAGGAAATAGAGAGTGGGTTGGAGAGAATTTTTTGTGTTTGACTAGCTAAAATAACTAAAAAAAAAGAAATAAAAAGTGGGTTGAAGATTTTATAAGGAGATTCGAAACTCAAAACTCAGGACCACGGTCAAATAAAACATGAGCTTCGATGCCGCTCACGAGGTATGACAGACAAAGAGCCTAACACTCGATACCACATGCTCTCTCTCTCTCTCTCTCTCACACACACACACACACACATACGAACCAGACAGCCACTAGCTTCCAACAAAATGAAAAATAGAAAAAAGTTGGAAAACAAAGATGCTAATCCGAAACGGTGCCCACCACTACTGGTTTCCTCTTTGGCGTCTTTTTCCCAATCCCCCGCCACTTTCCCAAAACATTTTCCTCCCTCCCAAACACCTCACACCCACGCACTCCCCTCTCTCACTCTTTGTCTTATCTTGCGGATTGCTTCTTCACTCGGTAAGAGAATTCAATTCCATCCTTTTCTTTTACTCTCACTTTCCCATTTATTTCTGTCTTCTCACTTCATTCCGTATGCACACTCACCTCAAATTAGGGTTAGGGTTCTCCCTCTAAGCTGAATCGTCTTCTTCAAAACGCCTCTTTGTCCTTTCTTTCTTTCTTTCTTTTTTTGTCTTAGCTTGATTTCAGTGATTGACGTGTAAAGCTGAAGTTTTTATGCACATGTTCTACTTTTTGCCACTAGGGTTGGATTTTTTTACATATTTAGGATAAGAAACTTGAAAACTTGAGAAGTTTTTCTGATTTTTCCTAAGAAGATGTCGCCTGAAATGGCGATAATGGCCGACGATGGAGTCGAGTACTCTTTTGCTCTGGAGTACCATGGCCCACCCATAACACATGACCTTCCGAAAGCGGTTCCCATCAATGTCGAGAGGATTCCGGTGGCAGCTGTGGTTTCCCAAGTATCTTTATCGGAGAAGTTGTCGTTGCCGATTGTCCAACCGATAATAGCTTCTGATATTACAAAAAAGTTCTCGAAAGAGTTAACGTTAGGCTCTGAATCAACTGTTTCACCTACATCCGTTATTCAATTTGAATCGCGAGATGGGGATGGTTATGATTCCGTGTCAAAAGAACTTGGTCTAGGGTCTGAAACCACTGTTTCTCCAAGTTCTGTGATTGCATTGGAGGAGAGATGTGCAAGCAATGCCAACTGTGTGTTATCGGGTGAGTTGAGCAATTCAGGTACTTTAGAGGAGTTCCCAGAAGGCCAATATGGATCTGGTGAATTTTCTGAAGTGCTTAATTCGACTGGGTTGGGATGTTCCTCCATCAGTCATGATCATTCCTATGAGTTGGTAGGTGGGGTGGAAAGCTCGGGGACATTGGGATTTTTGGATCGCTTTGACAGATCTAGGGAGTTATCTGGAAGTTCAAGTGCATTGAGGGTTTCAAATGGTTGTAAGGAGAGCTTAGACGGTAGTGATTTGAACCAACCGGATTGGGCCTCAACCGAGTCGGTGTTGAGCTTGGATTATCCGTCTTCTAGGGTATCTTCTCTAAGGATAGGGGATGGCAATAATGAACCTGCTTCTGATGTAAGGAGAAATCCAGTTGTTACATTTCGTGACCCCGAGTCAGAGGACGAGGATATTAGTCAAGAATTTAGTCGCCCTGAACCTGAGATTGTACGAGAGAGTAGAAAACCTCAGGTCAAGGTGAGGAAAGGAGCATGTTATCGATGCTTCAGAGGTAATAGGTTAACCGAAAAGGAGATTTGCATTGTTTGTGATGCAAAATATTGTAGTAATTGTGTGCTCAGAGCAATGGGGTCTATGCCAGAGGGGCGAAAGTGTGTTACTTGCATTGGATGCCCTATTGACGAATCAAAGAGAGGGAATTTGGGAAAATGCTCTAGAATGCTCAAGCGACTGCTTAATGACTTGGAGGTTCGACAGATACTGAAGACTGAGAAACTGTGTGAAGTGAATCAATTGCCATCAGAGTATGTCTGCATAAATGGAAAGCCACTGTGTAACGAGGAGCTGGTTATATTGCAGAGCTGCCCAAATCCACCAAAAAAGCTGAAACCAGGAAACTATTGGTATGATAAAGTATCTGGCCTTTGGGGAAAGGTGAATATGGTCTCCTGAAAACATTTTGTTCTGGTACTGTTTTTCTTAATTTTTAAATCATTATGGAACTTGATGGCAATGCTGATTTTAACAGGAAGCACAGAAGCCTTCACAAATTATAAGCCCCCATTTGAACGTTGGGGGTCCCATCAAGGCGGATGCTAGCAATGGGAACACACAAGTTTATATTAATGGTCGTGAGATCACTAAAGTAGAACTACGGATGTTACAGGTTGATATTTCAAAACATGCTGATTACTTTGAAATGGATCCATCTACATCAGCCAGTGACATTATTGTGTTGAATATTGCAGTTGGCTGGAGTCCAGTGTGCTGGGAACCCACATTTTTGGGTGAATGAGGATGGTTCATACCAAGAAGAGGGACAGAAAAATACAAAAGGCTATATCTGGGGAAAGGTTTGGATAAAAATCACATGTTCACGATCTTCTGTATCTTTTGTCCCCTACCTTTCCTAGTCTGCTTCTCTGTCTTAGCTCTCTCCTCTCTCAAACATGGTGTTTTGTTATGTTTATTTTTAGGCCGGAACAAAGCTGGTTTGTGCTCTATTGTCTCTTCCAGTTCCTTCGAAATCGTCTTATACTTGTGGAGAACAAATGAATAATGTGCTTAGTCGAATGGTGCCAGACTACCTTGAGCAGAGAACACTTCAGAAACTTCTTCTAATTGGATATAGTGAATCAGGGACGAGTACCATATTTAAGCAGGTAATTTAGTAATTGGGGGAATTGAATCATTAAACTGTCATCCTCAAACTGCATTTGTTTAAGTTACCTGACTGTACAAGTAGCTGAATCAATTTTTTTTTGTGCGACTCCATGGACATGATACTCTGATGAACATATTATGTTTCTTGTGCCCTTTAGCTTTTGTGTGAGTAGTGTGGTTTTCTGCACAATTCTGTAGTGATCTTGCTGATAGCAGTATTTGGCATTGAAGACCATCCATTCCTGTTTCTGGATAAGTACGACTCACATGCCCTCTTTGTCCTAACTGGGATTCGACTCCGTCCACCTTCCTGTTGGGTGGTTTAGAGATACCACTTCAACAATTGCTCGGTGGTTAAAAATTGGTTTAGTCTATTATCCTTAAAACATATATTTATAGCACAGCAATGGACCTGTTGGGGCAGTTAGGAGAATCAAGGTCAGGGATGAAAATAAAGGTGAATTGTGTGTGCGTAGTGTGTTTTTTTTGGGGGGGTTGGGGTCGAAAACTCCTTTTCTCCTTGTGTTTGAAGCATAACCCCAAAAAACCACAGTTGCAGCAATTGTAGAACATTGTACTAAGGACTGATAGCATGCTTAACAAAATAAAACAAAGAAGAAAAGAAAGAAACCAAAAGATTACCCTCATGGTTAATTGCAGGCTATCTACAATTAAGTCAATATTCTGTACCATTATGTGGCTCATTATGTGGCTCGCCCTGATAAACATGGCATGTTCTGTAACTAATGCCTTTATTTTCTTTCAGTGACATGATTTTTCTCTACGAAAGTAGATGATCTTGTGAAACAGCCAGAGTCTTAATAAAATTTTTGGACTTCAAAACTTTTTGTTTTCTAGTCTACTCCTCGTTCTTGTTGATTGTTTAATTACATATTCTTTGTTTACATATTTACATAAAATTTACTATTGTTTTATTTTTAGTTCCATTGTGATCTGTTGGTGCAAGTAAACAGAAGGAAACATCTAATGGTTGGTTCAATCTTGGAGTTACTCACACTTGTAGCATATATTTAATATCGTCTCACTGGATGCACACTTTCTCATTTGTCTTCCTTGGATGCAAAAGGTTTCCTATTCTTTTTTTTCCCTCTCTTTTTTAATAATTTTAATGATAGGCATTCGCATACCCATGTAGCAAATTTGTTCAAATCCATTTCCATTTTCTTAGGTTTTACGAAGCAATGCTGGTATCAGTTATGTTTCAAATAGTCTGACACTTTCAAATTGTGGCCTTTTATTGTATATTCTGCGTGTACTTTTGGTTTTGCCTGTGTTTTAGTGGTTTAATGATATTTTACCAATCAAGAAAACATTGGGCTTTTTCCTCTAGAGCTTTGGTGATACCTGAGAAACAGTTGTACTCATCTATGTAAAATTTTGTACTAGGCCAAGATTCTTTACAAAGATGTACCTTTCTCGGAGGACGA
The DNA here is from genome assembly GCA_951799425.1 of Ilex aquifolium. Lineage (NCBI taxonomy): Eukaryota > Viridiplantae > Streptophyta > Magnoliopsida > Aquifoliales > Aquifoliaceae > Ilex > Ilex aquifolium. The sequence goes on from OX637391.1 coordinate 6,647,677, forward strand.
ACGCGAGAGCATCAAATTATTAATCCAGAGCAATGTGTATGGCTACCTTGGTATACTACTTGAGGGCCGCGAGCGTTTTGAAGATGAAAGTTTGAATGAATTGAGGAAAGCTCAGTCTCTTGATGAATATGGTCAAATAGGTACAAATTTGTTTTGTTCTTTCTTATTTGTTCATTTTTCAATTCAAAATCTATGCTCATGCATTAGGTGCTCGTATGTCTTGATTTCTGGGGAAGAACTTGCATATGATGTATCAAGTAGTCATTCACTAGCAATGTAAATCTAGATCAGATACCATGCATTGAATATCACTTTTAAAAAAGATTCTTCAAATACATGTCTTGCTGCCCACATTTTTAGATGGGTACTTTTGAGGTGTACGATCTAATTGTTGGTCTTGACTATGAGCTGTTATTTGGAATAATTGGTTTTTTTTTTCTCCCACCTGATCATTCACTAGCAATGTAAATCTAGATCAGATACCATGCATTGAATATCACTTTTAAAAAAGATTCTTCAAATACATGTCTTGCTGCCCACATTTTTAGATGGGTACTTTCGAGGTGTACGATCTAATTGTTGGTCTTGACTATGAGCTGTTATTTGGAATAATTGGTTTTTTTTTCTCCCACCTGATCATTCTGAGTTATGTGCTATTCTGAAGCTAATCGAATGCTATAAATCTGATAGAGTTTGTTAACAGATTTAGATGATTTGATTAGAAAAAGATAAAAGTTGATCAGTATCAAGCGCAACAAATCTGTCAAATGCATTTTTTCTGACATATTTCACAATATTTGATCAATCTATGGTCTACTTAAAATCTGATTTATCCTTGGATAAAGAGAATCCTCTTATTTTCTTTTATTTATCGTTGTGTTGAGCCATTATGTTGTTTGAATGAAGACTACTTGGTCAAGTTTGCTTCTGAATGGATGTTGAACATAAGTCTTAGTGTGACATTATGCACAAATGCTAAGAAACAAGTGTCTTCAGGTTTTTCTTCCTTCCTCTAGCCTGATTGATCATGGATTTCTTGGTTGAAAGTTTAAAATTCAATACATGCATTCATTTGTTGATGTTTTATTCTTTTGTAATGAAAGTTACAAAGATTTTGTATAATTTGTTCATTAGCATAGTGTTAAGTGTTAAATGAATTCTATACCTTTGTGGAGCATACGTGGAGAGGGCTGCAGATGAGGCAATTTTTTATTTTAAAAGTGAACTTGTTATTTTGTGTTGTTCTATTTGTTTTATATGAGATACTTCTATGATTGTCTACTACTTGTAATTTGTAATGACTTGTGTTTCTGGAGATTATGATAGGAGAAGTCATGTAAACAGTGTAGTACTAGCATTTAACAGACCATTGGCAATGTGGTTGGCTTGAAAGCTGGAGTACAGGTTTTAGTATTAGAATTTACTCTTTAACTATTGTTTTGGTTTGTGAAGTATGCTTTATTTGCTTGATGGGCAGTAACTGTTTTGGCCTAGCTATATTGTTGCAAGCATGTTCAAAGGCTTAAGTCTACATGATCATATAAACATAATTTCTTATGCAATGCGCTGTTTTACTCTGAAAAGTATTTTCTGGTTGAAATCAAAAGCAGGGAACACTGACGGGGATGATGCAAAAACTATATATTCTATTTGCCCAAGGCTGAAAGCATTCTCCGACTGGCTTCTGAAAACTATGGTGGCAGGAAATTTGGAAGCGGTTTTCCCAGCTGCTACTCGGGAATATGGACCATTAGTTGAAGAATTGTGGAAAAATGTAGCCATTCAGGCCACATACAAGCGTAGAAATGAATTGGAAATGCTCCCTAGTGTTGCTAGCTATTTCCTAGAGCGGGTAAATTCATGCCTTGTGTTACTGTGCTGGGTTTGGCTACATGAACATTTCTTCTTGTATTAATGCATCTGAACTAGTCCTTGTTACTAATGTCATTGATGTTAACACGGAGTGTCTCGTGGCTGGAAAAGTTAGGTGCATTAGGACAGTAAGAAAGAGAAATAAAATGGAAAGACAAAAGGTTAATGACTGATTTTTGGAGCTGATCGTCTTAAGATGTATCTGTAATTTTTCTTAAAGTGATAGTGAGAAAGCCGATCAAACTGCCAGCAAACCACGACTTTGTAACATCTTGTCTGGGGAATCGTGTCATTGTTGACTTGCTGATAAACTTATGAGCATGAGGGGTAGGAAACAGCTAGGATTTGAGGGGATTCAAGATGTTAAAGTAACACCACCACTATTTTGACTCAAAATAGAAGTTATTTTCTAGTTTTCTACCTTTTTTTAAGGTAAGGGCAACTAATTAAGGCGGTCATCCATTCATAAACCTTTTCTTGGCCACATGTGAAGCTTCTCGTTCAGTAGTTTTAGCATTTTGATAATTCCTGAACTTTGTAGAAACTTCTGTGCTCCTGGCTGTCACCTTCTGCTCATTTGCAATCGTTGCAATATCTTTGTTTGCCACAATGACCTCTTACAATTTGTTTCACCACCCTAGATTTGCTCTTACCCAATTTTGGTAAGTTCAAATGGAGTAGATGAGTTCCATTCCGAAAGGTTTATATTCTCATGTGGACCCATCTTTGAAAAATGCATCTGGTGTTATATTTCAGATTACGATCTCTTGTCTCTTGCCAGTAGTTTGAAGAGTTGGTGAATAAATTTCGTCTGCTGAGTTTTTGTTTGTTCTACTAATTTACGACATAAAAACATTACCAACTGTGAATTTTGGAGGAGAAAACAGATTCTGTTGAATGAGTGTTATTAGTTATGTCTGAACGTCCTTTCTTTTCTATGTTGAAGTTGTAGCCAATAACTGAGAGGTCTAATGAGCAGAGCCTATTAGTCTTTGGATTGGCTGAAGTAGGGTGCATGTGAAGCTTGCTCCAACTACGGTGTAACTGATGTTTGCCTTTGGCTTAGCTCAGGTGAAGTATGGTGCATTTTGTGCATGTGCCCATTGGAATGAACACTGGAGTGTTCAACCATAGTTCTTTGTAGTACTCTGGACTCACCTCCGCTCCATTTGGAAAGTTATCTTCTTTATATGTGCAACAGGGGTTATCAATTTGTCAAATATTGCTATAACGGGGGGTTGTTTTGAAAATAATTAGAAATTCTGTTGAGATCTAAAATAGCAGGAGCATGGTTTGAGATGAGCAAATCATTGTTTTCTGTATCACTTTTCTCCTTTCACTTGTAGGATGTGATGTGGTCTACTTCAGTGGCACTAGTGTTGTGATTTATTCAATCAATGTTGTGTTGTAATTGATCATGGTTTAGAGTTTGTTCATGATTTTTATTGCAAAAAAGCAAGATGGAAAAGTTAATACAAAAATTTGCTTTGATCAGTTATTGTCCGCGTGGTCCACTTAGTTTGGATCATGTGGATTTTCTTGGTGAGAAGAACAGATGGCTTAAAGGGATTGTTCTAGCTTAACCAAGGCCTCGGGTTCGAGTCTTGGGAACGCAGTTGCGTTTGGTAGGGAGAGCTTTGCCGCCCTTGTGGTCCCACCCGGCTCGAATCCGGATTAGTCGGAGCCCAATGTGGCTTTCGGATACCGGATGGTCTGACCAAAAAAATTAAAGGAATTTTCCAAAAGGCCGGCACAATGTATTTTCTGGGTCTGTAGAGAGTAATGAGAATCTCTTAAGATTTTTCTGTTTACCCCAGTACATGTTCCAACAGCACGGAGCCCTGATTTATAAGAGGATGTTTCAATATGGGATGGAGAAATTAACCCGTTTGTGAGCTAGACATGTTTGAGGCAGTTGTTATCTTGTTAGGTTAATTAGCGAGGTCACTTTGTGGCTGGCCTTGATTTACCATCCCTTTCATTAATTTGTCATACAATTTCAACCTGCTGCCCTATGGATTGTTTAATGATATTGCAATTTTGTGCTATTGCTGTCTTGGAAAATGTGCAAGGATTACAATTATTATTATTATTATTATTATTATTGCAGTCTATATTTAATGTTCTATGTTATTTTGTCTCCAGGTCTTTGATATATTGAGAACAGATTATGAACCTTCAGATGTGGACATACTATATGCTGAAGGTGTTACCTTATCAAACGGGCTTGCTTGTGTGGACTTCTCATTCCCTGAGCCATCACCTGATGATAAAAATGACACTGCTGATCCGCAGGATTCTCTGCTCAGGTAGGTACTGAAGCTTAATGCAATGTTTGTAAAGAGTTCCTTTACTTCAAGCCATTCCCATTATCATCGTTGCCAATCGGCTTCCATTTTGTAGGCTCTTGTTTATGTTTGTGTTTCTAGTGAATATGCTTTTGTGCACTTTCTATATGGGATGATTTGCGTAGTGCCATCATGTTAATCAAGTAATGCAGTACAAGTCTTGGTGCTTAGAAAAGAGAAACATGTATACTCGCAGAGTGACTATAAGTTACCTAATCCAACATTACCAAAATATTACATTGGAAATGCGTGGTTTTCCTAGTGGGCTCCTCACCTTTTCTTTCCATCTAGTGAAATGCAAGGCAATTATAATATTTTGTTGGGGGATGGAACCTAATTTGTGAATCTTTTCAATGCGTGGAAAAATAACAATGAACCTTGTTCCATAAAAAGCATATAATATTATTGAGGATGATCTTGTAGGGTTCATTGATGGGTCTCAACTTTTAGTCAGAATACTTAAATAACATTCTTTTGGAGAAATTTATAAAATAAACATGGCTATATAGTGCCATGGGAATTTTTTTAATGGAAGATATACTTATCCTTTTTTTTTAAACTGATACTTCTCCAGGTCTTGAAATAGGAAGTACAACCGTAACTGGACGGATTGAGTTTGTTCAATGAATAGAATGTTTAAATTCATGAGAATTTTAATATTTCATTATGTTGGACTTTTCGGCAGGACGTTAAGCTTGAACTCATTTGATGATCCTATCACTTTACCATGTAAAGTGGGACCCATCAGCTTAAATAGTGCATGGGGATGGGGGGCCATCTGTTTTCCCCAAAAAACTACTCAAGCTGATAATAGGGAAATGAATGCATAACCAACAAAGATTGGTGCATTTTTGTGGAATCTAGGTAGACAAGAAGCTCTAAGAGGTTATCATTTACTTTCCCTTTTGTGTTATATGATTATAATTATGAGGCATGGATTCCAAATTTTTTACTTTGCAGGAAATAGTATTGAGGAATTTGTTTTACATATTGTATTTGAAGGTCCATTTTTATAAGCACATGCCTTGTAAATCTAAAAAAACCCATTTCATTTGAAACCAATAATCAAATTGAAATCAGAACCCTAATTTGGTTGCAATAGATACTTTCTCTTGCTCATGTATTCCAATACAAACTTTACCACTGAATTGTTCTGTTTATACTCTGGAAATTCTGGTAACTGCTGGATAATCTGATGATGGTGGTTGTATGCCAGTTTTTGGATGTGATGCTTGAATTGCTCTTGACATTATCTTCTCTTTTCTGTTGTTACTCAGATTTCAACTGGTTAGGGTACAAGCCAGAGGCTTTGGAGAAAACTGCAAGTGGCTAGAGATGTTTGAAGATGTTAGACTTGTTGTTTTCTGTGTTGCCTTGAGTGACTATGACCAATTTGCTAGTGATGACAATGGGGATTTGGTAAACAAGATGTTACTGAGCAGGAAATTCTTTGAGAGCATTGTTACACATCCAACCTTTGATCAGATGGACTTCCTTCTAATACTGAACAAATTTGATTTGTTTGAGGAAAAGATGGAACGAGTTCCTCTGACTCAGTGTGAATGGTTTGATGATTTCCATCCAGTGATGAGCCGTCTTCGCTCCAACAGCAGTAACAGCAACAGCAACAACATCAACAGTAGCCCCTCCCTGGGTCAGATGGCTTTCCATTATATTGCTGTTAAATTCAAGAGGCTCTACTCAGCTCTCACTGGGCAAAAGCTGTTTGTTTCACTGGTGAAGGGTTTGGAGCCCAAGAGTGTTGATGACACGTTTAAATATGCGAGGGAGATTCTGAAGTGGGACGAAGAGAGACCCAACTTCAGTATGAGTGAGTACTCATTATATAGCACTGAGGCGAGTTCATTCTCTCACTGAAAAGTAAATCAGCAAAAGGCTTGTAACTGGGGCCGGTCCCTGTTTAACCATCATCATTTGCACTGTACATAAAAAGGTCTTGTAAATGAGGAAGATGAGAGGTGTTTAATGATCAGCATTAGTCTTGGTTTGTTTTCCTACCTTCCACGAGTAATCGCAGCAGCCAGATTACAAGAAGCTGAGGTATCATTCCTACGTGGTGTTTTTACCTACTTGCGTTGCTAGCACATATCTGCACACATTACTTTTGCAATGCCTTGTGTTTGTGTCCTATCACGCTGCCAAGCAATGGCATCTTATCAGCAGTGCTATTTGTAACGTGTTCGTGCAACTGCGATCTTGGGGATTTTATATAAGCAACGCTAATTGCGATACATTATGAAAATGAATCTGCTTTAGTTGAAAATATTCTTCTGTATGTGAAATTATAGATGTTTAGTAGAAATCTTTGTTGAAGTGAAGGCACTGATGATATGTATTGCATTTGTTTTTCTTTTGCCTCTGTTTGTTTCCAAGGCTGGCAAATTTGTTGTCTGATTGGACATCTTTGTATGCATATTCTTATTTTGGATAGCAGAGTGGTCCATCTCCTAATGCAACTGCTAAGATTGGTGTATGCTATAACTTATACTAGCGGTCTAATCACTTCATCATTGCCTCTAATCACTGGTTTTGAAACCTTGAAAGGAAAAGATGTCATGAGAAGTTAAAGAAAGAGAAGTACAAAAGATGGCTACATAGGTAACATGGGAGAGTTCATGTGAATGAAACTATTTATTTATTACAGTAATCAAACATCTAATAAAAAATTTTTTAAGAGCAATGGCTTATTAAATTATGTATAACCTTGCAAACAAGTTATTCATTATATCATCAGGGATTTTTAAAATTAAAATATTCATTGAATTAACGAACGTAAAAAGAAAAGAACAAATGGAAGCAAAATAAAGGAAAAACAAAAATTTTCATAAATTGATTCCTTTTTTACCTTTCAGTCTTTCTTTTTCCTTTCATTTTCCTGTGTTTTGAATGACAAACCAGAGCCTAGAAAAAAACACTTGCACATCCTCAGTCATCCACAAAACTATACCTAGCTTGCTCCTGTGTGTTCAATAGAATATTTTTACAAGCCCATCCCAATCCTAACATTTGTTCATTCATCAGGTTCAAATCATTTCTTGCAGATCGCTTGCTATCTTCAATCAATTTAAACCAGTCTCTGAAAACAAAATCTGGGTTGTCACAAGCTTCTAAAATATTGTCCCACCATACGTTCCTGTTATATAGGAGCCCTTTGCGGACATAACACGCCTACATAACACGAATACAAGGTATCACATTGAGAACCATCATAAAACTTGCATCAAAGGATATTCAAATCACCTTCAATACATTTTTTTTCGATTTCGCTCAAAAGCAAATCTCCTACCATTAACACATGCATGACCCACTGATTAATAGTGGGTCTCCCAACCCTATATGGTGGGTGGGTTATCAACCTTTACATGAAATTGTAAGTAAATGTAGTGAAAAGAATCTCTCTTTCATCCAAGGAGGGAGATGGGCTAATTATGTCATTGTGATGTTTAAATAAAGGTGCATGGGTGTAAGGTGTTTATCAGGGTTATATCCGCCATGGTGGGAAGGTTTTTTTGTGGGGCTGAGGAAGGAATCCGTTTACCTGCAACAGACCCATGATGACATCTGAAGTCCCTGCCCCTTCCCGCATACAGAGAAGAATACCTTGCTGCAACTTTTCAATGAGAACAGCATTATAAGAATAAGTTCAGTGCCAAGCAACCAATGCAACAATCAAGATGAAACCTTCTTTGATATACTCACTTGTCCACTTCTAGTCAATCCTTGGCAGAAGTTCTCGATGCATATGAAGTAGAAATCCTCATCACTCAGAGATCGCATTGTCATCATTGACAGCCTTGCAATTTGACCCCTGGGATTTAGGCAACCAATTCTGATAGGCCATAGTTCCCTGCCTAATCCAAATCTCAATAAATGATTGTGTTTTGAAATCAGCTAAAATCACAACCTAAAGCAAACTCCAGCAAAATGCAGGGGTTATGCCTCACCTTTACTCCACAAGAAGTCAATACCTTCCTCTTTACTCACTTCTGCAGGTGAAGGGACATATCCCAATTGAATCCATGTGTTCATTATAATCTCAAGCCTACCCTGAACATCAAAATTGAAAATTGAGATGGTAATCTGCAAATCATTATCAGCATTTGATTGATTTTCTTCTTGATTTTTTGAAACAAAGAGTAGTAGTAGAACACAACACTGTTAAAAGAGTAATAATTCAGTACAATGAAAGAGCAAATAGAAAAATTAAAATACAAAGCAAAAGCATATGGAAGTGATCTAGCATTGTACATCACCCAGCCCAAGGGGTGGGGAAGGTAAAGCCTACAAAAAATAAAAGACAAAAGCATATTGTATGACTCTTGTTATAGCATTTTTGTCAATGTATGCTTGCAAGCTACAACTTATGCAAGGGACACATGATTAGCAAACATAGAGGTCTAAGATGAGCTACATGTATCGGTGGAGGCACATAAATCAGAAGAACCGAGTTCTGTACCTTCAGAGCATAAAATGACCTCTATCTCCACAAATAAGCAACTGTGTCAATTTGAGTTCTCAAATAACGCTTATAACATCGATGAACTTTGGTTGTTTTGTGACATTCCGGGAGTAAAAAGATAATGTCCACAAACTGTATGTGGCAATGAAAGAAATAAAAACCCACCTTAGTTAAGGTTTGCAGATGGATGTGCTTTAGCCCTTGATAAATTCCAAAAAGGTCAATTGCTGAGAAGATTGGATATATGACAAACGGTAAACCTGCTTGCAATCTAGCATATCATCAAGAAGTTTCAGTCAATGTATTTTATCAATATACTAATTGTTTACTACTTTCTGATCACATATTTACAGGGCAGACAAGTGACAGTATAAACATTGTTTTAGCATTCAGTTCACACATGGACATATTTCAAATCAAAAACATAGTCAAGGAAGGGAAGGGGAAACCTACTAATGTCAAACTGCGGAAAAAATCAGTCTACTGTCGTCTCAACAGCAGCACATGGGAAGAAAGATCATCGAATATCAACTTGAGAGTAAAACTAGCATGATTCAGTAATTTAAAATCTGAACTTGGGAAGCAAGCAAGAACCTTTGATTGTTTTTGAACAAAATATTCAACAGTGCAGCAAGCATAAGCCCAAGGTTATCGAAGCACACTGTTTGAATCTGAAACCCAAAAAAAATAAAAAAATTAATGTGCAGTTGTGCACCACGTAAAAAAAAATATAAAGAATGACAAAAGAACCAATCCACAGAAAAATAAAAATCAACCTGAGCCTTGGCAGAAACTTCACCGAGGTTGTCTGCTATTGCAAAGCTTCGGTGAACAGAAGTCTGTTAGTACAGCATAACACGTGAGAGAATTAACCCTTTTCTGAATTACCAGCAAAGAAGAAAATTCATCTCAACCTCAGGCCTTTTACAATGAGAATTCATCAGGTAGGAATGGTAGATAAAACCATTCAAATCAAGAAGTGCACAAAAAACCCATAAGAAATAAAGCATGAAAATCTTTGCAATATGCGGTAACTACACACTATGATGTATCCATGTTTGTCCAAATTTTGTTTGAAACTCATTTTTTTTTGGTAAAAGCAAACCGATGATGCTTTATGATGCTCAAGTGTACAGGGGCTTTTAATAAGCCTATTTTGAAACACAGTTTATATCTGGTAGGATCATTGGTTGGAACTTCAGGATGATCTAGCACACATGGGCTTTTAGTTAAGAAAAGGCAGTGATCCCTATGCTACGAGCAGAGCTTTACATGACTGCTTCTCTCAAATTGTACACAACATTTTACAATTGATTCATTTGCCATCAATAAGGGGGAAAAAGATTTGCATTAAACTTATTGAGAAGCATCACATTCAAACATAACAATAAACAACTGCCATGAAAAATAAAATTTTAAAGGAAATCAATCATTAGAAAATGATTATTAGTTAATGTTCCAGATTGTGTCTAATGTTGATATCAATCTTCAGAAAAGAATTCAAAGGTAAATGAGCATATGTTACAGGAAAAAACCAGAAAAAAGCTAACAGATTGGTGAGGCCTGAAACTTACACCAGTTGCCAGGTAGCACGCGAGGCTTATCTGCTTTGCAATGTTGGCTACAGATGCGAGAAGCAAAAAATATTGGGGAAATGCAGGAGTCAGCAACTCAACTCCAATGCCCAAACTGAACAGAACCGATGTTGAGAACCTAACTCTCTTCAAGGGAGACAATTACACATTAATTATTTAATCAAACTCAGAGTACCACATTCTAGGTTCAGACTATAAAATACTTGATTTGCAATTTTTTCCCCACAATTTAGAAATCAAGGAATCTTCCAATACTTCATCTAATATGTACCACAAAAATTTTCCAAATACAGAAACGAAGATTGATAAGTGATAATTGCAAAGAAGTACTATTCAATATTATGAATATTGTACTACTAAATAATAGTGATTGCATAATGTAACACCCACATTTTGGTGAGGAAGTAATTATACCTTCAAATTGGTATCAAAAGCAGACGCTAGGCTAGCAGTATATATGCACCTACTAAGCCGTCCAAGCCCGTCCTTCAAAACCCAATTCAGGGCAGCAGCTGATGCAAGTGAACGCGAGTATCCAATTCCAATTGCCCGAAACATTGCCTGATAATAACCCATTCACACTCAAATAAGTGATGGCATAAACTAATTTCCCAAGTAGATGATAGTTCAAAGAAGAAAGCACAAACAATAGCCTTAACAAAAATAAGAAAATCAACCCTCCAATGGGAAAAAAAAATTCCCCCTGATCTCCCCTGTTCATATTAGTGAGACAATGAGTAACTCAATTTCCACAAGAATCTATAGGACTCAAAATATGGAAGTACATACCTTTGAAATTCAATCACTGAAAAGAAAAACAATTTACCTGGGTTGCGAGAACTTGCAGTGCAGAACTGAACACTCTATGCAAAAATTTCCACTTCACATACTCTAAATAATTCTCACTCACTTCCCTCGGAAGAAAAAAATTCCTTATACCCGAAACACACCCTCTAGCCAACTTCCGAAACCCATCTTCGAAATCTAAAGAAAACGGCGACAACGAAAACCTTGCACTTCCGTCAACAGAAACCAATTTCAAGTCATCTCCGTCCCATAAGTAGCGAGAAACACTACCATAATTGCGAACTACGACAGGAAGACGAAGAGGAATAGTTGGTTGGTCTTGTTTGTCGAGTTTTTCTTCTTCGAATTCGAAGCCGAATAATGTTTTTAACGAGTTCGAGAGAGTTAATGGTTTAAGAGAGGGTTTGAGTGTTTGGGGTGTGAGAATGCGGGGTTTTTGAGGTTTCCATGGCAAGTGAGGATGAGGAAGGGAATTGGAAGCAGCATATAAGGTGGATTGCATGAGAAATTGATTGGCTTTATTGGTACGCTGGTGGGTGGGTTTGGGAGAAAGAGAAAGACAGTGTGTGTGTGTGTGAGAGAGAGAGAGCGAGGGGATGCCTCAGAAGCTGAAGCTGAAGCTGAAGCGGAAAGAAAACGGCCACCGCTGTACCTTCGATGTTTTCCGCGAAATTTCGATATATTTTGAATACTGGTTGGTAGTGGTAGTACTAGGGTTTAAGGAAACCGGAATCCGGATCCGATCCGGGTCATATAGCTTTTTCATTACAACGGTGACACGTAGAGTGTTTTTAGATGCTAGGGTTGAATTAGATCGAAGATCTAAAAGAATATTTTTACACAAAGAGTATTTTTAGGTGGTAGGGTTGGACTATATTAGGTAAGGGTGTCCAAAGTGTCGTGTTCATGTGATATGTTTATTGTGTTGTTCGTGTTAAGACTTACGAAAAAAAAAATTATTTAGTATGTTTTGAGTATTAAACATTAGTTTAGACTATTTATTATGCGTATTTAATAATCGGGTCAATTTTATAATCGTTCGTGTCGGGTTCATATCAACGTGTTAGAGTTGACACCCTTAATATTGGAGATCTAAAAACATATCATTTTTTATCCAACTCAAACCCACTTATTATTGGACTGGTTACGATTTAATAGTTATATCTTATTCTTTCCAATGTTTGGATAACAGAAGCACTTTTGTAGGACTCATGGAGAAGGGTGATGAAATATGGTACCATTGACTATTTTGCCTCTAACATATCCGATCCAACACAATGTTCAGTTTATAAATTAGCTTTTGAACAATTCCAAACAAAATTTTCTTATATGTATTTTTTAAAATGAAAATGCTATTTGAACCTAATTTGGGGACCTAATCTAGGGACCTAATGATGTACAACCATTGGATTGGTTGTGGGCTCCATCTAACATTGGAACTTACAACTAATCCAATGGTTGCATTGAAACCACATCATTAGGTCCCCAAATAAGGTCCCTATAACATTGCTCTTTTTAAAAATATTGTAATTTCATATCCTTTAGATGAGTGTTCATATGTTACAAGAACTATTGAGAATTAACTCGAGCTCTCATTAATTAGTTATATTATTATTAATTATTAATTAATTTTAGTCCAACTATGTTTTATTAGAGTTAGTTTATTATTTAAATTAGTTGTCTTGTTATAAAAGACGTCTTGATCTTCTTGAGGTATGTCGACAAAGCTTTGTTTTGACAAAACATATTTATTGGGAAAAAAAATCAGATTTGTGAAAAAATAGGAGGAGATGAAGCAAACGAGAGAGAGAGAAGATAACAGGACAATTCGGTCATTTATATTAGTTATCCTGTCTGGCAAAAAAAAAATTCAGCCCCCCTTGGGTTTCATTTAACTCATGTAGATTTGTTAAAATTGACTTTTCAAACCGAAATGGGATAAAATCCTAATGAAAATTTTAATTTATTTTTTATTTACCAAACGTAAGATATATGAGCCTCACATACTTTTTTATCCTATCCTATCAGAGTTATCCCTCTTTAACTCGCGATCCAAACATACCCATAATATCACCAACTTTAGAATAATAAACCCTAACCCCAAGGGTAGCTGTCACGCCCCGAATTTCCACAAACCCGGGGAGTGAGTGAAAAAGAAGAAGAAAAGTAAATGAAAGGTCATTAGGTTGGATAAATTGATTTCTCATTCATTTCCCACGTTTTCCCAAAGTTTTTCAAGCCATTTTTATTCCATTGTTAGCCTTTCCTTCAAGGTTTCTAAACCCCCCTTTTTGACACCACTCCCACCTATTTAAAAGGTGTTTTACACACTTAACAAGTCTTTTAATTTTTCATAAAATTTCGACATAACCTCCTTTGTTTTCCAAGCCTTTTTCCCACCTAATATTCACAATTTTCATATGCATAAATAATGCATATGTAGTACTCTACGGCAAATGATGCATGAATAGTGCCCTACCGGCAAAACTGAAAATTTTATCTTCAGTTTTCAGATCTCTACATCCTTCCCCCTTAAAAAAAATTTCATCCCGAAATTTAGGAATGTACCTCTATGAATGAACAACTCTGGGTACCTAGCGCGGACTTCAGCCTCACGCTCCCAAGTAGCCTCCTCGACCCCATGATGGTTCCAAAGAACCTTGACCAAAGCGATAGTCTTGCCCCGCAAAACCTGGTCCCTCGAGTCCAATACCTCCACTGTCCTCTCATCATAAGAAACATCGCCCTCCACTTGAAGATCTGCCCAATCTAACACGTGTGAAGGGTCAGGCTCGTACTTCCTCAACATCGACACATGGAAGACATCATGAACCCTAGATAGTTGTGGCGGTAATGCTAGCTTATAAGCCACCTCACCAACCTTCGCAAGGATCTCAAATGGTCCTATAAACCATGGCGACAGTTTTCCACTACGCCCGAATCTCCTCAATCCCCGTCGTGGGGCTACCTTGAGGAACACATGTCCCCCAACATCAGATGATAGAGGTCGTCGCCTCCTGTCTGCATAACTCTTTTGGCGGCTCTGTGCCGTCAACAGACGCTGTCTAATCACCTGTATCTTGTCTGTGGTCTCACGGACTATGTCAGCTGTCTCCCCTACCTCAGTCCAACATACTGGTGAACGACACGGTTTACCATACAACGCCTCAAAAGGTGTCATCTCAATACTAGACTGATAGCTGTTGTTGTAGGCAAACTCTACTAAAGCAAGGTGATCTTCCCAGCTACCCCTGAAGTCCATAACACATGCTCTAAGCATGTCCTCAAGTATCTGAATAGTACGCTCTGATTGGCCGTCAGTTTGAGGGTGGAAAGCAGTACTAAACAGTAGCTGAGTCCCCAAGGAGGTCTGAAGACTCTGCCAAAATCGTGCAGTGAAACGTGGGTCTCTGTCTGAAACAATGGAAACAGGAATCCCATGTAGTCGTACTATCTCTCGGATATACAGCCTACTGAGAACATCCACTGAATCAGTCGCTCTAATCGGTAGGAAATGTGCGGACTTCGTTAACCTATCAACAACAACCCAAACTGCATCGTGACCTCTAGGTGACTTCGGAAGACCCATCACAAAATCCATGGTAACAAACTCCCACTTCCACTCGGCCACTGGCAATGGTTGTAACAAACCCCCAGGTCTCTGGTGCTCAGCCTTAACTTGCTGGCATGTGAGACATCTCGATACAAACTGCACCACATCCCCCTTCATCCCCGTCCACCAATATTGGCGACGTAAATCATGGTACATCTTAGTACCCCCTGGATGTATTGCAAGACGTGAATGATGGAAATCTCTAAGGACATCAGTCCTAAGAGACTCTGGAACAAAGACTCTACCCATATACCTCAGGCTAAGGTCAGAATGAACTGTCCATCCCTCAAAGCCCTCGGCACTTGCAACTCGTGCTCGAATCTGCAGTGCCTCTGTGTCCTGTAACTGTGCCTCAATAACCCTGCTCAACAGTGTAGGTTGTGCACAAACACTGAATAGTGTGGCGTGTCCCTCAGACTCGGCAAGGTCTAAGTCAAACTCACCAATGTCTCCCATCATCTCCCACTCCCTAATAGCAATGCTAGCTACAGTGCTCCTCGGTCTCCTACTAAGTGCATCTGCTACGACATTGGTCTTCCCAGGATGGTACTGAAGGTCAAAGTCATAGTCCTCCATATACTCCATCCATCTCCTCTGCCGAAGGTTCAAGTCCTTCTGCGTGAAGATGTATCTGAGGCTCTTGTGATCTGAGAACACCTCGAACATCTCCCCATATAAGTAGTGTCGCCAACTCTTAAGTGCAAAAATGACGGCAGCTAACTCCAAATCACGTGTAGGGTAGTTCTGCTCATGATTATTCAACTGACGAGAACCATAGGCTACCACTCTACCCTCCTGCATCAACACACAGCCTAATCCCTCTCGTGAAGCATCACAATAAACGGTATAGCCAATACCTCCCTTAGGTATAATCAGGACAGGTGCTGAAGTCAGCCTCTTCTTCAGCTCCTGAAATGAATGCTCACAGTCATCTGTCCACTCAAATCTAATGCCCTTGCGCGTCAGACAAGTCATCGGCGCGGCAAGACGAGAAAACCCCTCTACAAACCGACGGTAGTACCCTGCCAATCCCAGAAACTCCGAATCTCAAATACACTCTTCGGCCTCTCCCAACTCATAACAGCGTCAATCTTAGAAGGATCCACAGATACTCCACTACCTGACACAACATGGCCTAGAAATTGCACCTCCTGAAGCCAAAACTCACACTTCGAGAGCTTAGCAAATAAACAGTGTTCCCTCAAAATCTGTAACACAGTCCGTAGGTGAAAGGCATGCTCATCCTCCGAAGGTGAATAAATCAAAATATCATCAACAAACACCACAACAAACTGATCTAAATAAGGACTAAAAATGTGCTGCATCAAGTCCATGAATGCCGCCGGGGCATTCGTCACACCAAATGACATAATCACGAATTCATAATGGCCATAACGAGTGCGAAAAGCTGTCTTCGCCACATCCTCCTCCCGTACTCTCAACTGATGATATCCCGATATAAGATCAATCTTCGAGAAATATTTCGAACCCCTAAGCTGATCAAACAAGTCATCTATCCTCGGCAACGGGTACTTGTTCTTGATAGTGACTCGGTTCAGCCTCCTATAGTCCACACACAAACGCAACGTTTCATCCTTCTTCTTCGCAAATAGTGCCGAAGCACCCCACGACGAAGTACTAGGACGAATAAAACCCTTACCTAGCAAATCAGTCAACTGCTGCTTCAGCTCTCTCAACTCAGCTGGAGCCATACGGTAAGGTGGAATGGAAATAGGCATAGTGCCTGGGATAAGCTCTATCGTGAACTCTATCTCTCGTCTCGGCGGTAGACTAGTCAAGTCATCCGGGAAGACATCTGGAAACTCATCCACGACGGCTGGTAACACACTCTCTATAGTCTCACTCCCATCTGCTACCAAACTAGCCAACATGTAACTATGACCTCCCCAACTCCTCGAGTTATACAAGGGTGGAACTAAGAAATCCCCACGATCTCCCGTGAAATAAAAGCTATCTCCCTCAGGAGTACACACTGTCACTCTCCCCCTGTAGCAATCTATACTCGCCCGAAAAGTAAACAACCAATCCATCCCCAAAATAATATCAAAACCAGACATGTCAAGCAGAATGAAATCAAAATAAAGGATGCGATCGGCTATCTCTATCGAGCAATCTCTACAGATCCTCGTCAATATCACACTACCCCCAACTGGGGTGTCAACATGCAATGGTGGATCTAACCGATCTATATCCAATCCCAATGTCATGGCAAGCATGGTAGATATGAATGAATGAGATGCACCCGAGTCTATCAGTACGCTAGCCCATGAACTAAACACAATGAATGTACCTCGAACCACTGAAGGTCCAGAAGTAGATGTCTCTGGTGTGGACACTGCATAAACACGACCCTGAGTAGTCTGGCCCTGCCTACCTCCCCTTCTCTGTCCCTGCTAACCTCCTCCCCTCTATCCGGGAGCTCCAACACTCTGTACAGAGGGTGCAGACTGGAAATATGGTGCCGGAGGTCTATGGCCTAACTGTGGTTGTGGCAGAGGCACCTGAGTGTGCTGTTAGTAATGTGGCCTCTGCGAGCTTTGTGAAGTCTGCCCCTGAGGACAGTTGGCCCTAACATGGCCTGTTTGGTGACAAGTGTAGCAAAGTTGTGGAGCTCTCCACCCCTGACCCTGTACCGGCGGTGGAAATGACCCCTGGCTCGATCCAGCTCCGCGCCCCTGGGTGGGATCTCTCTGGGGGCAATCAGCCATTCTATGACCAGGCTGTCCACACTGATAACAAGTAAGGGGCCTCTGAGGTACTCCCCCCTAGAAAGAAATAGGCATAGAAGGTCGACGAGGTAAAAACTGGGCAGGTTGCTGCGATGTCTGTGCAAAAGAAGCACTAGTCCTGTACCTCTTCGCCGGTCCCCTACCAGTGTAAACTGGGACAGATGTAGAAGCCTGAGCTGTAACTGCCCCACTCTGCGTTCGGGACTCTCTAATCCCTCTCAGGTCGGCCAACTCCCTCTCAACCTTGGTGGCCCTCATCACTGCCTTATCGTATGTCTCCATAATGTGGCCTGCCAGTCTATCCCTGATGGAGGTCTTCAACCCCCTAACAAAGTAAAGGACCCTCAGTCGTTCCTCCCGAATAACATGTGGGGAAAATCTCCCCAATGCAGTAAATCGACACTCATACTGAGTCACCGTCATGTCCCGTTGTAGAAGAGCCATGAACTCATCCATGTACCCAATCCGTGCAGTCTCAGAAAAATAGTGGTCATTGAACATGGCCACAAATGCATCCCATCCCTCCCCGAAACTGTCTATCCGGTGAGTAGCCATTCTCCACCACTGACTAGCCAACTCGATAAACTGAAAGGAGGCACACCTGATCCTCAAATGGGGCTCTATGATCCCCTGTGAGTCCAGGATCCTGGTGATATGCTCTAACCACTCCTCGGCTACTAGGGGGTCAGGCTGTCCAGCAAACGTAGGAGGTCTCAACCTCTGGAATACCTTCATCATGTGGGTATCCCTGGTCTCGCCACCTGCAGTCCTAGTCTCTTGCATGGCTCGAAAACACTCATGTAAAATGGCCGCCATATCTCTGGCGCCAATGCTTTGCTCCACCTCCTCTGCTGGGGCAGGTGCAAGAGCATGAGGAACGTCCTCCTCAGCTGTGCTATGAGCAGGAGCAGCAGCTCGGGGCCTACCACGCCGCGGTGGTACTGTCGCTCTAGGCCTACCGCGCCTAGGTACTACAGGTCTAGCAGAGTCCTCTTTGGTGGCATGTGTCTACAAGTTCAATAGGCATTTAAAAATCAATACCTATTTTCACATTAGACATATGCATTTAAAAGAACAAGAAACACGTACATGTCAACAACTCACACTTGACAAGCAATAACTACAACATGTCTTAACATACACCAAACAAGTTCTTACACTTAACATAATGCTCATCAAAATTTAAAACCATGTGTAACAACCCTATAGTGTTCAACAACACCCTACAGTCCCTAGGTATTCGAACCTATGCTCTGATACCAAGTTGTCACGCCCCGAATTTCCACAAACCCGGGGAGTGAGTGAAAAAGAAGAAGAAAAGTAAATGAAAGGTCATTAGGTTGGATAAATTGATTTCTCATTCATTTCCCACGTTTTCCCAAAATTTTTCAAGCCATTTTTATTCCATTGTTAGCCTTTCCTTCAAGGTTTCTAAACCCCCTTTTTTGACACCACTCCCACCTATTTAAAAGGTGTTTTACACACTTAACAAGTCTTTTAATTTTTCATAAAATTTCGATATAACCTCCTTTGTTTTCCAAGCCTTTTTCCCACCTAATATTCACAATTTTCATATGCATAAATAATGCATATGTAGTACTCTACGGCAAATGATGCATGAATAGTGTCCTACCGGCAAAACTGAAAATTTTATCTTCAGTTTTCAGATCTCTACAGTAGCTGAATTAGTAACAGAGATGAGGTGTAAAATTCAGACGTCTGGACTTAAATCTTCGTAATTTTTAGGGGTCAGGCCATGAGAAATTTATCACTCATGATATTTTAGTCCTGATGTGAATGACCTGTCTTTGACCTTGACCGAGGAAAAAATTAGTCGAGATATGCATAAATTGGTCTAAATACCCTAACCGTTGAACCCAAAAAAAAAAAATAGGAAACTCCATTATTTCAAGGTGTTAATTAATCAATAAGTTATTAGAAATTATTAAAATAGTGAAATTCACTTATCTTAAGTGAGGTGTTTTTATAAGTTAGCGATGCCTAATGTCACCCATAACTTGATATTATTGTTATAATGAATATTTTCTCTAATTTAAGGCACTGTTAATAGTAAATGGAACCTCATGATTCAAAGATTGGGAAAAAAAAACATAGTAGAACAGTCTAGACCCATGGTTAATTTGGATTCGTTCCTCCTAGTTGTAGTGGAACCATCTAGACAGGCTTGACTTATTTAAATACAAATACTCAGATTTGACTCGAATTCGGTTCATTTTAGACTTGACTTATTTTCTAAACGAGCCTAACTTGAACAATTTCTTAAGTTCGTTTAAAAACACAAGCCTTTTAGGCTCAATTCGAACTCGTTCGACTATCAGCCCTATAACAAATAAGTCAATATTTGTTCTCAAGCTTTTTCAGAATAATTTCATGGCAAACTCCAACTCAAGGAAAGGTGACAGAATGGAAGGAAGAAGAGATTAAAACATGCTTGATTATGAAGGATATTGTCAAACAAAACTAAAAATTCTAATAACACACCATCATTATCAAAAATGAATAGAAAAGTAACTGGAGCCTTACAACAGGACTTATCCACAAAATTAAAGACTAAATTCAGAACCCAAAAAAAAAAAAAAAAATTATTGCTACACTCCATTATTTATAAAATCCACAGGGGTGAATACAACCAAAGAAAATAATTGGCAACTGAAAGTAGTAAGCTAAAACATACAATTAGAACGCCACATTTTTGCTATCAAACGAAGCAAAAATCAACCCAACACAGCAGCAGCATCTAGCGAGAGGGAAAGAGAGAACCTAGAGGAGTGCTTCTATGCTATCAGTTCCACCCCTGGCTCTTCACTATTGTTTGCTTGATGCTCCATAACTTTTACTACTTCATAGAACCTTCGTCGGGATGTTGGCAGCCTTGAGAGCATCAAACAAAAGCCCTGTAACCTAGTCACGTTATGAAACTTTGTCAGGCAGAAAGATCTGTTTTGGAGGGTAGATTGGGGAGACAGGGAAAGGAGGAGGAGGGCTCAAAGAACGAGCTGAGCCGTTCAAAGACAACAGTGAACAGCCATTAAGTGATTCTGGAAATATGGACTGCAGCATAATCCACAATGATATAACTAGTAATGATGTACGGAGTATTTTGCCCTAAGAAAATGAGTACAAAGCAAGTGACTACAAACAAGGTAAAAATGAATTCCAAGTACCTTCTACTCATACCCTCTAACTGAGCTCTTCTAATCTCATCTCGAGGAGGAATGCCACCGTTCTGCCAAGATTCAATTCTTCTTGTATCACCACTGTACAGACAGAGCTTATGGAAATACAACTCTTCAGTTTCCTGTAAATCCAGACTCCTAATTTGCTCCTTCATGATACACATGGGGTCATAAAGCCATTCAAAAGCTCTTCCCTCTGGTCTATTAACACTGGTAATTTCAATATTATCACCTGGCATGGAAAAAAAATAATTGTTTCGATATAGTTTCCTCTCTTGCTATGCCAACATAATCACCATAATCCACAGAAATTAGAAACTAGATGATATGATTGCCAGTGAATACGCACAATTACAGGATGCAAGCTCCATCTGAAGCAATGACTTAATCTCATTAACTAAACTTCAATACATGGTAAAAAACTGCTTGGATCAGTAAAACATAAAACAAATATACAAAACAGATAAATTGCTTTGACCAAAATACTTCTTGGGTGCAGTGTTTGAAACATTGTAAAGTTGAAGAAAGGAATAAAGGCAGAAACAAAATAAACTATCGAATCAGAACAATCATTTATCATGGTCATATGAATCTGTTTTGGTCATCACAAGTCCCAATGTTTTTCACCCAACTATGGGACTGATCAGTACCACCAATGTCCATGTAGTGCAAAAAAAACACAACCAAATACAATGTTGGAATCATTAAACTATACTTACACAGGATGAATCCAGGGGAACCACTCTTGATAGAGCGAAGAAAGCACTCAAGAAATGCACAAGCAGGAAGTCCAATGTTAATTATCTTATTCTTTGACTGTTTCCATGCATCAATATCTGCAAATCTGATGGCACCAGCTTTAAGAAGCTCTTTGCCAATATCCTCACATGTTTTGAAAAAAGCATCCCATATCTACACAAGCATGAGAACCAATAGTCAACATTTATATGAAGTACTTGAAACTGCAGAAGCCTTCTAGAATGCCGGCTTATTAAGCTGGTAAAATCACTCTGTGCTACCAAGGACTATATGCCTGTTTTTGCACAGAGATGGTGCTAAAAAAACCCAAATCAATGAGTTTAGATACGTGTGTCATTATCGAAATTATAGCCTCTACAGCTCGTTTTATTGTTTAAGTCTTCCTTGATAACACATTCTTGGTCAGAAATCGCACAACAACATAGAATGGGAGATTGACCACCACATCACTCTGTGACAAGAGAGCTTGCTTTACAATAAACTCGCTGAAAGAAGGTGTGGAAGAACAGAGGAAGTCTCAAAAATGAAGAGGCTTAATGAGAAATAGTATAATCAGAAACAAAGCTTTACAATAAGAGTACTTCTCTTTCCTAGAGTAGACCGAGGAGGAAGGAAATCAAGCATGTTTAGGTTTGGAGAACAATCATAACAAAATAAAACAGGTAAGTATAGAAGTCTGAACAGAATGACCAACACCACCAGATAAAGTGTAGTGCTAATATTTGGTTCGCATCATATATTTTTTTTGTTGATATTGTTCCCTATTTTTGCGCAAACACCATGATTAAAATCTCATATCAACTTTAACTCTCAAACATTAAAATAAATAAATAAATAAATAAAGAAAGAAATCTTCAAATATATGCCAACACTTACCTTGACAACAAAACAATAAAAAATAACATCCAGCCAACATATAATATCTACTTGTAAATTGTTACATTTTTTCAAACAGGATTTGACAGGGGAAGCTCAGATTAATTCAATCTTACCACTACAGCTATCAGAGACTTCATTTTTGCAGAAGGTGCGCTTATCAAAGGTTCGTCACCACCAACAATCTCCAGATGGTTATACAGTCCCACTACAGGAAGCAATGAATTGGAATCAACCTGCTCACGGTATCTTGGTCTGGCTGCCCACATAATCAGAGGCTATCACACAATTTAATGATGCACAGCTCATTTTTAAACCACAAGATAACAGCGCACATGAATGGGCTAATATGCATGATTGAGGTTCATACATGATCACATTGAGCAAGTAAACAACTAAAGACTTCTTTTATAATGTGATGGAAAATTTTATGTATCATGAAGGAAATCCTTATGTGACCTGAACGTGTTGTACAACTTACCTGGGGAAGCAGGAACCCTCACGCAGGTAGAGTAAATCATTGGTGTACTCATCAAACAGAGATGCAGAGGCAACTACATACAGTAATCCTTTCTTTGTAGAACTTTCCTTAAATGCAGAACCACAGAAAAACCTGTAAGCATAATCACCATAATATGCCAGCACGCGTGCATGCACACCGGACATAGAGATCAAGGCAGAATACCTAAGAGAAGCTACTACTTTGGCAGCAGAAAAGTCAGATAGTAGCCAGCGAAAAAAATCTAACAGTTCATATTGTACCTGATATGCAACAACGGCAGCATAACATCCATAAAAGAAGCTTGAACCTATTCCAGCCAAAATAGCCAGAAAAACCACAATAGGCCACAGTAAAATCCATAGTCCAGCAAAGGGAACACAAACAGTTTCCAAGAATGGGCCTTCCCTCCCTACAAGATCTTCTAGTAACCGGTGCCATCCTTTAAAGAGTAATATAGGAGCTTTATAAAAAACAATCAGAGTAATAACTGGCACATCAACCAGAATCCCCAAGATTGCTGCCAAAATGCATCCTGGTATCTGTGTAACCCTGCAGAAAACACATGGAAAATCTAATTCATCAGTTCTGAGAATGCTTTAATGCATAAAGATGAGTCGGTTATGAATTTCACAGCAATTACTTAAAACTTAAAAGAAACATCAAACCAGGACAAACGAACTATGGCACATCAGTATAATATGCTAGATTAAAATGTAAAGATGAAAGGTACAAATTACATTCAGAATATGGATGATTCTTTATTACCTTTTAACATCAACAGCACATGACCTGGTAACGAGTTCCAGAGAAACAGATAACAACAATGTTCTTTATTCATTGCTAGCATCATAATCAAGTTGTTTTGAATCTTTTCTGTACATTCAATGGAGAAAACATGCATCCTTGTGACTTGACAATGCAGCAATCAATTTCTTTGGATATATTTTAAATGAGCTCTTAGAGCATTTACTGAAAGTCACTTTCCTTACTCGCATTAATGAACTTAAAATTTTGTCTCTAATATTCAGTTTCTATTCTTTTACGGATCAGTTAAAGACATAAACTGTTCAATGAAGTCATCATCAAAACACTTGATGATCATACATCTAACTGAGTAAAGTAGTACAAATCAACCAGAGTGGATGAATATAAAAACATGAATTCACATATACAAATTCAACAGTAAAAAATTGATTTAGAAAATTTGGATCAGGGTTAGAGAGACGAATACTTGAGTTCAATAGGCTCCTCCCTCTTGGCCTCCATCAGCCCATCCATAACAGAGAAGTAAGAGTGGAAAGAAAAATCTGCAAAATCGCGTACAACAGTACATGCACCCAAAACACAGCTCCAGGTTCCATCCTACAGATTTAGCATCAAGTGCAGTAAGTTCTTTCCCAATTCATGTCCTCAAATATAACTTGTTAAAACCACAGTGACGTAGATGAGAACTAACATTACCGTTAAGCAATTAATTAACTTCTGGTGAAGTGGAACACCTTCCTTGCTAATCGCCCTGAATGTCTCCATGACAGGCCAAACAAAGGCATACCCAATGCCCATAATAGCACTTCCAACAACTCCGACAACACTCCACAACAGTACCGATACCGGAACTAGTAAAATCAGGAGGCATTTCATATATGGACCAAATTTCCTTGTTCTAACACCCATTTAGCAAAACTTCAAGTCAGTTACAAGAAGTAATATATATAAATTATGGGTGTGTGTGTGTGTGTGCACAATTATTATTCAATTACCATTTAATCTATGCACTCAAACATGGAGAGGAAAGGCAAATATTAAAAGGAAAATTGACCTTATAACACAGTAGGTACTCCAAACAAGATGAAGGGGCAATAGCCCTATCACAACCCCCGTGTCCCCAAATGCGATCACCAGAAATACCCATGGGCTGAATATAGCACCTGCATAGGGTTCCATATAAATTCACATATCACACACACACACACACACACACACATATATATATAGAGAGAGAGATAGAGAGAGAGAGCGCACATTTGACAACACCCAGTAGGAAGAGTAGGACGAAAACAGGAACGAAGAGGACGTAACAGAGATAACCCCAGAATCCCTTTGGAAATTCCATTTGCATCTGCAACTGAGCATCACATTTCTTTCAGAAAAATTGTTATTTGCAAACTTTGAGAATGAAAAAAATTAATGAATAAAAAATAACAGAAAGATAGATATAAGGTAGTAATGAACTGGAGTCTGGAGAAACCCAAAAGCACATACCTAATCAGAGAAGCATAGCTAAGAAAGATGAGACTATACACTACTGTGAGATTTGAGACGTAGCAACAGGGAAAATTATACTTTGACCCCTAAACTATGACTTTGTTTAAATTATCCCTTAAACTATTATGTTGTTTACATTATACCTTGAACTATATGGTTATTACACCAATAGTTAATGTCTGTTAAAAATTTAACAAAAAGTTATTTCATTTTTCCATTAAATTATGTGATTTTTTTTTTCACTTTATCCTGATTCGTTGATAATTTTAGTTTTAAAAAATATTAAATATTTGTGTTTCAGTGTAAAATAATTTAAATAGTTGAGAGGATAATACAAAATATTCAATAATTGAAGGAGTAAAGTGAAATTGAGTCCAGAAATATAATTTTTCCAGGACACGACAATTGAGGAAGCTGATTGGAGAAAACAAAGGTGGCAGCTGGCATTTGATGATCAGCTCATTTATTGAAGCAACACAAATTTACGCAATTTGTCTCGGGGACAAATTTTTCACGATGACTTTTGTCTTCTATTACAATAACTTTTTCATGAAAATGGGGTAATAGTAAAAATTAGGATTTATTTGGAATTAATAATAAAACGTAAGAGTAGGATTAACGCAAGTAGGGATGGCAGTGAATTGGGGTGGGGACAGAGGAGTAGTCTCTACTCCGTGTTCGTTGCAAAAATATCTGTTTATTTTCGGTCTATTCTCGTTAGTGGGGAGAAATTTTAATATTCGTTCCCATCCTATTGATAAATTTTGATTTCTGCTACCGTCTTCGTCTATATTAATTAATTTATATAATTTTAAGAAAAAAATTAAAAATAATAATAATAAAACCTCATAAATGGTTTTATAAGAAGAATGAAACTCAAAAGAGAAGAGTGTGTGGATGGGTGAAGTTTGTGATATGAGCAACGTTACAAAACGCAAATAAAATGTAAAAAATTGTAACTCAAATGCATATCACCCTTTGGATGAGTGGGATGATGGGTGGGTTTGGTGTCTTTGTGATATTTTATATATATATATATAGTGACGGTCCAAAAGTCAAAATGAGAAAGCGAAATCAACTTCAATCTATGGGTAGTTTGTGATATGAGCAATGTTACAAAACGCAACTGAAATCTAAAAAGTTACAACCTAAATGCATATCATCATTTGGATGAGTGGGATGGTGGGTGGGTTTGGTGTCTTTGTGATATTATATATATATCTATGTAATAAAGTAGCTTACAATTTAAATCTCAAAAGATAAACAAAATGACTTTTGCTATTCGCGGTTGAGATCGTTTTAAATTTTACTTTAAAGTTAATCTAACGGCTAATATTAACACCCTAAATTTAATAGGAAAACTAGGTCCCTAAGGGTGTGTTTGGAGTGACTTTTTAAAAGTACTTTTAAAAATTATTTATCATAAGTACTTTAAAAAAAAAAAATAGTATTTGAAACCGTCTCACCACTACCTCTACCACCATTGCCGACGCCGCCACCACCACCATTATTGCCACCGCCACCACCCCCATCATCACCACCACCACCGCCATCGTCATAGCCATCGCCGCCACCATCGCCATCGCCGCCACCACCACCACCACCGCCATCACCACCACTGCCACCACCACCACCGCCACCGCCGCCACCATGGTCATTGCCACCCACCACAACCATCACCGTCTCCTACCACCACCACCTCTCACTCTCACTACAACCGATGCTTAAATTCATTTATCTCTCCTCTATGTGTGTGATTTGATTTAGGATATGAATACAAATATGTATATTGTTTACCATTTTTTATTATTCTGTGCCTTCAGGCACAGGTTATAACTAGTATATATATATAGTGACAGTCCAAAAGTCAAAAGGAGAAAGCGAAATCAACTTCAATCTATGGGTGAAGCTATCGAATAAGATATCGCTAAATTGGCTAAGCGAACCATACTTCGGATATCGCTCAGAGCAAGACCAGTCGTTGGATTAAGACTAACAAATCGACCATTCCTTATCAAAGGCCCAGCAAGAGACGTCACTACGTACCTCGGCCTCGGGATGAACTCCGATGTTGAGGCCCGAAGACTGGAAATTCAACCCAAGCTAAGCTAATAACAAAGTAGATTTTCAACCTATTAAGTCAACTCAAGGAATAAGAACAAAGAAAGATGTAATAAAAAAATAAGACAAAGGAGAACATAATGTCAGACGAGTATATATATACATAACGGGTTTAACGGAGTGGGGTAGAGGTGGGGCGGGAATGAGTTTCAGTCTATTCTCGCCTCCATCCCTATACAAGTTTATAGGAGTATTCCCGTATACGTCCACCGTCTAATACATATAATCCATTCTAAGGGGTGGCTCAAGTGATAATAGAGACAAGCTAAGGATGACAGTGAACCAAAGCGGAGGCGGGGTGTAGTCTCCATCCCCGTATCTGCTTAAAAAAATTTCGTTCATCCCCGGTCTACCTCCGTTAACGGGTATAATTTTTATCCTCATCCCCGTCTGCGAGTATATTTGTAATCCCCACCCCCACCCTGTCCTCGTCTTCACCCTCTCCCAAGTCCAAGCCCAACATAATCCAATATTGTAAATCATCCAAAAAATAAAAAAAATTGCATGTCACCAACTGAAAATTACCACATAATTCTTCTCATCAATAAGGACTAACATTTGGTATACTGAGTAGGCAAGAAGTCTATTCAGCATTTTCCAAGCAAAAAGTCTATCCAACAATTTTCAAAGAGCAAAAACCATATTCAAGTAGAATAAACTCAAAAATCAACAAAAATCATATCTAAAACTCTAATTAGAATTCAACAAAAACCATATTCAAGTAGCATAAAATTAGAAAATTCAGCATATTGAATATCTAACACAGAAAATCAGATGTAGAACATGAAAATTGCAGATCTAACACAAAAAAAAAAAAAAAAAAAAATCAGAACAAGCAATATCTAAAAATTTCGTATCTAACGCACCATAGATCCAAAAATAAAAACTCTCAATAACTAACAGAACATAGATTCTTAAATCTAATAAAACCCATCATAAATCTAACAAAAATGATCACAGATCTAACAAAAGCCATAAAAAATAATACAAAAATAATAGATCTTATCTTATTGGACAAAGAAAAATAAAGTGGGCCACTAAATTTTGAAATGAATTTTTTCGGTGGCGGGGAGGGACGGGACGGGGGTAAGTGTCAGTCCAGCCCCGTGCGAGTTTATACTGGTATCCTTGTATACGTCTACCGTCTAATACGTATGGTCTATCCCCGGTCCAAACAAGACGGGTTTGGACGAATACCCATTTTTTCCTGATCCATTGCCATCCTTAAGACAAGCTGTAAACTCATATGTCCTGAGTTCGAATCTCGGCAACCCCTTAGGATCAAACTACGAGGAATTTATCTTTTATTAATACCCTAATCATGCGTGTGGATGACATGTCTTTGATCAGATCGAGAAGAGAATTAGTCGAAGTGCACGTAAACATCTCTAACTATTAAACCAAAAAAGAAGTAGAAGTAGGATTTAATTGTTCAAATATAAAATTGATAGTACAAAATCATTTTTTGGGACAAAAAGTATGAATTATTAGCATTTTTTTCTTTAATGAAAGATTAATAAGTGAATAAATGAATCTCACTTTCTTTTGTATGTAGTGATTATTATCTTATATAGATAGAATAATTATTAAATTATATAAGATTCACTTATTTATTTATTAATTTTTTATTAAAAAGTAATATCACGTAATAATAATGAGATAATATCACTATTATATTGAATAATTATGATTAAGGATAATGTTAAACTTCTGTGACAAAATTTTCTGACTTCTCATTTTGCTGCCACTCGTTTATCAATAATGATATGTCCATTTACCATTTTGCACTATCCTGTCTACACCATTTAATTTGACATGATTTTAACCTTTAAATATTCAATGAATTTGATGGGACTCACTAATTTCGTGATTCATATTGAGTCCATGCATCTTGATTAATCTTTTTTTTGATCTGGTCAAATGCAGACCATCTATGCCGGAACTAAAATATTCATGAGGGATATATTAAACTTTAAATTCAAATTTAATCCTCAACAGCTTCAAGTTGTATAGACTTCTATTTCACTCTCTTGTCAAATGAATCTTTTAAAAATTTACTCTTAGGTTTTTGGTTCTGTATTTGATTATATAAGGTTTTGGATTTTTTTTTTTGTTGAAAAAATGAACTCAATTTGTAAACTTTTGCCAAGTCAATCTTGAGTAAGAATTTAAGCTCTGTAGTTGAGATAAATTCGAACTTAAGCTCAGACAATCATAATCAAACTAAGTGTAGACATATTCAAACTGGACAAGTTAAACTCGAACTCAAGCTCAAGCTCAGACAATCACTAAGCTGTTTTATCATCTAGCCCATTATAGGAGGGTGCAATCACCAAAAGGTGCAAGTCATGCATACTGATTTAGACACCCAGATATGGTTTTGCTAGATACACATACTCCATTAGGCTCAAAAAACATGCTTCTGATAATATATTTCAAGAGGAGAAACTACATATGTTCCAGGTCTGTACCTATTGACATATCTACTAGAAAGACTATAGTAATCCAAAAGTCTAATAGAGGGTTAAATTCACCATCTCCTCAGATCAGAGCATGAACCATACCAGTAAACTGAACAAAAAAACCAGTGAGACGGAGAAAGATTCCTCGT
The DNA here is from genome assembly GCA_951799425.1 of Ilex aquifolium. Taxonomy (NCBI): domain Eukaryota; kingdom Viridiplantae; phylum Streptophyta; class Magnoliopsida; order Aquifoliales; family Aquifoliaceae; genus Ilex; species Ilex aquifolium. The sequence continues at coordinate 6,677,473 of OX637391.1, forward strand.
TGTGCCTTCAAATCAAAGACTGCCTTTTGGCGTGCCACCAATCATGATCTTCACAAAAATTGAACCTGTACTTCTTTTAGTACTTTGCCTCTGACAATGCCAAACTCAAGTAAACACTTATCATCAAGACACAGATTGTTTTCCTTCCAAAAATCCAACACTCCCTTGGTGAAGAGTACCCGACCATCATTTATGAAATGGACTTTCACAGGCCACTTTTTCCCATTCTGATTGCAGAACACCATTTCTCGCCACCTTTCGAAATGAAGTTGGTTCACCAGTCGTTTAGGAATGTACTGCAACCATGAAAAATGTAATGACATGTTGATTTACTTTGATAAGAACTAAAAACTAATAATTACTTGATCAACGTGGACATCAAAAAGTGAAGAAAAAAAAAAACTAGAATAAGTTGATGGATGCAGTTTAAAACTCATAGCAAGATAGATTTCGCAAGAAGGGCACAGAGGTAGACCGTAGATGCATGTTGATAACAACTCTTCATAACAGAAAAAGAAGAGAGCCAAACTAAAATGGCATTGATCGACTCAAAAACTAGACGTTTTGCTTTGATACATTCAATTTCATTCATCATTAAAGGTAAAGTTTCTAACATGATAACAAATACTTTACTAAACATTTGGTCAAGCTATTCAGGACTGAAGGTCGATAATTCTTAAGTTGATATTCTTATTTTTGAGATTCCAACAGCACATTATGACAGCATATAATTCAAATAAGAGTGCATAACAAATAGACACCAAAAAATCAATTATCTATCTGTTTGTGTGTGTGTTTTGGAGAAGTAACTGCCTAACATTATGACAAAAAATAAATCCTGTGCGCATACCTTTCCCAGTTATTGCATAGCTTCCATTTAGATGTCAGAACCTGATATCATACTCAAATAGATCAGGAGCCACTTCATTCTTTATTGGTAAAGGACAATCTACTAATGGGTGTCAACACATCTGGCGGAACTCACGTCAAGAGCCGTGCCATTCGAAATGCAATACTTAGAGAAATGAAACTTATGTGACGGACGAAGGGCCCCTTTCCAAAACCTAAAAGCATGCAGGTCATGAAAGATCCATTTTGCATAGACAGAAATCACAATAAAATCTGTCACTCCCTTCACATTCACAGGTTTCTTCTTTTTGATTTTGTTTTTTTTTTCTTTTTGGTTTGGTTTGGTTTGGTTAGGTTAAAATGAAAAAGAAAAAAGTGCAAAAAAGGGGCAAGAAAGACATGTTGAGACAAAATAGAAAGTTAACAAGTATATAAAATTCCTAATTTGGGCACTGACAAGGTCAACAAATCCAGATTTGGATTAAATTCCTGTAATTCCTTTTTCAACTTAAGAAGTTCCAGAACTTGCAGCAAAGGCATGGCAATAAACTTTTAAGATATTATTTTCATTCATTTAATGGCAAAACCGTCAAAGTGTGAGCAGAAAACTTCAGGAACATTTGAATGAATACATTTTATGCTTTTAAACTTTAAAACTATTTCATTTTCAAGCTTTATTACCATTTTGTAATTGAAGGAAGAAAGCTAATGATCAGTAAATTAGTGTCATTGATGAGAACCATCTTATGCATGCAATTTCACTTGAACTTCAAACTATTAGATGCAAGAGCCAAATTTATTCTTCAACATAAACAGGAATTGTCAAAATCTTTTCAAATACAAAAATAACTCTTAGAAGCATATTGTCCTGGTAAACTAAATTAAAACCTACAACCAGAGTATGGCGATACTATGAAAATTACTGGTCCTCCTAGTGAACCATACTTGGTTTCAATGAAGCAATTATAAGATTTCTTGTATAGATACAACCTAAAAATTCCGTATACACTACATTGTTTGTAATCAATCCTCAAAGTTCCTTCTTCGTAATGTCTCAAAAAATTCTTCTACTTAAGGCCTCAATTTTAGTGTCCCTGAGTATGTCATTTCTTGATTTGCTCCACTCCAATTTTAAAGCATTATCTCTTAATAGACAATGACCTATAATATCTACAATCAACTCAAAACCTAACAGAGATGACAGAGATATCTTTGTAAATAGTACCACTCCATCCACCACAACAAATCGTAACAGAGATGCCAGAGATATCTTCGTAAATACTACCAATCCATCCACCACAACAGGATATACTAACTGACCGACGAAGCATCTGTTTAAAGACCATGGTTGTGGTTTATGTGCATGTGAAACTACTTAGATGCCGCTCTCTAGTCAATCACCTTCATTCTTACCCCAAGAGTTGCTTATGCTCTCAATCCAATTCAGGCCACTTCCTTTGCCAAAACGAAAGCATTAGCCTCTTTCCCTTCCCGTATGCCATCTTGTCTAATATGCGTCTGACTGAGTTACCAGAGGGACATCTTGTCCATACATCACCCCCCCCCCCCCCCCCCCCCTTTCAAGTTTCAAGCTCTGACACCAGTTTAGTCAAGCAAAGCAGCAAGCTTCAGGTTTCTACACCAAGCAAAGCTTCTTAAGAGCAATATAAAGAAGCTGATGCCAATCGCCAATGATAACACCAACGGCTGTAACAGGACATCTTCTGGCATCTTCCTTTAAACAAGTCTATTGGCCGTTATCTTCACTTTATTCTGTAGTGTCCTCTCATTAACCAGATTTCAAGGACTAAACTCTTCCACGAACCCTTTGTTCAAGATTTTATCATCATCTGCTTTTGCAGCCATGGTTGAGGGCTAAAAGGCCTTCCACAGTCAAAACATCAAACTAGGGGTGAATGTATCCATTTGATAGTTTATTCCTTTCTATACACAGGTTAAATCTGAAACCATATCAAGTATTCAATGCCCAGTACAAGACTAATCGCTGGGTGCACAACCCATAACTCACCAGGCGGGATGGCCTTGAGGGACTGAGAGCTGCAATAAAATATGGATTTTTCGGCAGGACAAGCCCTGCGTCTTCAATTTCCTTCTGATTTTTAACAATTTTTGAAGCAATTCTTGGTGATTTTAGTGGATATACTTCTTGTGAACCTGTAGGTGTACATGTGACATATAATAAAAAGGGAACACAGAATTTGGACCATAGGTATATAAAACTAACTTTCAAAAACATCGAACACTTTGATAACTTACATCTTTCCATGCCTCTGTTTGGATATTTTCGCTTGTTCTCATATGAGCGCTTGGGACAAGTCTGCTCTTCTTCAGTCTCCTCCTCAATATCAACTTTTGCACACATCTGCTTGCAAATATGAGAGCACTTCAGACAAGTCTTATTTTCTTCAGTCTCCTGTTTGCAGTACTTGCACTTGGCAATATTAGAAAGCTTGGGAGAAGTCCGTTCTTCTTCAGTTTTTTCTTCAATCTCCTGTTTGCAGTATTTGCGCTTGCAAATATTAGAAGGCTTGGGAGAAGTCCGTTCTTCTTCAGTCTTTTCTTCAATCTCCTGTTTGCAGTACTTGCGCTTGCCAATATTAGAAGGCTTGCGAGAAGTCCGTTCTTCTTCAGTATTTCCTTCAATTTTTACACCTGTGACCACATTCCCAAGAGCTAAAGTTGCTTCTTTTTTGCATCCATTCGTACCAAATGCCCTAACAGTGAATGAAGAATTCCCATTGTATCTACAGAATAAGGAGTCTCCAAGCTTTAAAGAATGACCACCCCCAACATGCTGCCAACCATTCTTAATAAACACTCCATTTTCAGCATGTTCCATATCCACATGCCTATACTTCCCCCCAAGGTCTTTAAGGATTGCCTTATCTGGTATGAGTCCATTGAAATGCTCAAGAAAAGCTGGTGGTATGCGCTGCACAATTGTAGAATTAGACTATCATTTTGACAGACTTTTTATCTTTGCAGAGTAGCAATTAGTTGTTTCCTTTTAAATGGCATGACACTAGGAACTCAATTTTACTTTTTTAGTATCTAAAAATTCCTATATCTAATTTAAGAGCAGAAAGTACCATGTGTCCTCCCGTGCTGCCGTGCATAAGGAAAGGGGAGCTAAGCAGGTGCTCCCACTACACTTTGATTGGTACTCCTAATGGATTGGTATATTTTGCATGGTCATCAATTTAAAGTTTCTTTACCCCAAAAAATAGGTTGTATGCATTTTGTCGTAACAATCCTCATAAAAAGAACTACTTCAGGATGCAAAATGATCAAAACCAAAACCCTTTTGCAGTTCCATATGTATGTGTAAAAGCATACTGTTGTTAAGTGTTAACATGTACAATTGTCAAGTTTACAAAAATATATTGTGCCAAAAATGTTTGACACTCAACTCTTTTTTACTCCCCTCTCTGGTTTACTGGCAGCCAGACAAAGTATCTAAAGCTTTTTTATGGGTTGAGTATATTGAATAGTAAATTACTATGTACTCCTGAACTGGTCTCTCAAAGATGAACTGAATAATCCATGATTGAGTTACAGTTCTGCAGCAATAGTTCAGCTAATAAAAGCCAAACGTATCTCACTTTTTACTCAACCCCAATAGGATTTACAAAAACAAAACACAGATTTATCAATGTATAGACAAAAGGACACTTGCATATAAATAACATACACCATAAGAGAACAACGACATATACATGTAGAGAGAGAGAGAGGGGGGGAGAGAGAGTACCATATCTTGAGAGCTTTGGTCGGGCAAAAGGAATTTGAAGAATTCAGGACAATCATCAAAGGAACAGACCTTCTGTGGACGACCTCTACGTCTCACGATATTCTTTTCTCTTTGTTTGTCTAGTCTGAGTGTAGAGACTTTAAAGACATGAGAAAAGGACAAAAAAGAAACATATAAATCAAACCCTAAAAATGATATTTGAGAATGAAACCTATACAGAGTCCATGGAAAGGTTTCCAGATTAGCGAGGTTCCAGTTTTAGAGACAGAAGAACTGGATATGCCTGGATACATGTGAACAATAAATAGATGCGGTAGGTAGCACACATGGGACTACTATAGTGGTCGATAAGGACTAGTAATGGGACTAATTTGGGATGGTTATTTCACAAAAAAATATTTGGTTTCAGGAAAAAACGAAAAGGAGGTAAAAAGAAGTTTAATAAATCCATCCAAAGATAGTAAGAAAAAAATAAACAGAACCACAAAACAACAAAAATAGCAGCCTGTCTAGCAGCTTGATTGAGCAACTCAAGGAGAATGGGCTTAACAAAGTAACTTCAGCCAACAGGAATGCTTAATGATTTTTTATCATTAAAAAAGGAAAATAAAAAGGAAGTTTCAAACACTTTTTACAACCTTAGTACAATTTAATAGTATCAGCAGGATAAACATTTTCTCTTATTAAACAATCTGCTTGACTATAATTTGCTTATTTGAAATCTTCTCCCCTTCACTGATTCAATTTTTAGGTTGTCTCAGGAGATTCGCTCATGATCCAAGCAACGAGCCAAGCTTAAGAACATATTTACTAAGATTGACTCCAATAAAAGTGCTATAACACATTAAATAATCATGCTACTTGGGAAAAACTCATAATTGATGCAATTGGAAGCTTACTCGAGATAGGCTCGTGGTCTAGAAATAGAAACTTTCATCACATAATTGTTTCTTCCAATCAGCTCAAAACAGCAAACATCTCCTTCTTGGAGATCGTTATCTTTTACAAATCTCAGCCAACCTTGACAAAACCGGAGTGTTCCATGACGGTCATTCAATTTCACAGGCCACGATTTTTTAGAAAGCTGAAGCGTAGCACTTGGTCTCATTTTCCCCATGTGGTTCTTGCGAAAGCTCGATGGTATACTCTGCCAAATTAGGAATTATTATTAGCAGGAAAAATATTCTATTGCCATCATAGAGCTTGATTATCCAGTACTGTGATATTAAACATTGAGCATAGTATCCATCGTCTCCATACAGAAACCAGTTTGGAGGCGTATATGTGTTCAAGCACCATTTCTTTCAAGGTCCCAACATGGCAACATAATAACTAAATCACATATATTTACCAATTGATGCATGTCCCACACTACAATTCTCCATGATGTTTGGAGTGTAACATGGTTTCTGCTTGTGATACTAGTCCCAGATCCTTGTTCCAAACTTGCATCAAAAGTGTAACTCTAGCTTACAGCTTAGCATGTAGGAATTTTTATATGGCAAAGATGCTACACCCGAAAATACTGCTAGATGTTCTCCTTTTCCATAACTAAACTAATCATGGGGGGTTTGAATTAAAAAACTACCTTTAAAAATGATATCTCAAAGGGATAAAAGTATGCTCATGTTATCAGAGTCACATAACTCCGAATAAGTAATAGGTTGACCAACTTACTACAATCCCCTTGCTGATGTAAGCTCGCCTCAAAACAAGTTTGAAGGAAGGATTTGTGGAGATGGATTTGTTGGCTGCCTCAAGATCTCCATCATTCTCTTCAATTGCCATCTTAACCCTCGAACATGAAGTCGATTGAGTAACCTGCTTACTGATGCCTGGGCCTATCAGCTTTTTTATCAGTATGTGGAAGTTTATCAGGCATGCAAAAAACTGTTGATTTAACACAAACTCACCAGGTCCTATTGCCTGATTCCCTTTGATAAGTGGTAGTGACTTGACATCATTCCTTGTTAGGGAAGCCAGTTTTTTACAACTATTTTTCCCGTATAAACTGACATAGAACTTTGAAGTACCAATGTAGGAAAAAACTAGAATATCTCCAAATTCCAAGGAATGATATTGCACAAATTCCTCCCAACCCTCTTGAAAAAAGAAATTCTGATTGACGCTATTCACATGAACCCACCATGATCGTTTGCAGGGACTTTTGAGCATAGCCTTTTGAGGTAAATCTCCATTAAAGTTCTTGAGGAATGCGGGTGGGATTCGCTATCAAGAAACAAATACTAGAAAGGTTAGACGCAACCGAGATACTACCTCAATCATCAAATACACTTGGTCGTAATAGAATAAAATAAAAGAGTATCATATCAGTAGTAGTATGACATCATTGGATATATGCTTCAATACCGTCATCTATCTACTATCTGATGCATTGGCTCTACAGGTCAAATTCGGGGAAAAAAAATCTTGTACAGAACAGATTCTTACAGGTATCATTTTTTCTTTATTTCTACTCTTTATAAATAAGGAAGAGATTTAATGAAATACAACTACAATCATCACATACACAGAGTAACAACAGGCATTAGATAATTACTAGTGGGTTCTTCCAAGTATGAAACCATTGGATGGAGTATGCAACTCCTACTGTGCCGGATTTGTACTTCAAACCCACAAACAAACAAGAAAAAATCTTGTTTTTTGTGTTCTTTTTTCGTCTTTAATTACAAGAAAAAGTTTTAATTTAATACAATTTCCATTATTAGGTATGCAGAGGAAGAGTAAACCTTTAAGACTAGTAGTTTATTAGAGGGAAAAATTATAACTAAATTGGACAAATCAACAGTGACATTAGAACAAAAATATCAGTTCAAATAGCAAACAATCTTTCCTATATTACGACATTTTAAAAAAGTGAGGGGTGGGAAGGTACAACAGACTCGGGAAAAGAAAAACACAACAAGCCCTGTGAGCATTTTCACATGTTTACATCAATGCAGACTCACATTTGGACTTCTTAGCCACTCTTCTGAAGACATAATCACGATTATTATGTGTCTACTTCAACTTCAATTGAGATATTTGCTTAAACTTTTTTTTTTCCCAATTCCTTAAAGAAAAATATCAAGGACAGACCCATTGAAACCTCTAAATATCAAATATTACAAATCAAAACTATATCGATAACAGCAAAGCACTTGTAGTAGCACAGTGAAGGCTTCGCCAGATCTAAAGAAAAACTAAAGGGTTGCATTTTTCACTTGTTATATTATATAGTACAATCTCACAAGGTACATTAATAAAACAGGGTTGGGGACATCTTCCAAGCTCACAAAGTGCACTAACAAAACAGGGTAGGGGACATCTTCCAACAAAATGAGTTCACATAGCGGTCACGAAGCTAAGATGGAGTATGTACTGAACTAAAAAAATCGGATTCAAATCCCCTCCAATACTTTGTCTTTCCATTTTTCTTTTTGGTAAATCACCCACCAAGACCAACCCACTTACAAACAAAGTGTCCTATTTCCGTAGATGATCTAACAAGGAAGAAAATGAATGAAAAATAGTTTGGAGGAATGTCCAAGAAAACCACCAAAGGTGGTCAAAACCATTATTTTGAGCTTGAGGCATGTGAAAACACAGATGAGAAATCGGATTAAGTCATCCAAGTCACAGGCAAGCCAAAACACAAAGACCCGTATTAGGTACCCACCCACATACTTTCTACTGTCAACTCATAGTTATATGCCATTATGTGTTGATAATTGCAGAGGAAAATACATTTACAATAAACAATGTGTAATTAGTAGTTGGATTAGTCCAAAATCAAATAAATAGAAACACGCTGGAAGACAAAAAAAACTCTCTTGTTGGATTTTCTTCTTCAATGATCACGAAAAGTCATAAACAACAAACAAGAGGAAAAAAAGAACTGAACTTTCCCGGAAAAAAAAGTAAATAATGACTGTAAAGTGAGAGGAAAAAGAAAAACATTACCAGTCTTTGAGAGCACAAATCAGGCGCAAATATCTTGAAGAACTCGGGACAACCATCAGTGGAAGAGATATTGCTAGGTTTCACCATTCTTCTCTACTGTTCTGAACTCACAGAAAACCAGCAGGGCTTAATAGCTATATGTGTGTGAGAGAGAGAGGAAAGGTTACAGGAAAAGGCGAGGCGACACAGGTTTCAACTTTCAAGGGAGCAACCATTAAACTCAGAAATAAATTTAAAAAAAAAAAAAACTCAGAAAGAAAGTGAAGATATGCTGCAATATTAAAAATTGAATATTAATCAAAATTTATATTTTAGATAAAAAATTTATTTAAAATTAAAGCGAATAAAAGAAAAAATAAAAAAGATACAAGTGAAATTAATTTTGTACTATTAAATAAAATTGAATGAAAATTAAGTTAATCTCAATTATTATTAAATTTTTATAACTATACAATTTAAATTATTAATTGTAATATTAGTTAAATGATTTTTTTTTTTTGTGCAAAGCAAAATTACTATGTTGTATATTATTGAAAGGAGAAATCACCCATATTACCATCACACATAGTATTTCACGTTAGGCATGTTAAAATGCGACAAGAGAGCATTAATTGATACAAATCAATACGGAATTAAGTAGGGTTTGAGTGAGGTCTTAAAGGATGTGGGTGATAAATGGGTGGATTCGCTAATCTATTTTTTCGTTTAAATATAATTAATATAACCATAAATTAATAATTTTTCAAAAAAAATATATTCAAAAAAATATATACAATTTAATAATTATATCAATATAAAAATTTTAATAAATATTTTTTATTATAATAATAAAAAAATTATTAAACGATTTAATTGAGTTGTGTCAAATAACTTATTTTATAAATAAGTCGTGTTCCGTTTGTAGATTTTCATTTGTTTAATTAAATGAACCGTATATACGAACCCGCTTAGACCGACACAAAGACACCCCTAAAACTTTATTTAACAATTAAACTCTAATATTTCAAATATATTCAACTTCTTCTAATTTTTTTTTAGTCCTTATGCTCAGTTTGGTATAATGAAAAAATGGAAGGATAGAAAGTTAAAGAGATAAATAAAACCTTATGTTTGGTAAAAAAAAAAAATAGAAAGGATGGAAAGGTTGATGGATGAACTTTCCTTTCAACTCACCAAAATCAATCTCTCCAAAATCGGAAGGAAAGTGGATGAAAAATTAATTATTTGTGTTAAAGTGTATTTTATTTGTTCATATATCATTTGATATATAGAGTAGCACGATCATGGAGATTCTACACCATAGTATTTAGTGGGTACTTTTTATGTAGACCGTTAGATCATGATCTAACGGTCACTAGGCAAAGATGCTCAAAATTAATTATGAAGACCTATCAATTTTAGTTCTTCGCTAAATAAGAAATATTTATGACATTTATTGTGATCTAGTCCTATTAGGAAAGTCTTAAAGGTTAATAATAAAAAAAAAAAATTGACTCCTCTTAAATATTAACGAATCGACCTAATGACCCAGATGATTTTTATATTTACCCATCTAATTTATTTTATCTGTTTGGGTTAAATCATCTGGGTCATTAGGTCGATTCGTTAATATTTAAGAAGAGTCAATTTTTTTATTATTATTATTTAAAAGTTTAATCGTCTAACCTAGAGAAAAATTAATCATCTAGCCTAGGGCAAAATTAAGCCACAGAGGAGAGGGGTGGAGAAGACGACTGGTTACAAATCTATTGGTGAAACCACATGAGGAGAGAGATCTAGTGGAGAAATCATAGTTATCTCTTGAGAGTGAGAAACAGAGATCGCAAGTCGTTAGAGAGAGAGAAGGCTGGAGGAGAACAACAAAGATGAACTGATAACAATCGCAGTCCAATTTCCTCGGTGATGTGTATACCGCCGGATTTTTATAACAAATAATATTTGAATCATCCAGTTCATCGGTTTTGTCCAAAACTAGCCAGTTTTGCGATTTTTTCCCGGCTCACTTGCATATGCGATTCAACTCAAGAACCGGACCGGTCTAGGTCCCGGTTCACGGCCCAACCAGTCCGATCCGATTATGATAACACTGATTGTAACAGTTGGGTATGGTTATAGTTAACATCTGTTTTTAACCTTGTCATGGTCCAATCATGTATAGGCCGTGCCAAGAAAGAAGGAGAGGGGAGACGCCGGGGGGTGTGTGTGTGTGTGTGTGTGTGTGGAGAACTAGCATGTTACAAAACGACCAGAAAACTGCCAATGATTAACACCCCACACCCGAGCAGGCACGGGGCCAAAAATGACATCTGCATAAAAAAGATAGTATAGAGTAAATCAAGGTATCTATATGTGAACTTTATCATCCCATACAATTCACAAAATTCTGTCAGGCAGAAATATAAACACATCTCTAAATTGCATTGCCAAAACCACAGCATGCCATGCATAGTATATTAAAACCACAAAAACACTACTATGAACATTATAACAAAAAGCCAAAGTAGCATATGTATTCTTATCAACTTCATAGAAGCAATAAAGAAAGAGGAAGGTAGCACTTAGACAAGGAAAATTAACCACATTTTAAGCTCTATCACATTTTGTTTTCCTCAGTTAGTCTCATGGACAATCCTTTTTAATGGCAGCTATCTGTATCTTCAGATGCTCGAAAAATTACAACTTCTAGCAAATTTCTGGTGCCATTAATCAGCTCGAAGACACAAACATCACCGACAGCCAGAAAAATGTCTTGTACAAATGTGTTCCAACCAGTCTGTATTTTCACATTACCTGGACGGATATTGAACTTAGCAGACCAAATCCTCCCATCCTGTACTTGAAGGATAACATCTTTATGTTTCTTACTCAAATATTGCACGACAAAATTCCGCGGTATATTCTGTCAAAATAAGATTATATAGAAGAAATTAACACATACGAACATCCACATGAAGAAAGAGAGAGAGAAAGGGGGGGGGGGGGGGGGGGGAAGACTAGTCTTGTTCTAAAACCAGCCGGGGGGGAAATAGTTTCAAAATGTTTCTTAGCGCACTGCTGAAGAAAATTAAAGCATGCTTGAAAACTTGTAGATCTCCCAGCATCATATACTAATTGAATTCATCCAGTAAAATTAAGGTGTGGAAAAAGGATGAAAATAAAGGTATCAATAAACAAATGATGTACTAGAAGGTTTTTAGGTAGATAGCTCACCAGAGTACCACTGGAAATGTAAGATGGTCGAATAGTAACGATAAAGAAAGGGTTTTTAGATTTGAAAGCTTTAGCTGATTCAAGAGCTCTAGTTTTTCCATTGTCACTTGCCAATCGCTTCCTCCCGGCTGGAAATGTAGAGCGCTGATGTATCTTAGGTCCATCTGCGCATAAATCAACAAATACACAGCAGCATCCTAAGTAGCATATAATATCTATCTCAACAAAAAGGTCAAAATAAAAAATGACACAAAACCTTGAAATAGCCTCTCTGTTTATGGGTAATACTGCGTACACCTTTTTTTTAACAACAAAAACAAACTGGAATTTCATTACCTCCAACTCCTTGCATGGAACGGTATGGGAAATTGCCTTTCTCTTCCTTAAGTGGCTTCACCCTATGACCTTGACGACCTGTAGGTTGGACAACTGCTTTGTGATCGGAAGATTTATCAACTGGTTTAGGCCTCCTTGTTTCACTGAGCCGAAACTGTGGTGATGATTTCTCCCTTGGTTTCTGGCTAGGTGGATCTAGAGCACTTTTTTCCATTTTGGGAACCCGGCATCCCCTATTAAGATTGGGTTCTTCACAGGTTCGGTTGGTTTTCGTTTTCTTATGGGGCGGACAATATGATACTGGTGATTTCTCCCTTGACCAGCATGTGGCAAGTTTTTCCTTGATTTCAAAAGAATCATCGAAATCATCATCTCTTGTTGGAAATTCATCCAGAATTTCAACAGAGTTATCAATCTCAGCATCAACTGTTTTAATTTGGATTTTCAAAGCAATCAACAAAAAGTTAGAAATAAAATGTGTAACAACAAAAAAACTTGAAATTTCCTTACATACCACCAACTCCCTGCATGGAACACTGGGAATATTGGCCCTCCTGTGACTTAACTGGCTTCACCCTATTGGCTTGAGGACCTGTAGATTGAACAAATGCTTTGTTCTTGGAAGTACTTCCATACTTATCAGTTTGTTGAAGCCTCCTACTTCTACGGAACCGAAAATGTGGTGGCAGTAATTTCTCCCTTGTTCTCTGACTAGGCGGAAAATCGTCCAAGCTTTCAACAGAATCATCTCTCCCATTTTCTTCCATTTTGAGCAACCGGAATCCCCGATTAAGGTTGGGTTCTTCGCAAGTTCGATTGGTTTTTGTTTTTTCACAGGGCCTAGAACATGACACTGGTGATTTCTCCCTTATCTTTGATGCTGGAAATTCTTCCAGGATTTCGACAGAATCTTCAACTTCCACATATTCTGTTTTGGCCTGGAATTTCTCAGTAAAGCCAGTTCTTGCATTGTGATTGGCACTGAACGGATATTCAATTTCGGAAGTGCTTCGATCAAATATAATGACATGGAAATGGGAACTCCCATCATATCTGAATACCAGAAAGTGACCATAGTCTATTTTGTAGAACTCTCTGAATTCTTTCCACCCGTTCTCTAGCCAAGCGACACCATTAGATTTTTTCAATTCTGCCTCCCATACCTCACCAGTTGGAACCTTGAGGAATACATGGTTTGGCACAGTATTTCCATATCTTCTCATAAACTCTGTTGGGATCCTCTGTTTAAAAAAAAAAAAACCCATTGTATTATAAGTACTGAGAAAAACACCAAAATTGAACAAGAGTTTGTGCATTGCTTCGGGGCATTAAAACATTGTCGACAATACCATCCACAACACTGCAAACTTCATTTTAAAAAACACCAATTTTACAGCCAAGAATGATGGGAACGTCTATAGTACCGAATGCAAAAAGAAGATTTTTGGTTTGCGTTATTTGTAACCATTGATAATAGAAACAATACAATGAGCTTATAAACCAAGAAGATTTTACACGTCTCACGCTTTCGCTAGAAGCTCTCATCCAACAAAAAAAGTTAATTACACTATCGAAAAATAGCTTTTTGATAATGTATTGATACCTGAATAATGTCTCATCTGTGGGTCATTAGAACATTGATCTTAGCTACATGCTCTAAATGGAACGTTAGGCATGAAGGAAACTGGTTGTGTATTTACAATACTTCTGAATCTAAAAAGGCCTCAAGCAACAGAACAAATAGGGTTAATAAGAAAACAAAAAAGTTATTTGAAAGAGTAACCCAAAGTCCCAAAGTCCAACCCACCTCACACAATCGCATTTGTTAGAAGACAAATAGGGTTACCAAGAAAGTGTGACATCATCAATTTTTTTTTGACTTTCTCCAATAAAAAAAATACAATAAGCAATCAATCTCTTTCTTTCTCTCACACACAAAAACAAACCCATTTTCTACTTCCCTCAAACTCAGATGTTACTGTCATTCAAACACAAAATACCAACCAAACTATTCATTCTCATAAATGATCTAAAATAAAAACTAATTTAATTCTAAAAAAATCTTTTGATAAATTTATTACCCGAAACAAATAAAATATATCAAAAATTTATGTGAAAGTTGCAAACATAACAAGTAAAAGATTCTAAAAAATTAGAAGATAGTGGAATAATTCAACAAAAAAATAACAATGGTGTAATTATAATAATAATAATCAATCATGTAATACTACAATTTCAGTGAAGAATATACAAGAACATAAAAATACTAATGAAATAATAAGTTATAATTTTATCAAAATATTTATGATCAAAAGTCATACAATCAATTAAAAAAATATGTTAGCATAATTTGGATAACAAAATTTAATTAGTAATTTTGAATCTCAAAAAATAAATTTAGAATATTATTGAAAGTAAAAAGCGTTGTACGTTCAGCATGAATAGCAGTATGCTTGAAAGAACAAGAGATTGAAATACTTACCAGCCTGTGATTTCGAGAAGACCGGGAGAAAATAATCCGGAAGAACTGCGGTGACTTGGCCGGAAAATTGTTCCGATTCGACTCCATACCACTTCGCGTGCGCCGAGAACCATTAGCCATGGGAGGTTATCTGTAATTGTTTATATCAAATATGGTTTGTGGAATGACTCCTAGTTTTCCCAGTAAACAAATAGCTTCATCACCCCCTTCAGTGTAAAGATGGTTGGTATTGGTAACTGGTACGATGAGTTTTAATTAGGTTTTACTGGTTATTTAATGCATTTGTAGTCGAAAGGCCCGATGGAGTTGATGGAGGTGACTTATGAACGTGTTTGGCGCCCACTTTCAGGATGAACAGGTTTGTATGGGGTCTTCTAGAGGAGAAAGTATTGGGTGTAACGCTTACACGTTAATATTGTTTAATTGTCCAATAATAAGTGGGTGAGTGGATTCCATACGGATAATTATTTCATAACATTAATGAATAATTATTTAATAGAAAATATTATGTAATCCAAATTTATATTTCAAATGAACGGGTATCATTGAATGAGTAGGTCTCATCAATTTTTTTAAGTGAAAACCACTGATTCAATAATTCTTATTGATTTGAGATATAAATTTGAGTTACATAATATCCTCTTATTTAATTATGTGAAATCCACTTATTTACTTGTTATTAGACTTGTCAAGGAATCGGGTTTGGATTGAATTCTAATTGATCCGAACTCGACTTAGATTTCAAAAGTTCGATTCGATAATCCGATGAATTTTATTTTTATGGTTCATATCCGAATCTGTTACAATCTGAAAATCCGATTCGATCAGGATAACTTAATTAACTAAATTTCAACTATTTTTTTTTAAATAATTATTTAATTTCTTTAATATTTATATCAAAAATATATAAAGAATTCAGATTGAATTATAATCGAATCGGATATAGATATATCCAAATTCGAATTCGTAAAATATAAGACATCGAATTTGGGTTATCAGTAAAAAATATTAATTCATATCCGATTAATCGAATTCAAATCAAAATCTGATCCATTGACAAATCTACTTATTATCTTATTGTTCAACGATTACACCCAATATTTACTCCTCCTCGAGCAAGCCAAGAGAGGAGGCATATGATCTCTTAAATTTTTCCAAATTGTGCGTATTTATCACTTGGTTCCTAAGTTTTATTTTCGGTTTTATTTTAATTTCTGAACTTTTAATTGATCCAATTTAGACAATTGAAAACTCAACAACCAAATTAAAATCAAATTTATAAATCAACTATGATATTTACCCTTCCTTATATCATATGATATATCTTTAGAATTGTGCCTATCAATATTCAATTTATTAAAGAATATTGTTGTACTAATGCATCGATATTGGGTGATTATTTGGTAAAATTTAATTATATATTATAATAATTATTAACTTATTCACATAATTACAAAATTAGAAAATGAAGTATGAAAAAAAAGAATGGTGTAATCGGAATAAATTCTTAACATCAAATTTAGTTTCTATTTGCTAAAATTCGATTCAAATTTAATTCGAGGTGACGATGTTAGTTGTAGAGTTCATTTCGCATGTATGTCAGGCTCTGGATCAGATGGATCTATATCTACAGCATCATTAACCTCGGTTATAGGGTTCTTTCAATATTGTTTTAGAGAAATATTATTAGGATCTAAAAATATGATTTAATTTATTAAATTAATGATATAATTTTATTATAACTATTAAATTAATACCAAATTTTTATGTTTGATGAAAACCTATTGTCAATTTAAAAGTTATAGTGAATTAAGTTAATAAATTAAATCTCAATAGCATTGCTCGGAAGGAAATCCGCTTAATTCTTGTGTCTTATTTGTGAATCACTTCTTAAAATATAATATCGTACTTCCAAAACTTAGAAAAGTTATGCAGTGTATTAACTTGGATAATTTCAAAGTCGTCTCCTTGGAGAACAAATGAAATTTGATTGGTGATGTGTATGCAAACGAAACTAAAAATCTTTTGACTCGTGGAGGAGGTGAAAAATAAAATTCTAATGTATTGTAGCCAATAGAAAAAAACGGTCGGTCAATACTCAAAAATCAACTCACCATAACCAAACATTTTAACTCATCTGAGGTTGTACTCCAACGTGTTTGAACGAATAATATTCAACAAAAACCAAGTTATATACTATTATAGCTTTGAAGATAGGAAATTGAAACTAAATTATAAGCATTTAGATCGTGTAAATGATTTGTAAGCGTTACTCGTGCCAGATAAACCGTCAACGAGAAATCAAAGTAGTCACCTAGCAACTAATGTTCAAAATTGATTTTTTTTTCTACAAAACATTTGATCGGTTAGAAACCATTAGAGAATCACTATGCTTAATTATGGAAGAGAATCATCCCTCATATTGTATCGAAACTTAGCCGGAAGTAAAACTCATAACCCCGAAATCGACAGTAAACAACATAGCAAACATATGTAAAATAACAACTAGATTGAAGGAAATGTTTACTCTATGATTGCTTCTCAATTGCTAAGTTCAAATACAAAAATAACAATAACAAAGTTTTGAAATGGACACAAAACTTGTCTTCTCCTAAACCCGACGATGCTTTGAAAATGGTAGTTTACAAACTCAACTTCTAAATTAAGCAAAAACTGTTCTTCTAAAAAACTCTCTATCTTCACAAGTATATATATCATAGGTCGTCTTAGTTTGATTGACTAAGATGAGTGGCATGGGCGGTGGGTGAAATGCCGAAGAAGTTTCGTCCGCCTGACTCATCCAATGGAATGCCTTCTTGAACCTTGGGAGGTGTCACCCACCAATTGGAAGTAGACTCATGGGTATTGGTAGCCACCCCATGAGTTTAGGAATACACATGGCTGACCCCGTTGGCAAATGAGAATGGGGGAAGCTTTTCCTGTAGCCGATTTAAGATCAATCGGTTGAAAGTGAAGTTCAACCGATTGATTGCCTTCTTCAACCGGTTGAAGAGCTTCAATGAACCAGTTGGTTGACTCTTAGTATCTTGTTCTTGTTTGGCATTTGACTGATTAACCGGTTGAAAGTGGTGTTCAACTTGTTGAAGTACTTCCAGTAGTTGACATTGTCAGTGGACTCACTTTATTGATCTTCTTCTGTAACCCCATTGAGATGCTGTTGAGGAGGAGGTGGTGGAATTTTGTCTAATTTTAGGTTGCTGAGCGGTGAGAATCACCATGAGTCACTAATTTTCCTTGAAGAGACGGATCATTTTTTGTTGATAAGTTTCAGAGCCCTTTGCTTGAGGGAGGTTCTTCGCCAGCAAAGAAGGCGGAAGAGGGACCCGTGGTTGATTCTGCATGTTCTGACTAATATTTCAAGTAACTAGTTGTTGCACACGTGCGTTACACGTGAATCAGTTATAATTATAATTTTGATTATAATTTGTTATTTTTTTAATTCTTTTTATTTGTTCAAGATTAAAGCATTTTAATAAGTGGTGATAGTTGAATTGCACATGCATTTAGATCATTGACGAAGGAAGGTGTAGATCTCTTGTAAATAACTATGGAAAAAAAAAGGTTATAGTATTATTCAAAGCAGAAGATACACAATCTAGTTTTAACTCTTTGTTATACTGCCAGAAAAAATCATTTCTAGATTTATTTATATGTAAGGAAATAATTGGGACTTGTCACACACATTCTTTGTTAGGTAGTAAACCGTTCTTGACATATTATTATAAGTTGAGTCTCCCATTTAACAACAATTCCATCTTAAAAGTATAGTTTGTTAATATATTGTTACACATATTGATGACTTTTTGAGTGGCACTATAATTATGTTAGATGAACTCTTAAAATCCACAACCTCAGCAATCAACCAAAAATGTATCACAAACCTTGCCAACAGTCTGATGCTTCTTGTTTATACATTACATGTGGTAATTAACGGCTTGTTTTTACGACAAGACCTAAGTCTCCTAGTTCCCATCATTAAGGAAAGATAGAAATATTTAGTTAGTACAAATTAATGAAAAATATGACACCTAAAATTAAAGGTTTAAATAATCGTCATATAACAACATAAATAAGAACAAACTTGGAGCAATTGCTTTAATTTATAAGTGCCAAATGGTAAAGCATGAACCAAGGGAATTCAAAAACTTCAATCTTCAACATAACATGTTCTAGCACTTAGAAAACCCAATAAAGAAAATATAACATCCATCAATGCACATTACAAAAGTTATCAGATATAGGCATGAACTACTTAAAACTGATCACATGCATATCTGAGTGAGAAGGTTGGACATGAAGGAGAAGGACCTTGAAGCCAAAGGTGTTGGAACAGATGCTCTACTTCATCGTCCACTCAGGAGCCCTATGTTGCTAATCCAAATTCTAAGCATGTAGATATCCCTTGAACTTTCACTCTTTATATGATGGAGTCTGAAATGTGATATATTAAAGCTCTTTTAAATGTTCACTGATTCTCACATGGTTAGTATACCCATTCATATGCCATGAGGTGACGGTTTACAACTATGTTGCGACTCCTAAAAGGATTGTTGGTTAGAACTTTTATACTAAGAACCCTTAGAGTCACAACTTGACAATAACTCTTAGATGAAGGTGAAAAGGGTGGACAAAATAGTAAGTAATTGTGTATTTAGTTAATTTGTGTCTATTTAATTTGAAATTAATATGAGAGAAAGCTTAGGAGTCAAGTGTTAACTTGGGTAAGAGATGAGGAGATAGGATGTAAGTGACATTAGTTATTTTATTAAGGTTATTTTAGTCAACTGAAAGTTTTTCACTTTTGTTGACATTTTATAGTAACTAGTTGATGCACACGTGCGTTGCACGTGGACTATTTTGAATTTAAATATTGTATATTATTAGTATAAAGTTTATCAACTATTTCACTATTTAGATTTTAATATCATAAAGTGACCATCTATGCATTGTACTTGAAACAAGGTATAAGTTGGGCTAAAAAATTAGCCACTGTAACAAAAACCTTCTTCACTTGTGTCATATAAAACAAATGATAAATTAATAAAACATTTGGTAGATTATAGATCTCATACTCAAATAGAAATGTGCTAAGAGACAATAACATTTGAGAGGGCTGAGAAGCTTGAATATGATAAATTATGAAAAGAAAGAAATCTATACATGAAATCATGACTAACATAAAGTAAGAAATAACGTGATAGAAATGACAAATCGACTATAAGTTAAAATTTCTTTGTTTTTTTTCTTTCTTTTTCCATGATAAATAAAGGCTTCTATTGCTTGGTGAAGAGTGAAACGTATGACCACATAAAACTTTTCCTTATGGTGTCCCCGCAATTCCAATGCTAAGGTAAGTCCTATCAGCAACAAAACACCGAGCAAGTCCAAAATCATCAACCTTTGAAGCGAGATTGACATGAAGAAGAATTTGTTGATGGGTAATTCTAATATGAGCCCACCCATGAAGATAGACAAGCCCTTCGACTGTCCCCCTGTAGTATGAGATCAAAAACTAACCATTCTCAATTTTAAATTAACTCATTCAAGATCTAAACATATATAGAGTAAATAAGAAATAAAAAGATTACGAATATAAAAAATTCACCAATTTTGGCTAGATACACACCAAATCACTTGAAGTCATTGTTTAATGTTATTAACATGATTTGTTTCAAAGAATCCAAAGGCTGCAACAGCGGATCAAAAGAAAAAGGGAACCAAAAACCATCACACCATTAACAAGCAGTACTGAAACACAAGGAAACTAAGTCTTTGATACTCACAGACACCAAGTTTATATCCGTAAACCATTTTTAGCATCTGCTTTATAAAAAGAACAGACATGGCTCGAACCTTGATTGATTCCACTATTTTGTCCAAGGAAGGTGAATCTTGTTGTACTCATGTGAAATTTAACAACATCATTTTTATTTTTGTCTTGGTTTTGCCATTGTTATTTCGAAAGAACTGGTCGGTTGGGATGGTGAAAGAGGGAGATAAGATAATGGCAAGTATAGAGAAAATGAGAAAGTGTTTGGCATTCTAGTATAGATATAATATAATTAGATAGAAAGTGTTTGGCATTCTAATTAAATATAATTAGTTTCATACTAAAGAAAGACTAAAAGTCATTGTGGATATGATTGACTTTATATAAATAATTAAGGGTAAAAGTGGAATATAAATGTTTTTCAAGTATCCTCACTTTTTAAGTAGTATAGATATAGATATAGATATAGATATAGATAACCATCAATCAATTTTACTCAGAAGATGGTTTCTAGAGTAGGACGACGACAATCGTTTCCACAGATGGTGTCAAACTGATAATTTTGAACTTATAGGAATATGAGAGAGAAAGAGACTCAAGGTAGTGATTGTGTAAACGTGAATGCTATTAGGGATATATGCAATGAGCCTAAACTAAATTGGTAGCAGAAAATAAACAACACAAGTGAAGTGATTCACCAGTTGAAAAGCTTGACTAATCCACTCTAATGAAATCTCTTACTCTGGAAGTTTCTATTACTCTGAATAAGAAGACGATTACAATTCTCTTAAGAGTATATTTTCACATTCCTTGGGCAAGGCAATGGTCTACCTATTTATACACTAGGGTAGTGTAGTCCTTATATAATGATGGTGTGATCCCCTAATTTGTTAGGATATTGAAAGAAATATTGGGCCGTTAAAGGCTTCATTCCATAGGTATGACATGACTTTCTAAAAATAGATGATGTAGCACTAGTAATCTTATCATTAGGTGAGGTCTGGACTCGAGAGACACCCTTCGTCTCTCCCCCTCCGATTGGCACATGTCATTTCAGTTTGCGAAACAACTGCTTAACCCCAGCTTGGGCCCATGCTGAGCAGACTTGTCTTCCTCTTTTGTCGAGAGAAGTCCTCATTAAAGATGACTTTATTTTCGGTAACATCAATAACAAAAAAGCATAGTAGCATATGTATTCTTATCAGCTTCATAGAAGCAATAAAGAAAGAAGAAGGTAGCATTCAGACAAGGAAAATTAACCACATTTTAAGCTCTGCCATGGCGACAATATCATATTTTGTTTTCGTTTGTTAGTCTCATGGACAATCCTTTGAATCCATAATCCGATAACCCAGCGTCTTCTTGCTTCAATGGCAGCTATCCGTATCTTCAGATGCTCGAAAAATTTCGACTTCCAGCAAATTTCTGGTGCCATTAATCAGCTCGAAGACACAAACATCACCGACATCCAGAAAAACGTCTTGTGCAAATGTGTTCCAACCACTCTGGATATTCACAGTACTTGGACGGACACTGAGCTTAGCAGACCAAATCCTCCCATCCTGTACTTGAAGGATAACATCTTTATGCTTCTTACTCAAATATTGCATGACAAAATTCCGCGGTATATACTGTCAAAATAAGATTATAAAATAAATTAACACATACGAACATCCACACACGCAGAGAGAGAGAGGGTAGTCTTGTTCTAAAACTACCACCGGGGGGATAGTTTCAAAACGTTTCTTAGCACACTGCTAAAGAAAATTAAAGCATGCTCGAAAACTTGTAGATCTCCCAGCATCCTATACTAATTGAATTCATCCAGTAAAATTAAGGTGTGGATAAAGGATGAAAGTAAAGGTATCAACAAACAAATGATGTACTAAAAGGTTTTTAAGTAGAGAGCTCACCAGAGAACCATGGGAAATGTAAGATGGTCGCATAGTAACGATAAAGAAAGGGTTTTTAGATTTGAAAGCTTTAGCTGATTCAAGAGGTCTAGCTCTTCCATTGTTACTTGCCAATCGCTTCCTCCCAGCTGGAAATGTAGAGTGCTGATATATCTTAGGTCCATCTGCAAATAAATCAACAAATACACAGCAGCATCCTAAGTATCATATAATATCTATCTCAACAAAAAGTTCAAAATAAAAAATGCAACAAAACCTTGAAATAGCCTCTCTGTTTATGGGTAAGACTTTGTACTCTTTTTTTAACAACAAAAACAAACTGGAATTTCATTACCTCCAACTCCCTGCATGGAACTGTATGGGAAATTGCCCCTCTCTTCTTTAACTGGCTTCACCCCATGACCTTGAGGACCTGTAGGTTGGACAACTGCTTTGTGATTGGAAGATTTATCAGCTGGTTTAGGCTTCCTTGTTTCACTGAGCCGAAACTGTGGTGATGATTTCTCCCTTGTTCTCTGGCTAGGTGGATCTCTAGCACTTTTTTCCATTTTGGGAACCCGGCATCCCCTATTAAGATTGGGTTCTTCACAGGTTCGGTTGGTTTTCATTTTCTTATGGGGCGGAGAATATGATACTGGTGATTTCTTCCTTGACTGGCATGTGGCAAGTTTTTCCTTGATTTCAAAAGAATCATCGAAATCATCATCTCTTGTTGGAAATTCATCCAGAATTTCAATAGAGCTATCGGACTCAGCATCAACTGTTTTAATTTGGTTTTTCCAAGAAATCAACAAAAAGTTAGAAATAAAATGTGTAACAACAACAAAAACCAAAATTTCCTTACATACCTCCAACTCCCTGCATGGAACAGTGGGAATATTGGCCCTCCTTTGACTTAACTGGCTTCACCCTATTGACTTGAGGACCTGTAGATTGAACAAATGCTTTGGTATTGGAAGTACTTCCATATTTATCAGTTTTTTTAAGCCTCCTACTTCTACGGAACCAAAAATGTGGTGGCAGTAATTTCTCTCTTGTTCTCTGACTAGGCGAAAAATCGTCCAAGATTTCAACAGAATCATCTCTCCCATTTTCTTCTGGTTGCAATCCCCAATTAAGTTTGGGTTCTTCAACAGTTCGATTGGTTTCCCTTTTTTTACAGGGCCTAGAACATGACACTGGTGATTTCTCCCTTGTCTTTGATGCTGGAAATTCTTCCAGGATTTCGACAGAATCATCAACTTCCACATATTTTGTTTTGGCCTGGAATTTCCCAGTAAAGTCAGTTCTTGCACTGTGATTGGCACTGAACGGATATTCAATTTCGGAAGTGCTTCGATCAAATATAAGGACATGGAAATGGGACTTCCCATCATATCTGAATACCATAAAGTGACCATACTCTATTGTGTAGAACTCTCTGAATTCTTTCCACCCGTTATCTAGCCAAGCGACGCCATTAGACTTTCTCAATTCTGCCTGCCATACCTCACCAGTTGGAACCTTGAGGAATACATGGTTTGGCACAGTATTTCCATATCTTCTCATAAACTCTGTTGGGATCCTCTGTTAAAAAAAAAAACCTTCTATTATAAGTTCCAGGAGAAACACCAAAATTGAACAAGGGTTTGTGCATTGCTTCGGGATGAAAACATTGTCGACAATACCATCCACAACACTGCAAACTTCATTTTAAAAAACACCAATTTTACAGACAAGCATGATGGGTACGTCTATAGTACCGAATGCTAAAAGAAGATTTTTAGTTTGCGTTATTTGTAATCATTGATAACAGAAACAATACAATGAACCAATAAACCAAGAAGATTTTACACGTCTCACGCTTTCGCTAAAAGCTCTCATCCAACAAAAGAAGTTACAGTATCGAAAAATAGCTTTTTGATAATGTATTTACTACCTGAATAATGTCTCATCTGCGGGTCATTAGATCATTAATCTTAGCTGCACGCTCTAAATGGAATGTAGGCATGAAGGAAACTGGGTTGTGTAATTTCATTACTTCTGAATCTAAAATGGCCTAAAGCAACAGCATTGCCTGATAATTCTATCTTCTTTTCACTACGTGCCTCAGTGTCTTGACAGTCTTGTGTGTGCATGTTCGTGTGTGCATTGCCTGCTCAAAAGGGTAGGCTTTAGGCCCAACTTGCAAATAAGCTCCCCAAATTTGAGAGATCAATTACTCGTCAAATATTAAAACTCAATATAATTTAATCCAACAAAAAAGTTCATGAGAGAGAGAGTAACCCAAAAAGAATAATTTTAAAATTTGGGTCCCAAAAAGAATAATTTTAAAATTTGGGTCCCAAAGTTGAACCCACATCACACAAGCATATTTGTTGAACGACAAATAAGGTTAACAAGAAAGGATGACATCATCAATTTTTTTTTTTTTTTAACTTTCTCCTACAAAATATATATATATATATATATAAAATAAGCAATCAATCTCTCTTTCACTCTTGCACACACAAAAAAAAAAAAAAAACCCAATATATTCTATACTTCTCTCAAACTCGATATTATTGTCATTCAAGCAAAAAATACTAACCAAACTATTTATTCTCACAAATGATATAAAATAAAAACTAATTTAATATAAAAAAAATCTTTTAATAAAATTAATACATGTAACAAATAAAATATAACAAAAATTTAGGTGAAAGTTAAAAAAATAAACAAGCAAAAAATCTTGAAAAAATTGAAGATAGTAGAATAATTCAAAAAAAAGATAATAAATCAATCATGCAATATCATAATTTTGGTGAAGAATATACAAAACAAATAAGAAGAATATATAAATAAAAGTTATAATCCTATCAAAATATTTATGATCAAAAGTCATACTATCAATTAAAAAAATATGTTAGCATAATTTGGATAAAAAAATTAATTCATAATTTTGAATGTCAAAAAAAAAGTAATAAACTTTAAATGAAAATTTTAGAATATTATTAAAAAATAAAAAGGTGGTTTCTATCTACGTTCATGCATGAATACAGACCAAGAGATTGAAATACTTACCAGCCGGTGATTTCGAGAAGACCGGGAGAAAATAATACTGAAGAACTGCAGCGACTTGGCCGGAAAATTGTTCCGATTTGACTCCATACCACTTCGCCGGCGCCGAGAACCATTAGCCATGGGGAGTTATCTGTAATTGTGTAAAACGATTGTGGTTTGTGGAATGACTCCTCGTTTTCCCAGTAAATAAATAGCATCATCACCCCCTTCAGTTCAGTTTAAAGATGGTTGGTATTTGGTAAGTTGAGTTTTAATTAGGCTTTACTGGTGATTTAATGCTTTTCTAGTCGAAAGGCCGATTGGAGTTGATGGAGGGTACTTATGAAGTATGTTTGGAAGCGTGTCAATTTTATCTGATAGCACGAACCCGATACAAACTCCACTCGACACAAAATTAAAAAATAACACATTTAGTTAATATGAGTAATAAATAGGTCAAATTAAAGTTCGTCACGAATAACACGATTAATAGGTACTGTAGATAAAAAATAATTTTTTAACGAGTATTATAAATAAAAAATAAGAATTTTATAATTTTTTAAATAGTATTATATGAGTTGTTGTCGAATTAAATAATTTTTTATTAACACGAATATTGATACGAACCCGACACGTACCAAAAGTGACACGACACGAAAATAACACGACCAAAAATGACACGACATGAAAATAACACGACACGACACGATTGACACTCCTAACGGTGCATACTTTCAGGATGAAGAACTTTGTATGGATAGGTCAAAAGTAGTTTAAATAATAATAAAGATAAATTATAAATTTAATTTTGAGCTCGAATTTTAAATTTTTTAATTATTTATAACCAATTATTTTCTCTCTATTCCCTTTCTAGCATATTAAATCATCTATCTAATAAAATACAAAAAATTTCATATCTTCTCAAGACATAAAAATTACTTTTGTTTTTCACTGTTTAAATTATTTTATTCTTTTTTTTTAGTTTGATTCAATAGTCTACATTAACTTCTGATCAGATTAACTTCTTCTTAAAAAGGTGGAGTTTAGGCTCAGGTGAGGCTTCAATACTCAATTACTAATCTTTGAAATTTTGAGGTGTGTGCTTTTTGGAGTCATTGGTCCTCTAAATTATATCACAAATTACATT
Source organism: Ilex aquifolium (assembly GCA_951799425.1). Taxonomy (NCBI): domain Eukaryota; kingdom Viridiplantae; phylum Streptophyta; class Magnoliopsida; order Aquifoliales; family Aquifoliaceae; genus Ilex; species Ilex aquifolium. The sequence goes on from OX637391.1 coordinate 6,703,957, forward strand.
TCAGCCCTTAAACAAAAATTTATCTCATTTTAACATTTAAAACTCTTTACAGATCGACAATCACACATATACTGCGACATAAAGAATTTATGTATTTTGATTTTTTTTTAATTGGTTTCTTTTATTAAAAGTTATAATTTGTGGTTGATTTTTGGTGTGAATATATATGATGGAATATAATATATTTGTCATTCATTTTGGATGGAAATATGTGTGATGACACTTATTAATTTTTTTATATTCTGTGCCTTTAGACACGGGTAATTACTAGTTCTATTTAATAAAATTTAATAACATACTATAAAAGATTATTTATTAAATTTAACTTAATCAACTTATTCACATCAGATTAAATCGGACTTCTGTTACAAATTTAGAAAATGAACTATGAAAAAAGAATGGCATAATCGAAATAATTCTTAACATCAAATTTAGTTTCTAGGGAAAATTTCATCCTCACCCTCCTCTAGTTAGGTCTAAATCAAAGACACTTCATTAATGATACTTTTTAACTTTGTTAATACAAAAAATAACGGTTTAACTATAAATTTTCTGAAAATGTCAAAACTATCATTCTTTATGTAAATATACTAAAATGTCTTCAATCATTTTCTCACTATACATATCATATTGTTATTTGTGAAGGTCTAAAACGATCTGGAGTTGTTGGAAGACATAGGGGATTGAAGTCAGTCATTATTCTTCTACTCGTTCTCTACAGTGATCGATCATTACCTAAGTTGGTAAAAAAAAAAAATTTATTTTTTTCTTGCAGATTTGTAAATGTTTTTCATGCAGATTTAAAAAAAAAAATTCATGCAATTTTTTTTTAAATTTTTTTTCATACAAATAATTTTAATTTTTTTTATGCAAATTTTTTTCATCCAAAACACCCGTTAGACTTTTAAGTCATTAAGTCAATATTCTTATAAGTTGTTGGGTAAAAGGTACACTTTTCCGTTTCTTATTTTTTTATATTACCTAAGTTTCCTATGTAGTATGTTTTTGGTTCTTCGTAACAAATTAAAGGGTTTTAAATTTATTTTATAGTTAAAAATAATTTTTCTATAATAAAATTACAATTGATAAAGTAAATGTCAAAATTCCATCAATTTCTAACTTCTCTGCTATCTTCTGTCTTCCACAAAGTCACCTGACCACTCTTTATACATCACCCTTCATATATAAAATTTAAATATTATTTGATAACATTTAGTATTAATTAAATAAATTTGGTCTTAATATGATAAATTTAAATATTAATTTGGTTTTAATTTGATAAAATTAAATATTAATTCAGTGTTGATTTGATAAAATTTAATGTTAATTGAATAAATTTAAATGTTTCTTTAATGAAATTGAATGTTCATTTGGTGTTAAATTAAATAACTGACATTAATTTGATAAGGTTAAATGTTAAATTAATAGAATTTAATATTCTATTTAATATATTAAATTTTAATTTAATAAAATTAAATGTCAATTTAGTGTTGATTTGATGAAATTAAATAATAATTTAATATTAAATTAAAGAAATATTATTAATTTGATGAAATAAAATATTAAATTAATATAACTAAATACTAATTTGATAAAATTAAATATCAAATTGTGTTGATTTGATAAGATGAAATGTTAATTTAATTTAAATTAAATAAAGGACATTAATTTGATAAAAATAAATATTAAATTGATAAATCTAAAAGCTAATATAATAGAATTAAAATGGAGTGCCTTAAAATTTCAGAATCAGGAGGGGATGTCGTTGAAGTTATGTCTATTTACAAGGGGTGTAGATAAAATTTACCTTATAAAATATTTAAGGGTATTTTTGTAAATTAACAATCGTCGTTAACACCGTAATCCGACAAACATTGACAGGGAGTGATAGTGAAGTTTCAGGGAGAGGGTGTCATTGAATTTAAATTTAATTATAGGGGATGTGGGTCCCTGGTTTCTATTTGCTAAAATTCAATTCAAATTTAAGGAAAATTTTCACTTTGTACCCTGAAAGATTGTCACATTCTCACTTTACACTCTGAAAGATAAAAATTCTTACATTTCACCTTGAAAGAAATAAAAAAGTAACATTTAGGTCCAACACCTAACTTCCATTGAGTTGACCATCTATTTTTTTTTTTTTATCACATGTAAAACACGTGCTAACATAGAAGGATAAGGTTGTAAATAAATCATTTTGGCGCACCACGTGAAATGCGAATAAATATTGGGTGTAACCGTCCAATAAAAAAAGAATAAAATAAGACCCACTTTTTATCATGAAGATAATTATGTTTGATCTGGTTGGGTGGTTATAAGTTTTAATAGGATTTATTTACTAATTTGTTTATTTATTAGTGAATTATTATGCCACGCGACAATGATGAAATAATGATACACCCTATATTTTTTCTTGAACTGCACACCTTAGTTCTGTCCACGTAGTTATATCAACCCATACAAATTAACATAAAATAAAAACATTCACTTTACTTCTAAACTGAGTCAACAATGTCATTCCTAAAACAAGAGGCCTTTCCTTAATTTTAAGTTCAGCAGCATACAATGAGTTCTGCAATGTGCACAGGGCAATCAACCCCATAAATACAGAGTATAGATCTGTTGCAAAGAAAGAAAAAAGGAATAAAAAAAGCAAAAGTTTTTGTGATCATCATCCCCATTAGCTTTTCTGATCCTCTACCAATCAATCATACCCAGAATTGAAACCTCCATAGATCATCTGTTACGATCATATTTTCTCGGGCTTCAACGATTTTCCTCATCTCTGTGGCAAATCTGTACATGCAATACATTACCAGCACTTTTTTTTTTTTTTGATCCAACATTACGAGCACTTGGAATGAACTTGAAGAAACATGTGTCCCCAGTAGCCAACTTGTTTCCCAGTCGGAAGTTAGACCAGCCGTCCATTATATCGACCCTGCCACCGCTCGTATGCCTCACCACTAGCTTAACAGGCCACAACCTTTCCTCCGGATCCCTCAGCTCCATCTGTTTCTCACGCACAATTCCAATCCCTTTAGCAAAACGCACAGGAAGAGACTGTGACAAATGACAGTCAAACAAGATGTAACTCTGTAAGACACATGGAGATGCATGGCAATATAATTTCATGCAGGTGAAAAAAAGTATGTCGTTCTTACACAAAAACTTTGGTTGTATTTGTTCAGAACTCTTTCACAGCTTAGAGTAGTCATGGCTTCACCCACATCATCACCCTCTTCATCTTCCTCAGAAATGGTGGGTGAATTGTTGACAGAAGCAGCCATTCTTTTACAGCCTACATCTAACTGCTTTTCACAACAGTTTCTTCCATATACTGAAACTTCAAACGTTGAATCACCATTCAACCAAAAAACACAAAAATCACCGAAAGATAATTTGTTGGCTTCCACAAATTCCAGCCAACCTGTCGTAAACCAATATTTCTCATTGGTTTTCTCCATGCTCACAACCCATGATTTCCCACATGTAGTTTTGAGCACCGGATTTTCAATAAATCTTTCTTGGTAAGTCTTCACGAAGAAAGGTGGTATTTGCTATACACAAACACACACACACGTATTGTCAGTAGATTTTTTACAGCATCCAACAGACAGACAGAGAGAGAGAGAGAGAGAGGAAACTTACGAGCTTGGTGGCAAAGTCACCGATGATGACCTTGAAGAAGCTTGGTCTGGGATTCCGCCGGCTAGCCATTTGATACAGCTCCTTTGGCTACCCTTTTCTATGAAAATTTGTTTGTTAGAACATCAATTGCCCTAGACAGTAGACACTCATCCAAAATCAGTGGAATCAAAAAATCGTTCAACGGAAGAAAAAGCTAATGAGATGTGGAGAAACGGGATAGAAATCAAAGAAAAACTGAAAATCTGAAAAAACATGACAATTATCACACCATCCACCTTCATAACAAATTCTTTGACAACAAATTTACCAAACTCAGTTGAAACCCAACATTTATGCCCTGTTTGGTAAGAGAGAAAAACTGGTGAATGGAAAGGTGAGGATGGAAAATGGAAGGGAATGAAGCATTTTTAATTGTTTGGTGAGAAATGAAAAGTGGATGAAAAGGAAGAAATGAAGGAAAGAGTTTTCTCTGGGCCCACCATTTTTGATCCACCCAAATATGGGCGGAAAATGGTTGGATACAAAAGGTAATTGAGTTAATTTACATTTATGATCTTATTAATTGCATATTCTCTATAACTATCATGTTAAGTACCATCTATACTACTTTAAAATGTCAGCATGAAAATATTTTTTTTTCCACTTTTGCCCTCTAAAACTACAACTATGTCATCCATATCCGTCAAAGTTAAAGTCACACTAATTTTATTTTTCTCCTTTATCCTCAAACAATTATATAAAGACAATTATATTATATTTTCTAACTTAACTCTTGACCATTCCTATTCTAGGAATAAATGAATAAATCTACTACTAATAAAAGTATGCTAACATAAAAAACTTTTAATTTTAAATTTTTTCCTTAACTATTCTTTTAATGTCAATCATATCCTTCATGTCCTTTGAACTTCCTTGTATGTTATCTTCTAATGTCAATAATATCCTTTGTCTTTTGATGTTCTTTTTATTTTAAATTATTATATACTGTTTATTTTTTTTTCTTTTTTAATTAAGGTTATAATACAGTTTATAACAAATCTTACAACTTCTCATAATGCATAACGTTGACACCATGTTTATGTAATAACTTCTGATAGTTTGGTTGCCTTTAATGCTTGGGGCCAATTTTACTTGACGTTGAGACCTTACAACTTCTGGAAATTCATATTTGATGTGCATTGAATACATAAGTTAGCAATATAGTGGTGATTTCTTGTTGTGAGTAATGGATTTTCCATCTTAGTTTATATAAAGCATTAAAAAACTTTATGTTTGCTGGCACTGCAACAACTTCTATGTCGTGTTCTTGCCTATTAGGTATCTTTCATGACCTGCTCAGTTTTATATTGATGGTTAACATAATGAATGATGTCCTCTATTGTAATGCAAATGGTAAGTCTCACAATATTGTCGTTTGTACCATGGAGTTATCATATTTATTTATTTTTATTCCTTGTTATTATGTGCAATACTCCTAAAAGTTTTATGCAGCCACAAGGAGCAGTAGTTGCAGTTAAATTTGTTGGCAAAGTTGGATGTTAATTTGGTTGTTTTAAGTAGAGTTTGATTATAGAACAACCGGAGACATATGATAATTAACCTCCATTTCTTCACATTTGTTCGAGATACAAATTAATTGACATCTTAAGGCTCTTGATATACACCGCATGGCTATGCATCAACTATTATCATAAAGAAAACTATCCTTATAATTCAAACTATCTTTTAGAGAAGGTGTCTTATTTTTTTCATTCGTAAAACATATTAATTAACTTATCTCTATATTTTTAAGCGGAGAGGCTCTAAGAGTTTTATCAACTATGAAAAAACCTTGATGTTGGTCGTTGATAATGTTTATCAAGATTAATTAAACAGCTCTGGATATTCTTGTGTAATTTTTGGGGTAAATAGTTTGCTTCTTGTGAATTTCTTTGTCCATTTAAAGTAATCTAATTTTGTTATTCATTGATTCATAATGAAGTCCCCTACATTTCTACAATCCATTGAAAGATTGTGTGTGAGAAACAACTTATGCTTCCCACAGTTCGCAAGGAGTTAGAACGAAAGACCCTTGATTCAATTGTCTACCTGGAGGCATTACGCATTGGCCAATATATATGGTGTGTCATGTTTTGATAACTACAATTAACTTTATGCGGTTAATAGTTTTATGACATATATTTCTCAGTTTTTAGATTTTTTCTAGAATGAAGGTAAGTGCACTAATATATCTAGCTTAGATCACTACATGATTTTAGAGTTCTAATTTTGCATTGCATAAAGTTCTCCAGTGTCCTTTTTTGCTATATATGTATATCCCATAATTGAATAATTTAAGTTTTTTTTTCTGTTTTACCATCAATATGTAACTGTGTGTAACAATTTCAAAAGCCATTGACTTGTCATTGCAATATTAATGTCAAAACCCCTATATCAATATGGTTCAAAATCCCATATTGCTTGCAATGTTCTAAGATACTTTTATTTACAATTTAATTTTCATTAGCTTTTGTAGGTGCGAAACAACCTCTATTGGTGCAAATCTAGCAAACAAAAATTCAAGCTTGGATTGACACTTATTTCTACTTTGAGCTTTCAAAATAGCACAGCAATTGGTATTTTAATATGTTTTATGTCTTTTTCACTGCATTTTTCTGGGAATTGATCATTAGAGCTTCAAATATATACTTTGAATTATGTTAGTGCTATATCTTTAAAAACATAAAAACACACATTTTTATTTTAAAAATAGTCAACGTGCAACGCACGTGTGCACCAACTAGTTTTCTATAAGGGGCACAATTTTAAGATATTGTTATATAACTTATACATGGTAAGACACCTGATGACATTATTTAATTATTTTTTTTATAATAAAATTCTAAATCACATATGTAATTTTTTTTCCATATCAAACAATAAAGAAAAATTCTATTGTAAGAAGTAAATGCCAAATAAATTTCTTTTCATTTCTCTTCTAAATGGAACATGTACTATAAATTCAAGTGGGGTCTATTATATATAAGTGACTCAAACACTGACTATCTCTTCCCATTCAAGATAGTGGTCAGTAATTGCATATAAAAAATAAATCCCACCTAAAAGAACCCCTTTATTTTTATCACTCAATCCCGGCAATCAAGAGTTTTTACCAACCTCTCAAACATAGCTCATAGAACAACTTCTAGTTACAACAAAAATAGAGATTGGAGCAATAATTTTAACATGTTTCCATTAATGTATCTAAGGAAGAAAAAATTATGTACAACAAAACTATTATGTCACAACAACACTTAACCCCAATACCCCTTGCTTGGACTAGCTAGTTTACAATCAATATTTATCACACCCATTAATGATCTAGAATCATAGTAAAAGTCCCAGAACTTCAAATTGTTACCAAAACTCAGTCAAGCAAAGCATAATTCCACTTAAAAATCACATATGAGGGCAAAAAAATTAGAATTTACTCATGCAGAGCAACCAATTGGGATCCAAGCAGAACTGATCAAATCAGACATTACCCCTCTGAAAGACATAGCTAATGTGATCAGAATAGTAGAGAGAGAAACAGCAGTACGAACTGTGATCCGATGGGTCGGCCTCTCTGTAATGCGTACAGAGAGAGAGAGAGAGAGAGAGAGAGAGAGAGAGAGAGAGAGAGAGAGAGAGAGAGAGAAGTAGAAGAAAAGCTACTTCGTGTGGGCTTAAAAGGTGGGATTTTGAGGGGGTTTGTGAGTATTGGGGCGGCGGAGGTTGGTGGGGTTATCAAATTCCGGCGAGGCTTTGAGGGAGAGAGAGGGGAGGGGTGGTGGTGGGGGTTCGGATTGAGGTGGTGGACAAACAATCAATAGAGAGGCTTTCAGATAAATGGGAGCTATGAAAAATTACCTGGAGAGGGACACTTTCAGAGCTCAAGAGGGTTTGAGATTTGTGCCTTCTGCGATGAAGCCAGATCTCAAGAGGGATGAAGACGATGAAGCCTTCAGTGGACTGATTCAGACGATGAAGCCTTCTGGACGATGAAGACGATGAAGCATTCAGATGATGAACCCTTCTGCGAAGCCACTGGGGGTGTTGTTGGCGCAAAAAACAGAGTAGCGATTATGTAAAATAGCTAGTGTGATAGCTATCCCTTGGAGACTGCATTTACCGATTGCTTATGTAAAATAGTTAAGAAGGATGTTTTATGGAGGCCGTTGGAGTTGCTCTAATGTTTGGGCGACAGAGAGGGTAAGTTTGCAGAGACAGAAAGTTGCAGGTGGCTTGAACATGGCAGACAGAGAGAGAGAGGGGGAAATGGCGTCTGACATTCGCTAAACGTGTGAAAGGGGTAATGTTTGGGCGGGATATTTTTTTTGTTATTTTTGAGATGAATTGTGTACCGTTTGATCCAATTAGATTAAGTTGGATAAAATCTAGATCGTTTAAAATAATTTGGAAGAAATCTGAACCGTCTTTCTATTTTCTATTTTGGGAATCTGACATCAGCTTAGTTTTGTTTATTCAAAGCAGCACTAGCGTGTGAAGAAAGGAAAGGTTTAATTATACAATACTCCCTTCAACTTTATGTAATTTTTTATTTATCCTTTTAAATTTTAATTTCAATAAGTAACCCCTTTTAAGTTTCAACATTTTACAATTAACTACAACAATTAATTTTTGTTCATAAAGAATGACATAAGTTATTTGTTAAAAAGACATATTTACCCTTGAAAAAGTGTGTGTTCTGATGTGTGCACTTATGTTTTGGTGTGAGGTGGAGGTGAAGGTGAAGGCAACAATGGTATGTCAAGAAGAAAATATGAGAAATAATGTATAAGATGAAGGATGTAATATTACTTTCACGTTCCAACCACTATTTTTAATTAAATTAGTTTGTTTGAAACTTGGAGGGGATAAATTATAGTATTTGAAACTATAAAAAATTGATTGCAACAAGAGATATAGTTGAAGGGAACAAATTGTAATTAACCGTAAAGGAGAAGATCCACTGGTACAGTACCTTAATTAGTGAACAGTAAAGGTAAAGAGGTAGTTGTAAATTACAGTGACATCCCCTCCTTGTTCTTGACTTCTTCACTGTAGTCCTTGTTTTCTTTTAGCGAGTGAAGAGCAAACAAGAAGCCCAGAGTCCAGACTGTTGCCCGGCTGACAACCTGGCTTTGAATAGGAACGAGATTAACAGAGTCCAGGGGACAAATCAATAGGAAATGCTATTTATTTCGTAGGAATAACAATGAACTTCTACGAGTTTCTTGAAAATTGTCTTGATTGTCAGATATCATTGAAAAAGAAATACGAAAAAGTGTTATCGAACAATATGTTTTAATTCTTAATTTATACTTTCAAATATTAAAAATCTCAAGTTGAACTCTTAATGTTAAATTGGTAGTAATGTAAACATGACTCAGAATGCAGTTTAGTTTTCCGTCATCAATTGAAGTATACGAGTTACAAGTACTTTTGACATGAGATTATGTGTAAATTTACGAACCGTTGGCGTTTTATGTGAGTTGTACATGATAGGGTTAGCTTCTATCTGATTAATGAAACTCTATTTTTCGATGCATAAAATAGTATCAAATTGATCGCAAACAAAGATCTGAACGATGAACATACTTCATCCTCGTGTTTGAAGCACTTTGCACCTCACGTGCTTTAATTTATGACAGAAAATTGAACGAAGTCTGGATCAGGTACACATTGCTACCAATTCATAACATTAAGAGTGTAAATTAAAATTTTTAATATTTGAGGGTACAAATTAAAAATCAAATAAATCAAAACACCAACACATTGAGAGAGTATTGTTAAAGGGTGATGGAATTCTTAAGGTTGGAGTTAGGTAGTGAATGGATCCTTGGATACATTTGAATTACTTGTTCATGTCTATTCAGTTTATGTTATGATAAAATTATGATTCTCAAATTTATTTGATTAAATATTATATCTTAAATGATGTGTTAAAATTTTGTGGATTGAATATTTTGGTGGAAGTTAGTGTATCCTATAAGTACAACCACTCACACTGATTTGAGATATAAAATTTAGTAAATTATTATTCTCATTACCAGCATTTAACCAACCAGGCAACCATATGCTTCAACCTGCATTGAATGCCGGTCCATTCGTTGAAGATAAAAGTACATCAAAATCATATGAAGTTTTACCATGAGCATACTGTATCCATTGAGCAAAAATAAGTTCGATCAAGATTCGTTTCTTCGGAGTACCAAAGGCAAGCATGACATCATTATGAACATAAAATCCCAAGGTATGGAACCCTAGAAAGAGATTGTCCCAACTTAAATGAGATATGATAACTTCTTTATGGTCTAACATTCTTGCCAATATATTATCCTCATTTTGTTCTGGATTGTAATCTCTAATGAAAAATATAGCTCCATAAGCAAAAGCTCCTGTCATAATGAATCCCGTGATGTATTGGTGATAAGTATATAACGCAGCTTGAGTAGTAAAGTCTTGTGCGATGAATGCATAAGCAGGTAAAGAGTACATGTGTTGAACTACCAAGGGAGTAATAACCCCTAAAAAAGTTAGAGCAAGACTTAATTGAAAATGAATCGGATTATTGATTGTCATAAAGACCCTTATGCCCACGTCCCAATCGTATCTTTTATTTGATCACGTATTTCGTCTTAATAACTTATATGATTACTTAGTGACAGTTTATTTCTGCCTTTTGTGTTGATTAGTTTATATTGATAGTTATGCTTAAGTTTCTGTACATATGCATCATAAACTTAAAATTTTCTAATATTGAAAGACCACAGCACCATGATTGAGAATTGCAAAATAAAAACAAAAACAGAGGGAATGAAAGAAGTTACGCCATCAATAATTTAAATAGTTTGTACATATCTTTTTCTTTGCGTTTTGTGCACTTGCGGGTTGGTATGATACATACTCGACTACTTATACTTGATTGCTTGATATATCCATGCCAGTAGGGAGGGAAATACTTAATTGGCTTCGAGTTTTTCCTTCTCTTTTTGAAAATAGAATTCCCATAACCACTGATATAGAGGAGGAAAACAGATATTTGCAATGCAAGGAGTCAGCACCAGCGATTGCTTTTCTTATTAAGGTCATGGATTCCTTGATATGCACTTACAAACCCAACCTGTTGCTGTTTCATCTGAGCAATCTTTGGAAACTTCTGATGATTGGAATATGCATTTCTTTGGAAAGGGAATTCATTGGATTCACCACCCGAGCCGGTGGTCTAGTGACAAATCGTACTTGATTAGGGTCGTCCTTGACTCACATGTGGTTATCAAGTATGATTCGATTTACGGGAGCAACGCGATTTGTTGCTTGACTTTGGAGGTGTTGTAGTGACTGATGTTACCTTGAATATGCCTAAGGTTGAGCTCGTTAATTCGAGTCGTGCTCTCCTAGATCGAGGGCCCAGTTCGCTTCAGTTACCCATAGAGCTCGAGTCCAAACCCCGAGCTCCCTGCATCTGCCTCACAAGGAGGGCCACATAGAAGACAGTTGGCGTCCACCAAGCACCACCTCGATAGCAACAGTCGTTTATCCAGGCATAAGAATCGTAACTGCCCCAACACTCTCCACAACTGTTGCGAGATAGAAGCAACCGTTACAAAAAGGAACAAGGATCACGCCAAATATCAAGCGAAGCTCGGGGACAACTATAAATAAGGGGTATAACCCCCAGTAATGCAACAAACAATTGTAGCCTAACTCAATATTTTGTGTAAATCCCCCTCTATCAATATATTCTCCCAGAGCAAGAGACTCCATTGAGAGTGGATTAGTCGAGCTCCTGAGTTGGTGAACCACTATAAACTCTCTGTGTTAATCCCATTCCACTGGTCCAATTCTCGAGAGCCTAAAAGCTCATACTAAATCACTCAGTGCTCACTAATTCCCCACTTCTGTTTCATCGTGCTAGACTCATCATCAGTGACGAATTGCTTCAGGGTTACTAATTATGGCTTAAACCGGATATTCCACAGTGAGGGACCCTCAGAGACACGCCTAGAAGTTACTACCTACTGGTCGTCCCTCCCCCTTTTTTCCTGACCCAAAAAAAAAAAAAAAAACTTCATTGAATTCTGAATTTACATCCTTGGCTAGTTTCTGAAGCACAATATCATTAGGATCTGAAAAGAATGGTATCTTTCTGATATATAATTTATGCGATAAGGCGTCTTGTTCATTGAATATGAACAGCTTCTATTCCTGTTGGGTATTTTGTTTAGGTTGTGTGGATGATAGGAATGGATGGATTTTGATATATTTTTTTGGGTGTGTTTCTGCATTTGATATCAGAAGTTTGTTATCGGTACTTATCAGTGTAGCTCATTGCTTTATAAAAAAAAACTGCAGTTTTTGGCCAGGTTAGTTGTCCTTACCTTACTTAAACTAAGGATCATGAAAATAGTTTATTATATTCCAAGAGCTTTGTGATTCAAAATAAAAAGTACCTCTTGATGTTGATGATCAAGATTAGCAAATCTAAGAATCCAATAGTTTAGCTGCCACCTTTCTTAAATGGGTTCGAGTTTGTTGATGGATCATTGTCACCAACCACTACATATAGTTGACATTAGAAAAAGGGTAATTTATCATTTATACCCTTAAAGTATGCACTCAATTTTTATTTGGTCCCTAAAGTTCTAATTGCAACAATCAGATTCTTAAAGTTTTAACCTGGTTTCAATTCATTCATTCTATCCCGATCTATTAAATTGTTCCGATAGAAAGACGTCATAGAACTTATCCACAAGGGTGGCTTTGTCCTGCAAAAAATATATCTCCCAAATACATCGGTATTTCTCCACGCGTCTCATAATATCTCTCAAATTCTTACTTTGTATCCTTTTTTTTTGGGGTTCGTTATCTTCTTTTTCTTAAAATTTAATGAAATAAAATAAGTTTTTCTAGCCTATACATAAAAAAATTTCACCAGACAAATATATCTCTTTACCCAAGTGACGGGTTTGTTACGAAAGGTCATTCTGTCAAAATAAATTAGTGATTTTGAATGTAAGGACTAAATTGAAAGTCAATTAAAATTTAAAGGACTTGATTGTCGAAATCGGAACTTTAAAGACTAAATAGGAATTAAGTGTATAGTTTAATGGTGTAAATTGTAATTTGCCCTTTAGAAAAACAGCTTCCCCACTAAGGTTAACAAACAGTTTTTGTCAAACATGCTTCCATTTTTAGCCTTTTTTTGCCTTTTTGTAAAGGTCTTGCATATCAGTAATATATACTCTTCTTCCTCGATCTTGCAGATGAATTGGTATCTTTTACTAAGGAAAAGCAGGGTTATCATCATGTCCTTAAAAGAATGGTGCAGTTTCATCGCCACGCTTTACCAACTTTTTTGGATTTCTCTCGGGATACAGCTTCTTTGTTTTTTTGCTAAAGAGTTTACATGCGTTCCTCTATTATTCTCTCGAACTCTGAGTTGATCACCGTAACTTGAATTACTTTAAGAACAACTTAAGATTCCCACCTTTCTTTTTGTTTGATTAACTGTAACGATTTTAGATAAAAATAACCACGTCTTTCACTTATACATACCATCAATTAAAATAGAATTCAGTATATATGCATAAATTTGTCATTTTCATACATGATAAGTGATCTAAGTAACAAGAGAGATTGAAAGAAATCTGTTCACCTTTTCGGTAGTACAAAGATCCACTCAGGCATACTTAGAAGGCAGAATCTGCAGGGGCAAAAAAAAAAAAAAACCTGAAAAAGAAAGTAGCACAATGATTCAATCTTCTGCCATTATCTCTCCGTGGCAAACCTCAATGGGTGTGGCCCAAGAGTAATAATTAAGATAGGCCAGAGTGGAAGAGGTCCCATTACCTTTGATCAGCCGATTCTTGATTTTCTTTTCTTCTTTCTTCAATGTAATGATGTGATCTTTACTTACCCTGAAAAAAGGAAAAAGAAAAAAAAGAAATTATGTGCTCTGGATAATACAAGGAATACGTTTTTGTTGAAGTCAAGGGACTCAAAGGCTCAATTTCTCCTCCCATTCCATCAAAAAAAGAAAAAAATATATATTGTTCATGCAGACTTCAACCAAGGCAGGAATGAAGCTGCTCTTGCATTGATCGAACAGTCATTTGCGACTTTAAATTTTTTTGTTGGCGACGATTACCCTCATTCCAAACTTATAGATAGGAAGAATTTTTTCTTCAATTAAGGTCAACCTCTTGTAAGTCTTTTGAGAGAAAAACATTAAGATAATGATTTTTTTTTTTTTGGTTGTAGTATAGAAAGTAAAGTTATAACTGAATTTGTTGAAACTGCAACTAAATGAGATTATTTGGGATCGATTTTATCGTTTGTGTCACAATCTTATATATTTTAGGAGCGATCCCGATTTTTTTCCTTCATAACTTGACCTCAGCTTAGTTTTAAATTGCCTCAAAAAAAATTATAACATGATACAAAAAGTTTGTAACTTTTAGTATAATGTCTCATTCGATACCGTAATCTTATCCTATAATTCACTGCATTATTTTAATAATTTTTCTTGTCCTTTTCTTTGTTTTGAAAGTCTGAGAAAATGACAAAATGTTTGTTATGAGACTGATTAAAACCTCAGTTCAGTGAATCAACATCCTTGGACTTAATTATTGGTCAATACAATAATCTAGAAGAGCTACGCATGGTGCTTGAACAGGCACCTGATTGTGACATTTGTTTGGGATAAAAAAGACTTCGGTATCAAAATCGGCAGATCTTACCTCAACAGTAGTTTGAATATCAAACACTGGACAGAGAGAACCTATCCATATCAGGGTCCTTTGATCACTTTCAAACCCTGTTTTGGCTTTGAACTAAATGATATGATAAACGCCATCTTTGACCCTGCATTCAAATGCAAGCTACAGGCCTCTCTCTCTCTCCACATCCAAATATGTATTGCTGAAAGAAAGCATAGACAATTCCATCCTAAAAAAGGAACATAGTATTGATTCTGACTTTTCTGCACTTGGTACCCATAACATTCAATACAATGGATTGGCACATCTCCTCTCTGTAATGCATCTCTTTATCAAAGATTCCCCACAAAATTATAAAGCAATTTTCTTTCTCTGGATAAATGCAAAATTTTAGTCTTAATCCACAAATCTCCATCAAAACTAACCTAACATGGGAAAGTGGATTTGCCATATCTGTTTAATCCAACCTGTATTATCATCAATGTGAAATGCATCAACCAGGAAAAAAAACGGAAGACTTGAACGTGCCACGGACTTGTATAATAGCCTGAAGAAAGCAAAGCAGGTGAATATTACAGTGAAATTGTGAAGGTGGGGAAGTTTGAGCCAGTTTATATCTGCTTTGAGTTCATCATGACTACCTGGATGATACAAATTTCTAAAGCCAACTCTACAAGATCCCCAGATGGTGAAAACAAAAAAACCAAGCAATTAAAAACATAATGAACAAATTCATCTGCTTGCAGCAGAGTGTATCTGGAATAGCAAAAGAATCCTCCCCTAAAGAAGCAACTTTTCACTGTGGCTCCAATATGGATATGCCAAACGAAAATTGATCCATCTTTAATTGGAGGTAAAATAGCACACCTGTTTTTTGGCTTACTCCTCTTCACCTTCAGCAACAGTTGGAAGTTCACCATCTTTGATAAAGGTTGGGTTAAGAAACTTCGCCACAAAAGCCCAGAGGTTATAAACATCCTCAAAGTTTGTCAGAAAGCTTAGAGAAGCAGTGACGACCTCAACTCTAATGAATCCACTTTTCCCATCATGTCGGCCATTCTCCATTGGTCTGCATAAGGTAGTATCTTCAAGATTCATACCAAGTTGCTGCTTCGGGCTTTCTAGTATCCGTATATGACTAAGGATACCGACACCAAGGGAGATACCATTTGCCTCAGCCAGCTTCTGAACAACTTCTGGATTGATGAGACCCCTGTTTCTGTCTCTTACATTAAATGCCACGGCTGCACCCCTTTCATACTTTATTTTTGGGCCATAGATGTGAACCAGCGGGACAGAGTCACCTCCATTTGAACTAGGTAATCTTAGTTGGAGTAACGATGTCACAAGCCAATTGATCAAGAACCGCAGCCTGGATGTGGTCTTGTTGAGACCCAACATGTTTACATGATCTAGATGCCGGCAAATTATCTCAGGTTCCCTCCTGTCCGAGTCTTGCCCATCAGCATAATCCCCATCACTGATGTACTCTTCCTCATCCAGGCTTGTTGCAGATAATTCTCCAGGCTCCAGAGTATGGCTCGGACCTGCCTTCCGGTTATCTTCCATACTAAAGGATACCCTTCTCCCTCTGCTTCCTGGCTGTTCAGTCTCTTCTATACCAAAAAATCTGCCACCAGAAAATCTATTTCCTTCCCTCCTTCCCAACAACCTGAACTCACCTTCCGTTTCTCTTCGTATAGCACTCTCTTTTGCCTCAGCGCAAATTTCAGAGGTTGAGCCATTCTCGGGCCTACAATGCTGAGAGACAGAAGATGGGTTGTTGAGACAGGATCCCTTGCTAACACGTTTGCTGGCTTCAGGCTCTTCTTCAATTTCCTGGACATACTGATGATCAGAATGCTTTCCACATTCTCGTGAATCAGTGTTCGTTTCTTCAAAGGGTTCTTCCTCAGGGATCTCATTACCACGGTCCAACTCATGAGATACTGATAAAACAGCAGCATCAAATGATAGCATCTGTCGGTCCTCGTGAGTTCCTAGATTTACCTCTTTGTCATAGATTGGGCTGTTAGAAACCTTTGAGGATGGTTTTGGAGAAAGCAGCTTCTTGTTCTTCCTGCCAGTAAACCAAAAGGGTGGCAAGGGAGAGGCCACCTTCGGTTTATTCAACTGGCCCGTATGGTCAGATCCTAATGGACTCTGACCCAAATCAATCCATAATGAGTTCTCTGATGACTCATCTTCACTGAAAACTGGACTCTTCATCACCTCCCCTACTGACATACTCTCAGTTTCTTCAAATATAGTGCTTGCCCCATCTCTGTCAGAGCTGTTGTCATGATCCATCTCAGTGTCAAATACATCTCTCACCTGAGCAGAAGTGAATGCACCAGAAAAGGCAGGCAACTGAGATGCTGGGTGAGTTTCAGAGGTTACTTCACCACTCCCACCAGCTTCATCATCTTCAATTCCAGCCAATCCAGGGAAACCATCAATGGAATCACCAAGGTACAGAGGAAAGATGGGGGTGATTTTCACTATCCCAGACCCAGCTTGTCCAGTCTGATTTTGAAGGCTTGTCATCACAGATTTCTTAATGAGAAGGCATCCAAATCCAGTTGGATCATACCCAAACACCCTGTAAAAAGAGGTGATAATGAAATCCGGCCGGAATAAAGACAATCCAAGAGAATCCATGTCTTTTGGACCCAAAGAGCCAGCATCAAGCAAGACATGCCAATTGTTCTGCTGAGCCAGTGCCATCCACTGGTAAGAATACTTGGCACCAGTAACTCTAGATTGCACAGGGAACACAAAAAGACCAACTGCTGAATCCTTCTTCCTTCTCTTTCTGCTCGAAATTTGCTTTCGCAAGTCAGTTGAACAGAGCTTGAGGGTTGGCCACTTAAACCATGCACTATAAACTTTAGCACCTTTATCTTTGGCACTTTGAGCCATCCAATTCACCGACTGGCTCTCATGATCAAACATGGTTAACAACTTCTTATTAGTATGAAAAGGGTATGATTCAGCTAGCAATTTAAAAGCCGATCCTCGACTCACAGTAAATACAAGGCCATACTCATTCTCAGGAATGTTCAAATAATCCATTATCCTAGTCTTTATATCATGTTCCACAGTGCCTTTCTCAGCACCTCCATAAAGAGCATGATTGCCCAAATTTGCAGTTATCTCAGACAAACTAAATGTAGAAGACTCCCAATAATGAACAGTTTGAAGGAATGAGAACAACCCAAATCCACAATAGTCAAGACATACCTTGGGGGCGGACCCAGATAAGTGTGCATAATCATCAGACCTCAGCTGATCAATTTTCTCAGAAGATTGGTACTTGGGGTACATAGTAAGGAACTTCGTAAAGGCTTCATGAAGGTCTGGAATTGAGTCTTCAGATTCAAATGTGCGCTCTGCAGCAAGAGCTGTGGCTCGGAGGAATTCCTTTTGGGCATGAAGCCTTGCAAGTGACCGCGACCGCCCCAATCCATCGTCTTGATTGGCTATGGACTCAGAGTCCATGTCTTGGGATTTAACAAGTGAACCATCTTCAGAGGCTTCCTCAAGAGCTTCCCTGAGCTTGTGCTCTTGCAACTTTCTGAGAACTGATGGGTTTTTCTTGATTTCTTCTGTTGAGTGGTTAGACCTATCTTTTCTTCTGCTCTTTTTGTCCAATATCAGAGCAGCACAGTGAGATATTGGCTTCCATAGTGAAAGATGCATGAAAGCTTCTCTGTATGATCAATCAGAGAGAAAACCCAGAAAGAAAAACTGAACCAAGCTTCACCAGAACAAAAGGGTTTTCTTTAACCCATCCAACACCAAAATCCCCAAAAAAGCAGGTTCAGTTTCAAACCCTAATTTCCAAAAAAAAGTAAAAGGAATCGACCTTAAAGAGCTTTCTCAGAATCAAACCTTGGGTTTCAAAAATCAAAACTCTAGCTTAAGGAGGGAAAAAAACCCAAAGCTCTTTCCTTAATTCAAACACGAAAACAAGAATTTGGGTTGAAAGAACTCAATCTCAGTTGATCTTCAAGCAGATCAGAGAAACCCTAAGATGGGCCACCTTGAAAATTCAGAAAGAATTTAATTCGGACAAAGACAACAAAGTCGAAACCCAGAAATGGAATGAAAGCGGATGAAACCCACCTACAGATTTTGAGATTCAATTTATGAAATACAGTGAAATCAGTGGTCCTTTTTCAGCATTTCAGGTATAGGAGAGAGAATCGATGAGATAAGAAAAGCATAGCTGAAAACCTAGAGAAATTGAAGACCCAAGATTTACAAGAACTAAGAAAACATAAATCTCGTCCAAATATTAGCTAAAATTGGAAGAAATTTTGTATATAGTGGAGAATGAAAACCCCCAAACCCAGATCAACCCCAGAAAATGGCAAAGAAGAGATACCACAAAAGACACCCAGATCGAATGTAGCAGAGGAATAGTTCCACACAACACAACTAAGGCAGAGAACAAAAAAACCCCCTTAGCATCAAAGAGTCGCCTTGAAACACCTGAAAGAGCTCCAAGCTAGCTCTCTCTCTCTCTCTCTCTCTCTCTCTCTCTAGCTTTTCTGCAAACCAATTAAAAGCAGCCCAACACATCAAATGCTCATTTACTCCTTCCTGTTTGTGAATTCAAAAAATAAAACATACCCATATTTTGATATTGATTATCTCGACTCTACTCTATATTTTCTCTCTCTCTCTCTCTCTCTCTCTCTCTCTCTCTAAGGTCATTGACCCCATTTGGCTATCTCCACTAACCTCCCTCAACATACAGCAAACAGTGGAAAACGACTTTGACTTCTCTCATCAATTACTGCTTTTCTGTCATTTATTAGCTCGCAATTTTAATCTCCCATTAATATAAGTAAACTCTGGTTCCACTTGGTGGGATCCACCAACCAGTGCCCTTTCGTCCCACCTTGCTCTCAAAGTCAAATAAATCACTTTGCTTGTAAGTTTTAAAAGCAGTTTTCTGTCCACCTCCATAAGACAAAGTCATATTGCCCAAAATTCCTAATTACATTCTTTTCTCATTGGAGAATTTCAATTGGATTACCAAAAGTCAATTAATTTCTATTGAGAATAAGGAAAATATATATATAAAAAAAAAGAAGCATTGTGTTTAGATTTGATAAAACCAGACTTCAATGCTTTCATCTCAAGAATATTGATGGAGAGATGTTTTGTTGGTGTGGATCTCACTTTACATATAAAAGATATTTCGATTCTCAATTTGTATCATCATATATTAAAAATTTTAATTTGTACACTTAATGTTATGAATTGGTAGTAATCTGGACCTCGCCCAAACTACTGTTCAATTTTCTGTCATAAATTGAAACACATGAGTTGCAAGTCTTTCAAGCATGAGAATGGGGTATGTCACACACTGTAAGTCTTTGTCTATAATCAATTTAACATCATTTTGTGTATCGAAAATAAGGTTTCGTTAATCAAATAGAGGCTAAGTCTTGTTTGTGCAACTCACATGAGACGCCAACAGTCTTTGAATTTATACATAAGCTCATGACCAAAACATTTGTAATTCACGTGTTTCAATTTATAACGAAAAATTGAACGGTAATCTGGGCAAGATCCAAATTACTATCAATTCATAACATTGAGGGTATAAAATTATAAATTAAAAATCGAAACATCTTTCAAATCGCAAAGCCCAAATTTAAATAAAAAGTTAAAAGTCACACGAGCAACACTGACATTACGATGGCATTATCACACCGAAACGGACCACGTTTTGATTCATTATAGTTGGTTGAGCATCGATTCAAAAAGCTTGGGTCATTTTCATAATTTCAAGTTTTTGAACATTATGGATTAGTAGTTGTAATCTCATTGAATTATAACTTATTTCCGTAGATTATAACTTTTTTGTTTCCAACGTTTGAGTACTAATTTGGTACGAAAATAATAGAGAAGATAATCAAATACGCCACCAATAACAAGTCCAGCATGTAAAATGTCAGATCCGGGGGGAAAAAACAGCTATATGGACGAGCTGATGAAATAGTTCTATGGACAATTGAACGGTTGGTTCAGTGGGTAAGAATTTAAATTTTTTTGCTTAATGTTTTGGTTCGAATTTTCATAGTTATTGTAGTTCGATAGGATTAAACCTATTCTTTAACGTTCAGCGCACGCGGTGAAATTTTAGTTTCGACTCCGACGTAAACGTTGTGGAATCTTTTGTAGATAATTGTGTGATGTTGATTGCTGAGGGATAATATTTCCTTACAAATATGTGAAATGACTTATCTGCATATTTATTTATTTATTTATTTTTTTTAAAAAAACCTATATGAAAAACACCAACATCACATGATCACCCAGACATCTCCACTCAAAAAACCTCAAAATAAAATGGTTAAAGCAGATAGAATATCTGTAACTCTTTATTCATAATGAGAATTTTTTTGTTAATTCTAAGAGTAGATCAAGTAGTAACAAGGACGAATTATAAACTTGAACGTTCTGCGTTCGAATCTTGACAACCTCTTGGGATTAGACCATGAGGTATTTATCTATCATAATACCTTAATTCCGGCGTAGATGGTCTGCCTTTAATCAAACCGGGGAGAGAATTAATCGAGGTGCGCATAAGTTAGCTTAAACACCCCTAATCGTTAAACAAAAAAAATAAAAAAGAGAAAAATTTTGCATTTAAGCTTTATATATAAACAAATGGTATATATTTTTGCATGAGAATCGAGCCCCACCACTTAGTTTTTTTTTCATGTTTGATCACACAGATATTCACAAAACAAATTATGGACCATATGAATTCATTAATACATGTTAACACTTGTGTCTGAGGCAGTTTTTGTGCTTATGTTTGGGCTAGAAAAAGACTAGGATTAATAATAATTTTTTTACCATGAAAAGAACAAATAAATAAATAGAATATTTAGCAAATGACATATCAAGTTGGGTACTCAATTGTACCACTTGTTTATTTTGAACATATTAATTATTATCAATTGGTCAACCCTCCATTACTGTTTTAGGGTTCCATTATTTAATTCTTAAAACAATTGTATTAGATGGAAATAAGAGCATGCATACCGATTTAAAATAAAAAAAATGATCATGTTCTAGATACCACCATTTGCCAAAAAAAACAAAAAAATCTTGTAATTTCGAGAGTGTGCATGAATCATATATATATATATATATTTGAGTCCAAATTTTTTTTTTTTTTTAACCTGACGCTTAGTGAAAGTGTGCGTGAAAACATGTTTTGAAGACTTTATATTAGAATTATGTTTTGTAAACCCGTTTTTAAACTACAAAACTTATGCTTAAACTATCCTTTTATGAAACCCGCGACATATTAAAGACAAATTATAAACCATTCTAATAAGATAAAATTATAAAATTACTATAATATAGTAGAAAAACTCCATGTGATTACTAAGGTCTAAAAAGACTCTACCATGTATTCTTGATTCTCATATATTACTGCTTCAATTTTTTTTTTAGTTCATTAGTCAAGAATGTTCGAGTCATTTTACACGTATTTCGACTGATTTTTTTTTTATCTAATTAAATACGAATCATTTACATCGAAATTAAAATATTAATATTTTAATTTGTCCGGCTTAGAAGAAGATCGAGAAACCTAAGATTAATGTGTGACATGTGGTGGTCCCACTAGACCTGCCAATTAAAAAAAAAATCCTTGAACTAAATCAACTAGTTTAACTAAATGATATATCTTACAACCCTTATCAATGGTGAAATGATTTTTGGCTAATCTCTCTCTCTCTCTCTCCTCCACCATCGGATTCCTTCTCCCGGAGAGGCGGACAAAGGCACGAAGCCCCAGAAATTTGCCACAAAAATTAAAGACCAATTGACCACAATTTTAACTTTGTTTTTTCTTTTGGATGGACCATGTGATGTTGACCTTAGCTGAGTCAGTTTAAAATGGTACATACAGATGCAATCCTACACTAATTTTCTTTCTTTTTTATATCTTAATCTCTTAATTTTTAATCTCTTATCAAATTTACCCTTATTTTTATAAAATTATGGTTTACATCAATGTTTTTTTAACCCAAATATCTCATATTCAATCCCTTCCCACACCCCAAAGGACTAGCCACCCTTATTCTTTTAGGGACATACTCTAACCCAGCTCAAACTAAGGTGGTCAATTGCTGAACTCGAGAGAGTAATTGACATAAACCTGAACATCCTGTATTAAAAAAAATGTAAAAATCCATTTTTAAAAAACTTTTCTTTTTAATATTTATTGAAAACATGATTTTTTATTTTTTTTTGGGTCCGGACTGAAAACATGTTTAGGGAATATTTTTTAATGAAAAAATAAGCTTATATCACTTTTTTATATCTTTGATCGGACTGAAAAAGAGATTGGTCGAGGTGCGCTTAAGTTTACTCGGACTCCTAACCGCAATACAAAAAAAAAAAAGTTTATAATTCAAAAAATAAGTCCAAAAAGTGGTATGTAAATAGAAACTTACAAAATTATGTTTTGGAAGACATTGCATTGACTTGATAATTAACATTCTTGACCACTTGTAGTTAAAGTTTGAATAATGGCTAGGGTCTCCGTAATTAGCATCCAATGCACTTTAACTAATCTTTGGTTTTGAGCTTTTACCTAACTTATCCACAGCACCAATTACTAGAACAAAGGGTACAAATTTTTGGACTCTTTACACAAAGCCAGACATATTCAATGCTATAGCTCAAACTTTTTGTCCATGTTGTCTTGGGCTGCATGAAAATTGTAAAGTCAGATCATTTTTTTGTACCTCCCATACAATCATCCAACGAATCCTAAGTTCCCAAGAAAAAAGGTTCCGAGATAGAGCTTAACCTGAGTCTTGGTTAAGAACTGCGATGATCTACGTTTCTCACAGTGGACTTTGTCCATGTTCAATGGATATTTTGGTTCGACACGTGATGAATAAAGTCTCTGTTAGGGCTCGGGAAGTAATTTGTTAGAATAGTGTTATTTAGATCTAAAATTTTGATATAATAATGTGATTTTATTGAAATTATTGAATAAACAATAAGTTTCAATGTTTAATAAGTCTCATAATCAATCCAAAAATTTTAATAAATTAAGTTAATAAATTATGCCTCGATATCATTGCTGAATTTATTATGGAGATCAATGAGCATTGGAAAAGTGTAGTCAAAGTGTTGAGATACTTGTCAAACTAGCTTTTTGGGGACCGGAAAATTGTTCAAACTCATACTTCACTCTAATTTGCATCATAATCCATAGCATCAATTTAGTTGTTGGGATAGGGAATGATAATTGTCTTTTTTTTTTTTTTTTTTCTTGTTCCCCCAACTCCAACTGTCAATTTTTTGTAGTAACAAACTATTCCCTCCGTTCCTAAATATCTGTCGTTTTACCCAATTTTTTTTGTTCCATAATATCTGTCGTTTAATGAAACCAAAGCACAATTAATATTTTTTCTTCCAAATTTACACTTAACTCTTCAATGTATTAGATTAGGTGTAGGCTAAGTGCCTTTCATATTCATTTCCTTCCCAATACGTATTGAATAAGGGTATTTTAGTCTTGTGCAATTATTTTTTACTCATATTAGAGCTATTTAATAACTTCCTTAATCCCTGTGCAAAAACCTTAAACGACAGATATTTAGGAACGGAGGGAGTATCAATTTACTATTATAGCTAGGAAGTTAAATATATATATGATCTAAGTGTTGGGCCAGGGTGTGGATGGTGGCTAGAGTAGAGGTGTAGGTTTTAAATAACAAGTCATTGCTAGTAGAATTAAACAAGTCACCAAAATAAGATGCCATCAGCCATGCTTGCTTGCTACCACAAATTATTTTTTTGGCTTCTTCTGGTAACATTTTACATTGAAGTTAGACATTATTTTGTTGGTCTGATTATTATGCCATTAAATTTTTGTTTAAGTTGATTGAGTTGACACTAGGTGATTAAAAATTAAGTGATTAAAGGCATTACGTCACGAACCCTATATACTAAATTTAATTTATTCATGCACTCATGCAAGACATTAAAAAGATTTGAAAATTCGTATAAATATAATTAAGACTGATAATTGAGTCGAGTTATTCGGACTCAGCTTAGATAGGATTCGATTTAATTTTTTAGGCTCGATTAGAAAACGAGCCTTTGTAGGCTTGACTCAAGCTCGCAAAACTCTGGTAACTTGAGCTCGCAAAAATAGTTGAGCTACTCAAATTCGGCTTATTTTCTAAGGCCCCGTTTGGTAACGTTTATGTTTTTCGTTTTTCGTTTTTATTTTCATTTTTAGAGAAAATCAGAGAAAAAAATTCGTTTGGTAACTGTTTTTGTTTTTTTTTCCAGTCATCGTTTTGAAAACGATGGACGATTTTCAAAAACGGAAAAAAGTCGTTTTTAAAAAAATCACAAACGTTTAATGCGCGTTGAGGATTAATGAGGTCAAGTGATCGAACTTTGTTAGGATCAAAAAACCACACTTATTTGGCCACCCATATAAATAGTCATTTATCAAGCTAAACCCTAGCCTCTAACCTCTCCAAGCTCTGATAGCCGCCTGACCCCCTCCCCCTCTCTCTCTCTCTCGTTCTCTCAGCCCAGGTGGTGAAAGTGAACGGTGAAGGTGTGCTGTGATCTGGGTTTTTTTGCTTTTGTGCATTTGTGCTGTGAACGGTGAAGGTGTGCTCTCCAAGCATTTGCTCGACGGTGAAGGTGTGGTTTTGTGCATCTGTGCTGGGTTTTTTTGCTTTTGATCTGGGTTTTTTGCTTTTGTGCTGTGCTGGGTTTTTTTTCAACGCAAAAATATGATTATTGTTGCTGATTTTTTTTGTTGCTGATTTTTTTGGGGGCTGATTATAGCTGCTGATTTTTTTTGGGGGCTGATTATAGTTGCTGATTTTTTTGGGGGCTGATTATAGCTGCTGATTTTTTTTGGGGGCTGATTATAGTTGCTGATTTTTTTGGGGGCTGATTATAGTTGCTGATTTTTTTTGCTCTCTATATCTACTCCCATCTACAGATACAAATTTCTGTATCTGACCAAACAAACCCAGCTAACTCTTTTTTGTTTAGGCTTTTCTTTTTTAATAGCATGGAATTATGTTAATGTATACAAGATAGTCAAAAAAAAAAAAAAAATTCTAGTCTTACATCCAAACGAGTTTTCTGTTTTTATTTTCAGATTTTTTTACAACTATAAAAGCAACCAAACACGTTTTCTGTTTTCATTTTTTGCTAACGAAAATCTAAAACTGATTCTGTTTTTCATTTTAAAAAAAACCAAAATCGTAAACGTTTCCAAACGAGCCCTAAATGAGCCGACTTTGAATAATTTTTTAAGTTCGTTTTAAAAAAGAATTCGACTTAAGCTCGTAAAGTTCAGTTCGATTAATAGTCATGTGTGACTGTGATTTTTTTGAGAAAAATTAAAAAGAATTACAGCTATGTCCAACTTACAAGGGGTGAAAATTTTTAGATATTTTTAGGGTAAAAATACGAATCTGGCCAGGCTCGTGGGCAACTTGGCTCGATTTCAAAACAAAAGTATTTTTTTTTTTTTTTGCACAGTCAGCTCATTTTATAAAATGAACGAGCCAAAGTCGAGCAAAAATAAAGTCAGGTCTGAACCGTCCGTATCGTTTAATAGCCCTACAAGCAATATTACAGGGAGAGAAACAATGAGAGAAACAATGAGATTTGAACTTGAACTTTAAAGTTTAACAGCGGAGACGGTAATTAATAGGCTAACCGCTAACTTGTATAATCTGTGAGGTTAATTTAAAAAAAAATAAGTAAAATTTTATCTTCAAATCCTTGACTTCCTTGCAGACCAAAGCTAAAGGAAGAAAAGAAACCGAGAAGGGGTATAGTGGAAATTTCAAAAGGGGACATAAAAAACTAATGTTTTGACTTTGACAACGATTGATTCTTTGACTTTTTAAAATCTTTAGAGAATCAAGAATGTCTAATTAAACTAGGTCCAATTAATTAAAACCAAGGCAATGGTTCATAGCTTCTTTGATGTTTTGAATCTTAGGATTGAACATCATAACCAACATTAAGACCTGAATAAACCAAAATGAAAACCTGAGCAGCATGAAAATGATTTTACAATATTGATGAAAATAAAACAAATTAATCTTGTTGTTTGGTAATATTTTTTTCAAACAAATAAGAAATTTCATTAGAAAAGTAAAATTTATAATCAAACATTACCCTCTAGTTTCAAAAGCAACAGAGAGTCCGGCTCCTTTGCAGTTAGTTTTTAATTGTAGAGGTGTTGTTGATCAAAACGGTATCATTTTTTGCATTAAAACGAAGTCGTTTTGATCAACAGTACCTCAACAATTGGCGCAGAGGATCCTCACCCAACAACAAAAATTGCCCTTTTACTTTATTTTTTGCCAAACTTTTTCCTTTTGTTGTGGGTGTGTGAAATGAGTACTCTCATTTCTAAGGCTTTTCTAATCTCAATGACCATTATTTTCAAGTAGAACTCATGTTTTTTTGTAGATGTTAATGCTGTCAACTCTTACCATGATCCAGAGCACATTTTTTTATTCCTGTAATGTTTGTCTGTAAGTAAATTAAGCTCAAGATGCAATTTGTAGATGAAAGTGGTTTTGTTTAGCATGAAAAAGCTACATACGAAGAGCAAGCAGAGCCTAACATAGGATTATCTACCAGTAAATCACCTTTTTCGAAAGGGGATAAGAGCTAGAAAGCTTAAATGTGATCCACTATATTTACTAGTGCGCTATGTCAATGTATGTAAATGATGAGCTTTAGCAACTTCATTTAGAGTGCTCAGTGAATGAGTGCTCTCTTTTTGGAAGCTTGCCTTTTGCTTTGGGGGCTTTCTTTTTCATCTTTTACTTTGTCTATGATGTCAATTCAATCCAAGTTTTTACTGTAGTGTTCAATTATATTTCAAGAATGAAAGTGAGAGAGAATGAAAGTCTCTGTGTGTGTGTGTGTGTGTGAGAGAGAGAGAGAGAGAGAGGGAACTACGACAAATTTTGATTGTATAAACATCCTTTATTAAAATTCCAGTGGGAGAAGTAGCCTTTTCAACAGTCATATATCTCTAGATGGCTCTAAAATTCATCAGAAATTCCGTATGGCAAATATTGTGAATTCTCGTATTTGCAATTTGACTGCCATAACTCAACTCAACAAAGTCTTTATCCTAATTATATGAGGTCCGATACATAAGTTCTGTTTCTATATTCTTTGGATTATGTTCACATTGGATCTGACAAAGTTTTATACTCGCAGTCAACTAATTTATCCATGTCACCCAACAGACTAGCCAATACAATCGAATAGGTGCAGCACATTCTGTTTGCTGCTCACACTAGATAGCATATAATCTTAAAAATTTGAATGTCATATCCTACATATGACTGTTTTAGATGACAAAATCAGGATTTGGTCCAAACCCAAATACTGCAGAGCACAACCAAACATACAAAACATTGTCTTACAGCATTATGCAATTCTTCTAAACTGACAAAGAAATGCTGGGATAGGTATTGGTCTCAAATCCTTTCTAACAAAAAAGGGCAGTGAGCACATTGTCTTCATGTTCTGCATTGTGACCTCAATCTTCCAGCTATACCATAAATACCAGGACTTGGTTTAGAGCTTGGACTGTTGACGTTAGCCTCTGTTGTACGCCTCTGCTTTAATCTTCTACCAATACTATCTGGTTCAGTGGTGCGAGCAGGCTTCTCTTTGGACTTCGGGCTATTTTCTGGTGCAAGAATGACACCAGAAAGTTTATTATCCACGAACTGTAATTTCTCCTCTTTCTTGTCTTTCAAGTCATCATTTATTTTGTTGTCTTCATCATCTATATTGTTGTCTTCGATTTCAGGTTTTGATAATCCAAGGTGGTCATCACTGGACTCGGTGGAAAGTGCAGACTTCTGCATGAGCTTGGTGTTACTTTCCTGTGCAACATCGATATGCCCATTTGTGCTACTATCCGAGAAGTTTATTTTCTCATCCTTTTCACCTTCAAAATCATTGTCTGTTCTATTCTCTTCAGACAGGGGGTTTACTAATCGTTGGAGGTCATTTTTGGAGTCAGGAGAGACTGTCTCCTCGGCAGTTGCTTCCATGTCTGAAAAGGGTATTGATCTTTTTACAGAAAGTGGAACTTTACTACCAGGATTCTTCTCTGGATCGGTGTCTGAGCGTTGGGTTTGAATGAGATAATGTGCAACAGACTTGAATCCCAAACTTGATATCTGGAAAGTGGACAGTCATTGATCTTAGCTCCTATAGCAATTAAAAATACGTGAAAACATCAGGGGAGTAGTTACAGAAATACCTTCCTATAAAGAGAACCAGTGGGAGCCCATCCTTTTGCTTGCCGGCACAAACTGCAGTTGCAAATTCCACGACAGGCAGGGCAAATCCAGTTTGGATTCTGGTTTGCTTCAAGCACATGCTCCCCATACCTGCTTAGAAAATTTATTTATACTAGAAACTTAGAATTCTAATATTGCAGTTCATACAGTGATCAGCTAGCTTGAAGCATTAAACTTCACAGTAGAAATCCTCGGCCAAATCAAGGCAATGTCCAAACCAAACATGCCACCAATTGGGCACTAACATGCAGGTTTCTTGAACGAAAAAACAGAGGAAAAACTCTTGATTCCTCAATCTTTGATTAATAAGAGCGAGTACCAGACATGCTATGATCCATAGGTAGCTATTGGCAATTTGCTATGCTTATCCTATGTGGCCGTTATTTGACTTAGATGATTTTTACATCTTACAAACAAATCATTGACTCAGCATTCCAGTCGTACTGAAGGGAGGCATGATAAAACCAGTTAGCTTTGAAACAAAACATAGAACATCTCGTCCAAACATGTAGATACCAGCCCTCGCTCTATGCTGGCCCTAAGCTAAACATGTTAAGTTGCACATGAGTATAGATATGGTTTATTGAGCAAACTGCCACAATTTGAATTATGAGTATTCACACATTTAATGTCAGTTCATTATTCACCTTATCCGCGTTAATAAAACAACACAAAAAAAAAATTGCTTTGATTGTGTAACAAATAAGCGAAAACCACAGTACCACATTTATAGTAGGCCTTAAGAATACAACCGTGTTTACTATACCTGTCCATATCATGATAAAAGGGAGCTAAAATAACTATTTCTATGCGACTTTGAACACCCTCTTCTCATCTTAGCTTGAATTATTATTCAAGGTTAATGCGGAATGCAACAAATGAATGCATAAACTTTAGATAAACCAGGAACAGCATCAACAAGGAGACAAAATATATGTAATTCAGCCCATATAGACCTATGTCCACGGGAGAAGAGCCGAAAAAAAATTGTCATGGAGATCAAGAGATCAAGGTTATAAAGATGGTAGCTGCAAACTGTCATCCACAACCTAAAACTTGGAGTCTTGGACCGAGAAACATAGTGTTCATAAGTCACAAATTGGCAATGCTCAGAAATTCAAGCATGACCCCTCTAGGTACTAGGAAGATGTGAAGATTGGCATTAGTTGAATGGACTTACATTGACAAAATCAAGAAGGATATGCATATAATTAGTACTTCGCTATTTGTAATCCCAAACCTTGACCGAGAAACGTAGCCTTCAACATATTGGAATGATGCTATGAATCATGATCCAAAAGATTTCTTCAGCCTTTGAAATGCAAGTACCTCTCAAACTTTAATATTATGAAAGCATAAAGAACCATCAAACTCAGGGATGGTGATAGCGAGGGCTACTCTTTTGCAACAAAACATATACCTCCTATACAAACAGTCTTCACAGAACTGCCCTAAAGTGAGGGATACTCTATTGCAACAAAACATATACCTCATATACAAACAGTCTCCACAGAACTGCCCTTGAACCAAATTGCATTGACTGCAGTGTGTACGATGACCTAGGGTTTTCTGCCTGAAATACAGCATGGTTCATTTCGTAAATATAAATGAGTAAACTACAAAAGCCAGTGAAGAGTATCAAACAAGAACTGAACATACCTGAGGAAACCTTGCAGCCAAATAATTCAATAACATGATGGAAAAATAGGAAAAATGAAAGGAATTCACTATATGGGACAAAAACATGATCTGAATTGCTTCCATTGTTAGAAAGCATGTTAAATGAGAAACGAAAAAGCGAAAAACTATGAAGATACTTCTAGCAATTACATTGCAAACAAAATCACTGTGTAATACTTGTAATCAACAATCCATAAGATTAAAAGCACTCGCTTACTGTGCATTGCTAAGAATAAGAGAACAATCCGAATCCATTCTAAAACAAAGTGAGAAGGCATGGAGTGAGGTCAAATTTATTTCCAATGATACTTTGATTAACGCAAGAAAAACTTCTTCATTGATCTTAGGAGACAAAAAAATAAAATTCAAGTTAAAAAGGCTGATGGTTATTGTTTAATTATATTTGAGATGGCTGAAACAAGTATTCTAATTGGTCAGTCAGACTTAAACCACATTCATGCAAGTTTCTGGCAACTAATCTTTGAAAAAAGTGACCACAAAGGCCATATCAAGATAGGCAGAAACAATAATCGCATCATAACTTCCACCAATGTCAAGCCATAAAGGTTAATCAAAGACCACCTGTGATATCATGCAACAGCCTAGGAAAAGAATTTCTTTTTGTGTGTGAATAACATGTAAAACTTTTTAAACACATAAATCAATATATAGGAAAAGAAACGTTTGCGAGAATCAAATCCATTCCATGTAACATGAACTGATTTATGCTCATGGAGAGAACAGCACACCTGCATTGGTGACAAGTCTTTCCCTTTATAGGATCATAAATTCGCCTTCCGTCCTTTCCATATCCATCCACAAAAAGGGTCCAACTCATCTCAGTGTTACCCAAGAGCTTTTCATGTTCTTCTGTGTAAACCTCTGGCTTTGAACCCTCCTCCCTTAGTAGATCATATTTGTCTCCCAAAGAAGCATCCTTGTTAGACAATTGCACTTCTGAGTAGCTAACCGGTGTCAAACTCTGCAGCCTAACTCTCACCAAAAAGGGTGAAAATAACATACACCACTCCATCAAATATTATTTCAAGAATTTCAAACTAAAAGGCCTATTCTCACTCCAAATAACAAAAATAAAAGGAGCATTATAAAGTAACACCACATCAATACTTATCAAAATCCCCAGATTCCCATTTATTTGTTTTCAGTAACAGGTCAACAGAGCTCCACTAGTTTTCTCAATCCCTATACTTAGTCCAAAATTGAAGAAAACCCTTCTGCATTAAGGACTACAACACCCCCAAAATCTATTACAAAAACCCATTTTATTAAACATGATCTACAAGTACTGTGATAAAACCCAAGAAAATGAGAACCTAATGACTAAAAACAGCCATAAATCATGTTCGAACTCGACCCGGAAAGCTTATTAATAGAATACTAAGAAGCGTCAAAATGTGGGTAATAAAGTACCTGGAAGAGCGGCGAGCGGGTCCGGAACGTGGCAACGGAGAGGGACGCTGAGGGGTTTTGCGATTGGAGAGGTTGTTCTTGTGTGTGGGCTTGACGGACTTCAGTTTGAGAGAGAGGTCAAGAATGCCGAGTTTTTGCATTCTTTCGAGGTTCTCTTTGATTCTTTCTTCCCTGGCCTGCTCATACCCACAAGTAGTGTTCGCCGTTTCAATGGCTTCGCCATTGTCGTGCTTGAGTTCTTTGTGAATAGGGTTTGCTGGGGTTTCAAGGGTTCGAACTCTCTTCCGCTCAGTCACCATTGCTCAGCGTCTCTCTCTCTCTCTCTCTCGGTTTGCGGAGTCCAACGGTCGACTGTGTTGGTGGAAGTGGAGAACAACTCGGACTTTATGATGTTGTCCTATGAGGTGAAGAGCTTTGAGCGAGGGAAATTTGAGAGTTGGGCCGAGACGGTTTGACCCGATCCACCACGAAACGACCCGTACTGCTCTTAGGCTCAGTTGTCAGAGTTAAGCCCAATAATCAAACGGAATTTTACGAGCTCAAGTTAAGTTTGTCTAGTTCAATTTTCTATATAAGTCTAAAATTGAAATTAGTTGAACTCGAACCGAGTCCGAATAATTTAATTATTTTGGAGAAATTGGATGGAGTTACACTAAATTAGAGTTAATTGTAAAAAAATAAACAGAAAAAAATGTAGAGTAAAAAAGTCCTTAATTTTAATACTTATTTGTGTTCAAGTACATTATTTAAAATTTTCAGATTTTTTTGTGTCATTTTTGTCCTCTCTTGATCCATGCGTAATTTTTTTGGAAAGTAGTGCATTAAACATCTCCTAATTTTATGGAAGAACTTTAATATTCCGTATTTGTATGTCCTTCCTTAATTCATGTGTATTTTTTTTGGAAAGTGATTTTGTTTTCAAATTATATTAATACTCGAACTCCATAACAGTGTAACAACACATTTATAATATTGTACTATTACATTTTGTCAAACATATATTTTTATATAATTTCATTCAAAACAGTCCATCTCCGTTTTGAATTTGTTACTACATGTACAAAACCACTGAACACTGTTTTTATTACAGTGTATTGTTATATTATCTTTGTTACAGTTTATTGTTACATTGTTTTTGTTACTCTATTATGGAGTTCGAATATTAAAAAAATTTCAAATTCAAACAAATGATATATCCTAAAATAAACGAAATATTAAAGTTCTCCTATAAAACTACTAGTAGTAAATATTTAATATTTAATGTATAAATATAATTTGAAAATAAAACCACTTTCAAAAAAAAAAAAAAATACTTATGAATTAAGGTGCATTAAAGATAAGAGATTTTGAATTAAATGACCATAAATTTTAGCGCCTAAGATAAAATGTCTTATTACAATTTTTAGGAAAGAAAATTTTATAAAATAGACATTTACGTCTTTGTATCTCAACTGTGTACTTTTTTCAAAATATTTTGTTCTGTGTATTTTTTTTACAATTATGTTTAATTTACTGTACCGACTTCCAAAGAACCCTATTACTTTATATATAAACAAGTTGAGCTTTGCAAACTCGAATTGAATTTTTTGGGCTATTTTTTTAAACAAGTCTAAAAAAAATTTCAAGCCCAACTTACTTAAAAATCGAGTTGAGTTCGAATAACTCAGCTAAATTACCACCCCTCCCGGACCCTATTGAACAAGTTCAGCCATGTAGAATAAACATATCATACTTTATTTAATAAAGTATGTTTTTTTTTTATAAATACCAGTAGTCTAGTATGGTACCGCCTCAGTGCCTTACAAAAATTGTTGTTAGCCGTACATCTTTTTTGATTTGTTTCTAGCTCTTTATCCTCAAAATAATGTAGTAAAGTAAACTTCCCGGAGAAAGCGATATAGTAAAGTGCAATAATAAAATATACAACATTTTACACGTGTCTTGTTTTGGTTGGTGATTTTTTTTTTCAAAATTGTACAATTTCTACATATCTCTTAATCTTTTACAATTCTGATGCTCTGTTTGGTATGATAAAAAAATAGAAGGATGAAAAGTTAGAAAGATAAATAAAATATTACCAAAATCAATGGATAAATGAGCTTTCCTTCCAACTCACCAAAATCAATCCTTCCAAAATCGGAAGGAAAGTGGATTGAAAGTTAATTATTTGTGTTGAAATGTATTTTATTTTTCTATATATCATTTGATATATACATATGTTACGTATACATTAATTTCATATATAAATATAATGATAAAATATGTATATATATATATATATATATTTCCATCTTAGCTAGGGGTGAAAATTTTCGACTCAACACGACTTAAACTCGACACGAATTTTATGACACAAACTTAATTATAACTCGACACGAATTCAAAAATAACATGACATACGAACACAAAATATAAACAACTCATATTCAGTTCAACCGGTTAAACTCAAAATTGACACCATCAACCCATTTATTTAAGAATAAACACTTTTCTATTTTTTCGTTTGTATGGTAACACAAAATTAACATGTTTAACTAGTATTATAGACATAAAATGTTAATTATTTGTAATTATTTATTAAGCACTGACATAATTATTATATAAAAAATATATTTTTACATATTATTATTATTATTATTATTATTATTATATTTATTGAAGTTAATTTTTACTTTGTAGAAAAAATATGAGCATGAATTCAATTAAGTGAAAATAGAATATTAGTTTTAAATTTGTTATTCACAGTTTATGTGGGTCAATACGAATACGAATACAAACACGAACACGCATGAAAATAAATAGGTCAATTCGACACGACGCGATTAGTTAATTGAGTTAAATTATAGGTTTGACTAATGTTCGACACGAACCCGCAATAACTCGACATGAATCTGATACGACACAACTCGATTGTCACTCCTAATTTTAGCTAATACCAAAAAAAAATCATTTTTATTTTCTATCCATCCTATCAAACACAAAGGAAGGAAAAATGTATCATTCATACTTTCCTTCCTTGAAAGATAGAAAATGTATCCCTCTTATTTTTCATTCCTCTTACTTTTTATCCTTCCTACCAAACGGAGCATCAGTCATTTTAAATTTGAAAGTGAAATTAATAATCTTCACACGAATTTATTTCATAGAAAACAAGTATGGTTGTGTCTGCTTAATATAGTGGCTAGGTTTTTTATTTTATTTTATAGGGTGTTCAAATTTGCATCATTACTCATTCGAGCTCTGAGTTGATCACCGTAACTCGAGTTAGTTTAACAATATATCTCCTGAGGAATAAGAGTGACTAATCCTTATGAGGCGTGAAAAATATCAAACATAATATCTCTTACTTACTAGATGACAAACTTGACCATTGGACCACCCGATTAATATAATGGTTAGGTTTGAAGTTTATTGCATGGGTAATCGTTTTGTAGGTAAGGTTGCTTGGATATTTGGGCTAGTTTCCTTACTCGTTTGTTTGATATTCTTTTGCGGACCAGGCTACAATACATACAAGGGAATTTTCGGTACCATACCGAAAATTCCTTTTTACAACATTAGTGGTATACAATTTACAACATCAATGGTATAATTTACTACATTTATGGATTATTTACAACTTCAATGGTATTGAAATGACACCGGACAAGACATTGAAATGACAAGACAAGACATAAAGTACAGCCGTCATTATTGACTTGAGGGCAAAATTACAACATTAGTGGTAATATTTACCACTTTAATGGATCATTTACCATTTTTATGGTAGTTTTTACCACTATTGGGGATAAACATTTACTAAAGCAATGGTAGTTTTTACAACATTTAATGGTCCCATGATCGATCATGGACCATGTTTGATCGATCAATATGTTGGGTGAGTTGTAAGGAATGGATCATTTACCACTTTTATGGTAGTTTTTACCACTATTGGGGATAATCATTTACTAAAGCAATGGTAGTTTTTACAACATTTAATGGTCTCATGATCGATCATGGACCATGTTTGATCGATCAATATGTAAGGTGAGTTGTAAGGAATGGATCATTTACCACTTTAATGGATCATTTACCACTTTTATGGTAGTTTTTACCACTATTGGGGATAATCATTTACTAAAGCAATGGTAGTTTTTACAACATTTAATGGTCCCATGATCGATCATGGACCATGTTTGATCGATCAATATGTAAGGTGAGTTGTAAGGAATGGATCATTTACCACTTTAATGGATCATTTACCACTTTTATGGTAGTTTTTACCACTATTGGGGATAAGCATTTACTAAAGCAATGGTAGTTTTTACAACATTTAATGGTCCATGATCGATCATGGACCATGTTTGATCGATCAATATGTAAGGTGAGTTGTAAGGAATGGATCATTTACCACTTTAATGGATCATTTACCACTTTTATGGTAGTTTTTACCACTATTGGGGAGAAACATTTATTAAAGTAATGGTAGTTTTTACAATATTTAATGGTCCCATGATCGATCATGGACCATGTTTGATCGATCAATATGTAAGGTGAGTTGTAAGGAATGGATAATCCAATAATATATACAAATTTAATGGATCATTTACCACTTTTATGGTACAAAACTCGAATTTGGGGATATTTGATCGATCAAAACCTTATTTGATCGATCAAATCTTCTCAGTACTTTTCATTCTGATTCACAATATAAATAACATGATCGATCAAATATATGTTTGATCGATCAAATTTACTTACCAACGATTTGATCGATCAATATATCTTTGTGATCGATCAAATTCAATAAAAACTGACTAATTAATCCAATTAACATGTAATTTCATCAAATCAACACCAAATTAACAACAAATTAACATTCAACTCATCAAATTAGAATTCAATTCATAAAATTAACACCAAATTAACACTCAATTTCATTTAATTAACATTCAATTTTATCTAATAACCATTTA
The DNA here is from genome assembly GCA_951799425.1 of Ilex aquifolium. Taxonomy (NCBI): domain Eukaryota; kingdom Viridiplantae; phylum Streptophyta; class Magnoliopsida; order Aquifoliales; family Aquifoliaceae; genus Ilex; species Ilex aquifolium. The sequence goes on from OX637391.1 coordinate 6,740,803, forward strand.
ATTCACGAAATTAACATTCAAATTCAACTACTTAATATTAAATTAACCAAATCAACTTTCAATTTCATTCAACTAACACCCAATTCATCAAATTAACATTCAAATTATCAAATTAACATTCCGATTTATCTAATTGACATTCAATTTTCTCAAATTAACATGTAATTAACATTTAATTTATCAAATTAACACTCAATTTCATCTAATTAATATTCAATTTTTTCTAATAAGCTTTTAATTCACGAAATTACCATTCAAATTCAACTAGTTAACATTAAATTAACCAAATCAACTTTCAATTTCATTCAATTCCCACCCAATTAATCAAATTAACATTCAAATTATCAAATTAACATTCCGAATGATCAATTTAATATGAATTTTAATTTAATGTTAATTTTATGAATTTTAATTTAATGTTAATTTTATGAATTTTAATTTATTTTAAATTTAATTTAATGTTAATTTTATGAATTTTAATTTAATTTTAATTTGATGAATTTTAATTTAATGTTAATTTTATGAATTTTAATTTGATGAATTTTTATTTAATTTTAATTTTATGAATTTTAATTTAATTTTAATTTAATGAATTTTAATTTAATGTTAATTTTATGAATTTTAATTTAATGTTAATTTTATGAATTTTAATTTATTTTTAATTTGATGAATTTTAATTTAATTTTAATTTTATGAATTTTAATTTAATTTTAATTTTATGAATTTTAATTTAATGTTAATTTTATGAATTTTAATTTTATGTTAATTTTATGAATTTCAATTTTATGAATTTTAATTTAATTTAATTTTATAAATTGATCCATTCAAGTTGTAAACATATCATTGATCCATTGAAGTTGTAAATCATCCATTAAAGTTGTAAATCATCCATTAAAGTTGTAAATTGATCCATTCAAGTTGTAAACATATCATTGATCCATTGAATTTGTAAATATTTACAACTTCAAAAGATTCTTTACCACTAATATTTACAACTTTTTGGGGAGATTTGATCGATCATGGGGAGATTTGATCGATCAAATTGTTGCAGATATGGAATACTGGGGACATCAGCAACAATTTGATCGATCAAAAATGGTTTTGATCAATCAAATTCAACAACAACTAACTGATTTATCCAATTTAAAATTCATAAAATTAAAATTAAATTAAAATTAATAAAATTAAATTCACGAAATTAAATTCATCAAAATTAAAATTCATCAAATTAAAATTCATCAAATTAAAATTAAATTAAATTTCATCAAATTAACACTAAATTAAAATTCAAAAAATTAAAATTAAATTAAAATTCATAAAATTGAACTAGTTGAATTGACATGTAATATCATCAAATTAACATGTAATTAACATTTAATTTATCAAATTAACACTCAATTTCATATAATTAATATTCAATTTTTTCTAATAAGCATTTAATTCACGAAATTAACATTCAAATTCAACTAGTTAACATTAAATTAACCAAATCAACTTTCAATTTCATTCAATTCCCACCCAATTAATCAAATTAACATTCAAATTATCAAATTAACATTCCGATTTATCTAATTGACATTCAATTTTATCAAATTAACATGTAATTAACATTTAATTTATCAAATTAACACTCAATTTCATCTAATTAACATTCAATTTTTTCTAATAAGCTTTTAATTCACGAAATTAACATTCAAATTCAACTACTTAACATTAAATTAACCAAATCAACTTTCAATTTCATTCAATTCCCACCCAATTAATCAAATTAACATTCAAATTATCAAATTAACATTCCGATTTATCTAATTGACATTCAATTTTATCAAATTAACATGTAATTAACATTTAATTTATCAAATTAACACTCAATTTCATCTAATTAACATTCAATTTTTTCTAATAAGCTTTTAATTCACGAAATTAACATTCAAATTCAACTACTTAACATTAAATTAACCAAATCAACTTTCAATTTCATTCAATTCCCACCCAATTAATCAAATTAACATTCAAATTATCAAATTAACATTCCGATTTATCTAATTGACATTTAATTTTCTCAAATTAACATGTAATTAACATTTAATTTATCAAATTAACACTCAATTTCATCTAATTAACATTCAATTTTTTCTAAATTAAATGTTAATTACATGTTAATTTGATAAAATTGAATGTCAATTAGATAAATCGGAATGTTAATTTGATAATTTGAATGTTAATTTGATTAATTGGGTGGGAATTGAATGAAATTGAAAGTTGATTTGATTAATTTAATGTTAACTAGTTGAATTTGAATGGTAATTTCGTGAATTAAAAGCTTATTAGAAAAAATTGAATGTTAATTAGATGAAATTGAGTGTTAATTTGAGAAAATTGAATGTCAATTAGATAAATCGGAATGTTAATTTGATAATTTGAATGTTAATTTGATGAATTGGGTGTTAATTGAATGAAATTGAAAGTTGATTTTGTAACACCCCAATCCCACTACACTATTAGTATAAAAATAACATTTAGGCAATCCCGTTATTAATAAAATATTATAACTTGGCATTTAAAGAAAACTCATCCTAGAAATATTTATCTTAGGATCATTTTTTTTTTCAAAAAGAAAAGTTATATGCGCACGGCACATAGGCCGGCTACCATGTAGAATATACATATCCTAAAAATTATTTACAAGTGTTACTTACATGCCAAAACCAAAATAAGACAAGTGTTACTTACATGCCAAAACCAAAATATTGACATCTTATACAACCCAAAAAGTGTTATTTTTTTTAAAGAAACGGACACGAGCCCTTCCCGACACTCCTAATTGGACTTCTAGCTGCGGCAGTGGACTGCAAGTTTGTGTACCGTTTACCTGAAAAGATTTTCAAGCAAATTTTTCAGTGAGTTCTCATTAATAATTTCAGAGATAGAACAAAGAAAATAATGTGATGTCCTTGCTCATTTATGGAATTTAATATTCATGTTTCCATATCTTTTTTCGAAACTCTATTTTATTGCGCTACGATTTCACACAGAAATAACCATCTTGCCACTCAGGCAACAAAACACCACACAATAATATTCGTAATTCCATAACTTTTCTCGAAATTCTATTTCATTGCGCTACGGTTTCACACAAACGGTTTCACACAGAAATAACCGTCTTGCCACTCAGGCAACAAAACACCCCACAATAATATTCGTAATTCCATAACTTTTCTCGCAATTCTATTTCATTGCGCTACGGTTTCACACAGAAATAACCGTCTTGCCACCCAGGCAACAAAACACCACACAAGTCTATCATCATATCGATATACGATTGTCACTCAGACAACTTAACAACATGTATCATTTTCTCAATATTCTAGTTTTTTTTTTTTTTTTGAACAAATCACATCACATCAAAAATTTAGCTTCCGTCACTTAGACGAAATCAGCTTTAACTTATCTCCGTCACGAGGATAAACTGGAACACTTGAGTTACTTTTAGTCACGTAGACATCTCAATCTAATAGTTCGCTTTCGTCTCTTTGACGTCTTCACTACGCAAATAAAATACGTCACTTAGACCCCCGACGCTTTATCGTCTCAACCATTTGGTTTTTCTTTCCACTTGTCACACAGACAACTAAACCATAATATTATAAGCTGTCACGAAGACATCTTATTTTCCATCGAAACATTAGACCACTTAAGCTATTTAGTCACAATAGAACTCATAAGCTAGACAGTCGCATAACATAAATATTTACATGTAGATAAAACCAAATATTAGTGTACACACGTACCTTGCTGACAATTTATCGTGTTGATGACTCCTCTGATGGAGCTTTTTGAGCAGCGTTCTTTACGGTGCTCGTCCCTGAACCTGACACCCATTATTTCAAAATCGCATTCGAGTATTAATAAATAATACCGCTTTACTCGAATTGGTTTACACAAAACAAATTTCTTAATTAAATCATGCCACATTCAATATCTCATCCACATCTAGCCATATCAATTACTCAAACAAATTAAACTAGTAGTTATAATCAATTCGAGTCACATGAAAATAATTCGTTTATAGAGAGTAAGATTACCTACTCGAATCCATTACATCCAAAGTAAACATTTCTCATAAAATTATAGTAACCAAAATATAGTTGAATCTACATAATTTCCCAATAAAATCATAAAATTGTGTGAAAATTTCATACCCATGAATTTCATGAAAATTCAAGAACAATTAACAACATTTCCAAGTACCCACCACACTTCAAATTTTTTTTCAACAATACTAACTTAATTTACACACCCACATAAATATCAAGATGTAACCTTCATTCATTAATCAAATCTCATACCCAACATCATACATCAATATACAACATCTAAACACATACAAAATATCATCCTTGAAACACATGCAACACTCAAAATGCCTAAATAAAAAAAATAGGATTTCTACATCTTAGAAGAAAGAAAATGAAGCATAATTCTTACCTTGTAGCCACACTTAATTTTTTTTTCTTCTTTTCTTCTCTTTTCTTTTCTTTCTTTCCTTCTTCTTCCCTTGGTTTTCTTCTTTTTTTTTTTTTTCCCTTTTGGTTCTTGATCTAGCCGAAATGTTCAAGGGAAAGACTTTTTTTTTTTTTTTCTTTCTTTTTGCATGCAAGACATGCCTTGCATGTCTTGCTAAGTGGAGACTATAATCATGACCCAATATTATATATATATATTATAAATATATTATATGTTATATACATATTTATTATATACATACATATATACAATTATATGTATGTATTTTCTTTTTGTATACATAGTTATACATACACATGTATATACATATATTCAAATTATTGACAATCTATTAAATTCGTCTCTCGGACCCTTAACCACTTCTTGTATATACTAATACATTTTATTTCATTATTATTATTATTATTTTTTTATAACAATAAATTGATGTCACATGCTTGTCACCCGATTAATTTCACATGCGCTAATATACATGAAATAATAAAAGAATATCACATGTCAACATTCTTATTTAATTTTTCACACTTTAAATAAAACAATTCTCCCTATAATCATTTTTTATAAATTATCCCTAAATATTAAAATATTCATCGTTCATTACTCATAATTAAATACTAATCGTCAATCCTACGCATGCATGTCATGTGTGAATATACTTATGACAAATATTATATATTGGTCATGCGTGTTCGGGTTTTACAATTTTCCCCTCCTTAGGAATTTCGTCCCCGAAATTTGACTTACCAGTCTGAAACAAGTGAGGATACTTGATTCGCATGCTTTCCTCTGCTTCCCAAGTTGCTCCTTCAACTGTTTGATTCCGCCACAATACCTTTACTAATGGTATGACTTTCGTTCGAAGCACTTGATCCCGTCGGTTCAGAATCGCCACAGGTTTCTCCTCATAAGTCAAATTATTTTCCAGTTCCACCGGCACCGTTGTTAGAGTGTGAGAGGGATCGGTTACATATTTTCGGAGCATTGACACATGAAACACATCATGTAACCGAGACAAATTTGCCGGTAATGCTAAACGATATGCGACAGCTCCAACTTTTTCAAGTATCTTAAATGGCCCGACGTACCTTGGACTTAATTTTCCTTTCTTCCCAAACCGCATAACCCCTTTCCACGGTGAAACTCGCAAAAATACTTGATCACCAACAGAAAATTCCAGATCTCGTCTTCTATTGTCTGCATAACTTTTCTGTCGACTTTGAGCGGTTTTTAATCGCTCTTGTATCACTTTCACCTTGTCCACCGTTACCTGCACTAATTCTGGACCAAGTATCTTTCGTTCCCCCACCTCGGTCCAGCATACTGGCGTTCTACAACGTCGTATATATAGTGCTTCTTAAGGAGCCATGCCTATGCTAGATTGAAAACTATTATTATAGGCAAATTCAATCAAAGGTAAGTGATCATCCCAGTTACCCCTGAACTCCATTACACAAGCTCTCAACATGTCTTCTAAAATTTGGATCACCCTTTCTGATTGTCCATCCGTTTGAGGATGGAAAGCTGAACTGAGCTTTAGTGTGGTACCTAGAGCTTGTTGTAAACTTGGCCAGAACCGTGAAGTAAACCTTGGATCTCTATCAGCCACAATTGACACCGGTGCTCCATGTAAACGCACGATTTCATCCACATACAATTTAGCATATTTATCCAAAGGAAAGTTTGTTTTTACCGCGAGGAAATGAGCAGACTTGGTTAAACGATCAACTATTACCCAAATGGAATCATGTCCCTTCTGGGTCCGGGGTAAACCCACCACAAAATCCATTGTGATATGCTCCCACTTCCATTCTGGAATAGAGAGTGGTTGAAGTAGTCCCGCAGGTCGTTGATGCTCCGCCTTTACTTGTTGACATACCAAGCATTTAGACACAAACTCCGCTATTTCCCGTTTCATTCCCATCCACCAATAATATTCCCGAATGTCACGATACATCTTGGTGCTCCCTGGGTGCATAGCGTAGGCAGAATTGTGTGCCTCCTCCAAAATCATGCGCTTAAGGTCCAGGTCGTTGGGTACATAAAGACGATTTCTAAACATCAACATATCATCTTTTCGCACTTTAAAATCAGTTTGACGCCCACTTCCAATCTCCTCCCTCATCTTCTTCGTAAATGAATCCTGTAGTTGTGCATCCCGGATCTGATCCTCGAATATCGTTCTAACTTTAATTTGCCCCATTACTACATCATCTCCCAACAGTTGAAATTCCACACCTAAAGCCCTTAGCTCTGCCAAGGCATTCACCCGCGCACATTGCACACATGATAACAATCCCGATGATTTACGACTCAGCGCGTCCGCCACTACATTTGCCTTCCCTGGATGATAATGAATAGTGCAATCATAATCCTTCAATAACTCCATCCATCGCCTCTGTCTTAAATTCAACTCCTTTTGCGTGAACAAGTACTTTAAGCTTTGATGATCAGTATAAATTTCGCAAGTCTCTCCGTATAGGTAATGTCTCCACAATTTCAAGGCGAACACAATTGCAGCCAACTCCAAATCATGGGTAGGGTAATTACGCTCGTGATTTTTTAATTGTCGAGAAGCGTAGGCGATCACCCTCCCATCTTGCATTAATACACAACCCAACCCCCGATGTGAGGCATCACTATAAACTACAAAATTCCCGCCTTCTTTTGGAATGGTTAAAACAGGTGCAGAAACCAACCTTATTTTCAACTCTTGGAAACTTTGTTCACACTTATCATCCCATTGAAATTTAACATCCTTTCTAGTGAGACGGGTCAACGGCATCGCAATTGATGAAAATCCTTGAATGAATCGACGATAGTAACCCGCTAACCCCAAGAAACTTCTTACTTCCGTTACATTCCTTGGTTGCTCCCATTTTACCACGGCCTCAATTTTCTTTGGATCCACTTGAATTCCATCTTTTGACACCACATGTCCAAGAAATACCACGCTATCCATCCAAAATTCACATTTGCTGAATTTGGCATACAGTTGTTTTTCCCTTAAAGTTTGTAAAATAATTCGCAAATGTTGCTCATGTTCTACTTCATTATGAGAATACACCAAAATATCATCTATAAACACAATTACAAATGAATCAAAGTAGGGTTGAAACACCCTATGCATCAAATCCATAAAAGCGGCCGGAGCATTTGTTAATCCAAACGGCATAACTAGAAATTCATAGTGCCCGTACCTAGTTCGAAATGCTGTCTTTGGTACATCATTTATCTTTACCCTTAATTGGTGATATCCTGATCTTAAATCAATTTTGGAATAGACTTTTGCTGCCTGTAATTGATCAAACAAATCATCTATTCGTGGCAATGGGTATTTATTGCGAATAGTCACCTTATTAAGTTGTCGATAATCAATACATAGCCGCATAGTACCATCCTTCTTTTTCACAAATAGCACTGGCGCTCCCCATGGTGAAGTACTCGGTTGAATAAAACCCCGATTCAATAAATCTTGTAACTGTTCCTTCAACTCTTTCAACTCAGCTGGTGCCATTCGATATGGGGCGATTGATATGGGCGCAGTTCCGGGTAGTAATTCTATCACAAATTCTACTTCCCGATCAGGTGGCAACCCAGGTAATTCATCCGGAAAAGCATCAAGGAAGTCTTTCACTACTGGTACCTTTGTTGGTTCAGCTTTATCCTCACCCACACTCCTCACATATGCCAAATAACCTTGGCATCCCTTCTTAAGCAACCTTCGAGCTTTGATTGCTGATATAAGACAATTTGGAGTTACTTTCCGTTCACCTTGGAATTTAAATTCGGTGTCGCCAGGTGGTTGAAAAGTAACCTCCTTTTTATAACAGTCAACTGAGGCATGATAGGCCGATAGCCAATCCATCCCCAAAATCACATCAAAGTCACACATATCGAGTGGAAGTAAATCCACAAATAATTCTCGTGTGTCAATTCGAATTATGCAAGCCTTATACACAGTGCTAACTACCACTACCTCACCCACCGGGGTTGCTATGGATAAATGATAATTCAAATGTGTGGCAGGGTGTTTCCAATGCTTACTATAAGTGTGTGCAACAAAAGAGTGTGTAGATCCGGGATCAATTAAAATTCGAGCATTTTTACCTAATACAGAAATTGTACCTGTAACCACATTGGGCGAAGCATAGGCATCCTGCTGTGTCATAGCAAAAACCCGTCCCTGAGTCCCGGTGGTACCAACAGACCCCTTACCTGCACCTTGCATCCCTGTCGATGTTGATGTATTTCTTCTCCCCAGATTTACACTACCCACTGAAGGTGACATGACAGATTTGGTTGGACATTCACGTGCAAAGTGCCCCACTTGCCCACACTCATAACATCGTCGAGCTCCACTAGCTGATCCTGTTTGACAATTCCGAGCGATGTGACCTTCCACTCCACATTTAAAACAAGTAACATTAGTGTCTCGTCCACTCGATTGTCCCCTGCCCTGAAATCCTGTCGGGGGTTTAAAGGAAGTATAACCCCGTGCACCCCTAGATTTATGGGAATTTCCAACACCTCCTGTTTGTGAGAACTTCGATCCTTGCCCCTTCTGTCCCGAAGTCTGACCCCCAGATAGAGATCCCATACCCTGAACAGTGTCAAACTTCCTCCTCTTGAATTGCTCCCGTCGTCCCTCTGATTCTTTTACATCTTTCTCAACAACCAAAGCTTTATTAACCAAGGTCACATAACTAGTTAACTCAAAAGCCGAAAGTCGACTCCGTATGGGGTAAGCTAATCCCCACTGAAACTTCTTGCACAGAGCTTCATCAGTTTGAACAAAAGCCTTTGCAAAACGTGACAATGTAGTGAATTGCTTTTCATACTCTGCCACCGACATCCTGCCTTGAGTCAAAGTCATAAATGCTACCTCCTGCTCGTACCGATAAGACTCAGGAAAATACTTGTCATTAAACACTTTCACAAATTGATCCCAAGTAATAGGCGGTGGTGCTGGAGCCACATTACCGGCTACTTGACCTTCAACTCCTATTATCGGTGCAACCAACAGTCGTCTGGCAGCCTCCCACCAAAATCGTGCTTCCTCCTTAAGCATAAAGGATGCAAGTGTCACTCGTTGATCATCATAGAGTTGCATAACTTCAAAAATTGATTCCATTTGTTTCAGCCAATCCTCCGCCTCCGATGGATTAATTGTCCCTGCAAACATCGGAGGATCCAGTTTCATAAACCTCTCATGAACCGTACCTCGCGGTTCCCCAAGGGGTACATGTGGTCTTGCCCTAGTGGCTGCCTGAATCTCTGTTTGCAATTCCACAATCCGATTTGTTGATGTCGCCACCTGCACCATCACTTCCAACGCCCTCTGAATCATATCAGGTTGATTATGTTCACCTTCCCCGCCCTCCTGTTGTTGTCCCTCCCTTGCCTCTGCCACAACAGGAGCATGAGAACCTTCCGTTTCCCCTTGATTTTGACCCTCGGGAGGATCCATTATGGTTTCAACCATTTAACTGTAATCCACAACGTAAACAAATACACATGTACTTAACATTAGCACCTTAACCCATCTCTACTCACTCACTGACTCAAACAACTTATCCAGTCCACTGCCGACCTAGAGATTCATGTCTACAGAACCTATAAACCTAGGCTCTGATACCAAAAATTGTAACACCCCAATCCCACTACACTATTAGTATAAAAATAACATTTAGGCAATCCCGTTATTAATAAAATATTATAACTTGACATTTAAAGAAAACTCATCCTAGAAATATTTATCTTAGGATCATTTTTTATAAATTATCCCTAAATATTAAAATATTCATCGTTCATTACTCATAATTAAATACTAATCGTCAATCCTACGCATGCATGTCATGTGTGAATATACTTATGACAAATATTATATATTGGTCATGCGTGTTCGGGTTTTACAGATTTGGTTAATTTAATGTTAAGTAGTTGAATTTGAATGTTAATTTCGTGAATTAAATGCTTATTAGAAAAAATTGAATGTTAATTAGATGAAATTGAATGTTAATTTGATAAATTAAATGTTAATTACATGTTAATTTGATAAAATTGAATGTCAATTAGATAAATCGGAATGTTAATTTGATAATTTGAATGTTAATTTGATTAATTGGGTGGGAATTGAATGAAATTGAAAGTTGATTTGGTTAATTTAATGTTAAGTAGTTGAATTTGAATGGTAATTTCGTGAATTAAAAGCTTATTAGAAAAAATTGAATGTTAATTAGATGAAATTGAGTGTTAATTTGATAAATTAAATGTTAATTACATGCTAATTTGAGAAAATTGAATGTCAATTAGATAAATCGGAATGTTAATTTGATAATTTGAATGTTAATTTGATTAATTGGGTGGGAATTGAATGAAATTGAAAGTTGATTTGGTTAATTTAATGTTAACTAGTTGAATTTGAATGGTAATTTCGTGAATTAAAAGCTTATTAGAAAAAAATGAATGTTAATTAGATGAAATTGAGTGTTAATTTGATAAATTAAATGTTAATTACATGTTAATTTGAGAAAATTGAATGTCAATTAGATAAATCGGAATGTTAATTTGATAATTTGAATGTTAATTTGATGAATTGGGTGTTAATTGAATGAAATTGAAAGTTGATTTGGTTAATTTAATGTTAAGTAGTTGAATTTGAATGTTAATTTCGTGAATTAAATGCTTATTAGAAAAAATTGAATGTTAATTAAATGAAATTGAGTGTTAATTTGGTGTTAATTTTATGAATTGAATTCTAATTTGATGAGTTGAATGTTAATTTGTTGTTAATTTGGTGTTGATTTGATGAAATTACATGTTAATTGGATTAATTAGTCAGTTTTAATTGAATTTGATCGATCACAAAGATATATTGATCGATCAAATCGTTGGTTAGTAAATTTGATCGATCAAACATATATTTGATCGATCATGTTATTTCTATTGTGAATCAGAATGAAAAGTACTGAGAAGATTTGATCGATCAAATAAGGTTTTGATCGATCAAATATCCCCAAATTCGAGTTTTGTACCATAAAAGTGGTAAATGATCCATTAAATTTGTATATATTATTGGATTATCCATTCCTTACAACTCACCTTACATATTGATCGATCAAATATGGTCCATGATCGATCATGAGACCATTAAATATTGTAAAAACTACCATTACTTTAGTAAATACTTATCCCCAATAGTGGTAAAAACTACCATAAAAGTGGTAAATGATCCATTAAAGTGGTAAATGATCAATTCCTTACAACTCACCCAACATATTGATCGATCAAACATGGTCCATGATCGATCATGGGACCATTAAATGTTGTAAAAACTACCATTGCTTTAGTAAATGCTTATCCCCAATAGTGGTAAAAACTACCATAAAAGTGGTAAATGATCCATTAAAGTGGTAAATGATTCATTCCTTACAACTCACCTAACATATTGATCGATCAAACATGGTCCATGATCGATCATGGACCATTAAATATTGTAAAAACTACCATTGTTTTAGTAAATGCTTATCCCCAATAGTGGTAAAAACTACCATAAAAGTAGTAAATGATCCATTAAAGTGGTAAATGATCAATTCTTTACAACTCACCCAACATATTGATCGATCAAACATGGTCCATGATCGATCATGGGACCATTAAATGTTGTAAAAATTACCATTGCTTTAGTAAATGTTTATCCCCAATAGTGGTAAAAACTACCATAAAAGTGGTAAATGATCCATTAAAGTGGTAAATGATTCATTCCTTACAACTCACCTAACATATTGATCGATCAAACATGGTCCATGATCGATCATGGACCATTAAATGTTATAAAAACTACCATTGTTTTAGTAAATGCTTATCCCCAATAGTGGTAAAAACTACCATAAAAGTGGTAAATGATCCATTAAAGTGGTAAATATTACCACTAATGTTGTAATTTTGCCCTCAAGTCAATAATGACGGCTGTACTTTATGTCTTGTCTTGTCATTTCAATGTCTTGTCCGGTGTCATTTCAATACCATTGAAGTTGTAAATAATCCATAAATGTAGTAAATTATACCATTAATGTTGTAAAAAGGAATTTTCGGTATGGTACCGAAAATTCCTTTGGCTGTACCGTAGTCTCCTTCTTTTGCATGCTGTTTTGACAATTTTTGTGTTTGCTGGGTGTGGAAGATTTTGCAGGTCTACATGGATTTCTGGTTTTGTTCTCCCATCGAATTTGTTTTTTTTTTTTGTTCAGGTCAAACACTATTACCGGGAGTGGAATGACGGGATTCGAAATTCTTTTTTTGATGCTCTGTTTTTTGACAATTGTACCTGCTATTATGTTTTTATTTGATTGACATCCTTTCCGTTCTTCTAAGTTATTTTAGCATTAATTATATTGGTATACTAGTTATTGTCTGTGCTTGAAGGCACAAAATAATAAAAAATGGTAAATAATAAACATATTTGTATTTACATCCAAAATCAAATCACAAACATAGAGGATAGATAAATGAATTTAAGTATCGGTTGTAGTGGGGGTGGTAGGAGACGATGATGGTTATGGTGGGTGGCAATAACGGTGGTGGCAGCAGTGATGGCATCAGTGGCGACTACAGTGATGGTGGCGGTAGCGGCGGTGGTGATGGCGGTGGTGGTGGTGGTGGTGGTGGTGGTGGCGGCGATGACGGCGACAATGGTGGCGGTGGTGGGGGTAGCGGTGGCGGCGGCGGTGGTGGCAGCGACGACGAAGACGGTGGTGGTAGTGGTGGCGGCGGCGACGGCGGTGGTGGTGGTGGCGGCGGCGACGACGGTGGTGGCAATGGTGGTGGTGGTAGTGGTAGAGGTACTGGGGGTAGTGGTGGTAGAGGTAGTGGTGTGACGGTTTTAAACACTATTTTTTTTTTAAAAAAGTATTTATGAGAAATAATTTCTAGAAGTGTTTTAAAAAAGGTATTCCAAACACACCTTTAGGACCCTATTTTTCTTATTAAATTTAGGGTATTAATATTAGTCGTTAGATTAACTTTAAAGTAAAATTTAACGCGATCTCAACCGCGAGTAGCAAAAGTCATTTTGTTTATCTTTTGAAATTTGAATTGTAAGCTACTTTATTATATAGATATACCTAATATATCCTAGATATGTTATTATAGACATTTAAAATTTGAATTTTTTGTGAACTGGTACTTAATTTTTATACAAAATATTTTGTATAAAAATATTTTTTTTTAATGACAGAAATGCACACAATGTAATAATTACCTGACACAAAGAGTGGATAAACAAATTATCATAAATCATGCAAGAATCTCATTAAATTCGGCAACTTTATATCCCTCAAAACTTGGGTTTTTAAATTTAAAAAAAAAAATTGTTACAAAATCCTTCAATTTTCAACTAAAAAAAATACAAACATTGAAACACCATTGAAGACCGATATTCCTTCTATTCTGATTCAAATTGTCGATAATGTGACATTACAATAATACATGACAGTGTAACACTTTCATCAACAATTTAATCACTGATAAAAAAATTGTGAAATTACATTCACTGATTCATACACAATCTAAATAGTATGCATCACATAATGTGATATCACAAATGTGACATCCATATATATTACTTTTAATGAATGACAGTGTTACATCATAATGTAACATTACAAAATGACACTGTTGTTAGATTTGGGAACAATCAAAGCCGTTTAACATTAAAAAATAATATAAAAAAAATAAATTTTAAAATCTGGGACAAGCCGTTAAAGTATATTCAATGTGGTATAATTTTGAATTTCAAATATATTCAATCCCTTAAAATATGAAACCATTAATATAATAAATAAAATCGCATAAAAAATGGGACTGCCAAACTAATAGGCCTTCAAATAAAAAAAAAATGGTATTTTAGTGAAAAAAATATTTAAAAATCTATCAACGAGTACTTGAATATAATACATTTTGAAGTCAAATATATTTATCTATAAAAAATTTTATTCAAGGTATTTTTTCACAATTAAGTAATTTAAAAAGTACCTAGTCACAATTTTATCCAATTAAATAAGTTATTAAAATTAAATTTGTTGGACTTAAATTTCGTAAGTGCAAATAATAAAATTCATTAAAACTCATAAATTTAAATGAATATGGATAACCAAATACCTAAAGCTCATACAAGAGTATTCAGGTAAAATACTCTTGTATGGATAACTACTCACAACACTATAAATAGGAGTCTGAGAGTGGTTAAAGAGAAGAAGCCAAGGAGAAAAGAAGATCAAGAAAGCTTTGTTTGAGTCCATCTCAGGAGGAGAAAGGAGGATGAGCAACGAAGCTTTGTGGTTCGCTCTGCCGAAATCTTCCTCCAATTGTAGTCCATCCATGAGGAAAACAACACACTATGTCATTCGAGAGAGATTCAAATCATCTTCGAGTCATTCAACATAAAGAACAGTGAAAAGATCATCCAAAGCCTAATATCAAATTGAAGAACGAGAACCACATTAATCCGACCCTCATCTTTAATAAATTTGCCAAAGTCATCCTCAAATTGAAGATTGAGAATCACGATGATCAAGTCTTTATCTTCACCAAATACAATTATCTTCAAGCTATTCAAAAAAAAATGAACAGTGAAAAGATCCACCAAAGACTGATATCAAATCGAAAAACGAGAACCACGTCAATTCGACCCTCGTCTTCAATAAATCTACCGAAGTCATCCTCAAATTGAAGATCGAGAATCACGCTGACAAGCCCTTGACTTCACCAAATTTGTCATACCAAATTGAAGGTCGAGAATCACGCTAATTAAGCCCTCATCTTCAATAAATCCACCAAAGCATCATCAAATTGAAAATCAAGAGTCACGCCAACCCGACTCTAGTCTTCATCAAATTTATTAAAGCCACCACCAAATTAAAGATCGAGAAACACATTGATCTGGTGCTCATCATCATCATCAAATCCTCTGATTAGCATAAGTATGTCAAAGAAAATCAACGCCACTTTTTTTTACTCAAAATCAAACAAATCAATAATTATAATTTCACCTTATTTTTGTATTAATATTACACACGAAATTTATTGACACAAAGGGCATTATTGCCACTTATATACACTCTTTTGGAAGTATACGTCACTTGCCAATTACCATGCAAAAAAATTAATCCTTACGCAATAGGAAGTTTCAAACCCATAACACCAGCAACTTAGCAACTTGCACCCATATTTTCCATTAACATTTCCAACCCCAGCATGATATCCTTGGGGCTCATGCTAAATTATGTACGTAGTCGGTAGTACTTTGCATGGAGTTTCGAATCCTAAGGCAAACAACACCTAAGCTCTCACAAGAAATTAAATTCGGTGTTTGTGCTTATACTTCATTGCCTCTATTAAATGAGTAAGAATAATGTTATTTGCTCTTTAAAATCTAACATTGACCTAATGACGTGACAGTGTCATAATACAATAATATTATTATAGCTCATCACTTGAGACATCATTAACTCAACAGATTAAATCAGCATTTTAAGTCCCAATAGTTGTTACTTCAATGAAATGAGATGAAATTTCAATGAAATGAAATATTAAATTTCGCTTTATATTTTGGTTGGCTCGTGTTAAATTTTAGCCCGAAATTTTGTTTAGTTAGCATCACCACAATAGTGACAGTGTCACAGCGTTATGTGATCCTATTATTTTTTGCAAGAGTAGTGCTATTAATACCTAAAAAATTAATCTAATTAATTTATTAACATAATGATATGTAAGTGATCGAGTCTCAATGAAAAACTATAACCGCTACAGTCACAATATTTTATGAAAAATGTTACTCTTACTTAAAATATTGACTTAATTAATCATAATTATTGAATATGTAGTGAGTCTTAATAAATATTTGAACTCACATTAATTATCATTATATCATGAGAAATGTTATTTGGACCTTATTTGGGGACCTTATTTAGGAATCTAATGATGTATAACTATTGGATTGATCATGGGCTCCATCTTACATCGGAACTCACAACTAATTCAATGATTGTATTGAAGTCAGATCATTAGATCCATAAATAAGGTCCCTATAACATTGCTCTTATATCATTACTTCAACAAATTAAGTCTGTTTTTTGGAAAATGTTATTTGAACCTTATTTGAGGACCTTATTTAAGAACTTAATGATGTACAACCATTGGATTGGTTGTAAACTCCATCTAATATTGGAACTCACAATTAATCTAACGGTTGCATTGAAGCCACATCATTAGATCTCTAAAGAAGGTCTTAAATAAGGCCCTATAGCATTGCTCCTTTTTTTAGGTATAATATTACTCTTCTTACAATTAATTGGTCGATCAGTGTAGAATTCCCCTATTAAAATAAGGAAAATTCTTTGACTCCTAGTGGAAGGAGCTAGAGTTAGCTTCCTGGAAAAGTAATAGCTTCAAGAGTCCTTGGCAAGTTGAGAAAAACACACAATATGTTGTTGAACTACCTCTTGAAAAGTCATCATCAGCATGTCCTACCCTCTACAAAAATGGGTCATACCAAATGCAACGCCATTGACACAATTCTGCAAGTTTCCACACATGGCTTCTCTTTTCTCCTCTAATGGAGAAAAGGGTTTTACATAAATAGCTTTGTTTTCTGCTAATCTCTTAGCACTGGGCTTCTAGTTCTATTTGTTTTCTATCAACTTTTTTGGATAGATTTAGAACTTAGGAGCCATGGCCAGGAGCTATTATTATGCTGTAGTTTTGGTTCTTTTCATTATCAATTTGAACTCTTTTGGACAGAGTGCTACTACTAAAGATGATGATCTGTCATCGGGAGCTTCATATATCTTTGGTGATTCTTTGGTTGATGCTGGAAACAATAACTATCTACCAACATTGTCAAAAGCCAATATTAAGCCTAATGGAATTGATTTCAAAGCTTCTGGAGGTAATCCGACCGGCCGGTATACCAACGGAAGAACCATTGGAGACATTATTGGTGAGCTCTCTCTCTCTTTCTCACACACACACTCACTCAGTCACTCTCTCAGATGGGTCAATGACAATTCCACAAAGAGTAATTCAAGTGGTAATAGAGACGAGTTGTAAACTCAGACGTCCTAAATTCGAATTTTGACAACTCTCTAGGGCAAAGTCATGAGGGAATTATCCCTCATGAATACCCTAATCCCAACGTGGATGGTCTGTTTTTGACCAGACTGAGGAGGGGACTAATCGAGGTGCGCATAAGCTAGCATCAGACGCCGCTCACCGTTGAACAAAAAAAAATAGCAATTCCACAAGGTCCTTGTATTATACCAATTTGAGGATATGTTTTTTTCTTTCTCTTTCTCTCTCTCTCAGGAGAGGAACTAGGGCAACAATACTATGCAGTGCCATTTCTGGCCCCAAATTCCACAGGAAGAGCTATATTGCATGGAGTTAATTATGCATCAGGAGGGGGTGGAATTATGAATGCCACAGGAAGAATATTTGTAAGTTATCAACCTTCCATGATCACTTATAGTATGAGAAATCCATCCAGTTAAGATGTTCATGGAGCTATTTTTTATTTATTTAACTTAGGAGAATAACTTAATCCAAATTGATTAATGTCAAACACGGATAACACATGTTTAAATGAGATTGAAATTTGTTGATATATTGTTGTATGAATTAATATTGTTAAATTACATAGTTATTCATTTGATTTATTAGTATGTGGACAATTCTTTTTTTATTTATTAGCAGGTAAATGTGCGATGGATTTAGTTAAGAAAAAGAAGGGTCTTAGTTATACATTACATGTCTAAGTCACGTATTATATAGAATGACACGAACATCACAATAAGATAACACGACCCGTATATGATACATCACAACTGGATTGATAGTACTCCTTCAAACTTAACTGCAAATGTCTGCTGGTTTTTTTTTATATATGCCTTAGTGTTTCTGCTTCATTCTTTTGCAGGTTAACAGACTTTCAATGGACATTCAGATTGATTACTTCAACATTACTAGGAAAGAGATTGATAAATTGTTGGGTGCATCAAAAGCAAGAGATTACGTAATGAAGAAATCCATTTTCTCAATCACAGTTGGTTCAAATGATTTTCTCAACAACTATCTTCTTCCAGTCCTCTCAGTTGGGACAAGGATATCACAAACCCCAGATGCTTTCATCGACGACCTTATCACACATCTAAGGGGACAACTTACTGTATGTTAAAAAAAACTTTCGAATTACTCTTTAGAATTGTTTATGAAATTTAGGATAGCTTTTTCGTATTGTATCGAAAAATACTGCAAGATAAAGATGAGGGTATAACTTAATTTGGCGAGCTTACGAATCGACGAGGTTGTTAGGGATGGATCCTAACATTTTAAGATCGATCCCAAGGTTTTTGAATCGTAACTTGTCCCTATATAAGTTTTAACTTGAATCCAAATGAATTGTAACTAATCCGAGTTTAGTTATAAATTTGGGTAAATTACACTTACACTCCTTGAATTATCATTTTTTTCACTTTGCCCCTCAACTACAAATTTTTTCACATTGAATCCTCAACTATGTGATTAGTTTTATATTACCCTAATTATTAGCGTCCGTCATATATTTAATAAAAAATTATTTCATTTTACCCCCTAAACTATGTAATTTTTTTCACTTTACTCCCACACGTTAACGCTTTCCTTATCAGAAGACAAAAGTGTGAAACAAAAGTGTTAGTTTAAGGTGTAATGTGAAAAATTTGGTAGTTGAGGGGACAAAGTGATAAAAAAAAGATGACAGTTTAAGGGGTGTAAGTGTAATTTACCCTATAAATTTTGGTGCAGTATTGAAGTTGGAAACATAGTCTAACCCTTGGAATTTAATGTCAACACCCATGTTTTGTGACAGAGACTCTACAAATTGGATGCTAGGAAGTTTGTTGTGGGGAATGTTGGGCCCGTAGGTTGCATTCCTTATCAGAGGACAATCAACCAGTTGAATGAGGATCAGTGTGTTGAATTGCCAAATAAGCTTGCACTCCAGTACAATGGCAGATTGAAAGATCTACTCACTGAATTAAATGAAAACCTACCTGGAGCCACGTTTGTCTATGCAAATGTGTATGAACTAGTGTTGGAAGTCATAAAAAACTATGCAAAATATGGTAAGTATGATTACTCTTCTATTCATATGCATATGCCCACGCGCACAATGCACATACACACAAACAAGGTCATACACAGCACACAAGACTCCGGCTAGCGGGTTTTGATAGAAGTGAGTGATAAATAGTCTTATTTCATTTACAAAGATTGACAAATTCGAACGTTTGACAAAAAATAACCTAGCTTAGGGTGATGTTGGTCTTGTTCACTCTGTTTATGGTGAGAAACAGTCTCATTTATGAGTTAAGGAGCATCAACTGGGCTCATTATCTAATGTTATTGACCCCATGAAAGTACCAACTTATTGTTAGTGGGTAATTGCAACTATTTGAGTTTGTTCTGCAGTGATCGGTCTAATGTAATTCTGCCTTAGAAAATTTTCTCGGCTAAAAAAAAAATTTCTAATTAGAATGTATTCTGTAAAAGAGAACTAAATTGAGTGAAAAATGGTGAAACTGTACAGGATTTACAACAGCAAGTAGAGCATGCTGTGGAAATGGAGGACAGTTTGCTGGGATAATCCCATGTGGACCTACCTCTACTATGTGTTCGGACCGTGACAAGCATGTCTTCTGGGATCCATACCACCCCAGTGAGGCTTCCAACGTTATAATTGCCAAACAATTAATCGATGGAGACAAGAAATACATTACTCCGATGAATCTCCGGCAGCTTCGAGACCACTGATGGCATGGCTTCTCCAACTATTAGTTCTGTTGTGCCTGTTTGGGCCTTGTCGTTTAAAGATTTTTCTCTGTCCTTTTTGTTCTTATGTTTGTTGGGTGTTTATTAGTTTAGAAGTCCGACATTTCTGTATACAAGCTCGATTGAACAACGCAGTTATAAGTGACACAAAGTGGGCTGCCATTCAAGTCAAGTACTAAAAAATTTGCAAGAATTGAGCCGTTGTTCTTGTTCATTGGGGTTGAGAATAAATTTCTATTTCAAAATTCAAAAATTTGCAGGGCTTGAGCTATTCTTCATGTTCATTGGGTTGGGTTAAACGTAAATTCATCTTTCAAAAACCGAAGTCTAATCCCAGCTAATGATGAAAAAGGAAGGTCATTGACCCCCGACAAGTAGCTCAAGTGGAAGTAGGGACGAGTTGTAAATTCAGACGTCTGATGTTTAAATATTGATAATCTTTTATGGTCCGTTTGGTAGGAAAGATGAAAAGTGGGATGGATGAAAAGTAGGAGGGATACACTTTCTATCCTTCAAGGAAGGAAAATATGAATGATACACTTTTCTTCCTTTGTGTTTGGTTGGATGGATGAAAAATAAAAATGACTAATTTTTTTTTTTTTTTTGTGCTGACTAAGATTAGGGGTGACAATCGAGTTGAGTCATTACGGGTTTGTGTCGAACATTAGTCAAACCTAACTCAACTCATTTAACTAATTGTGTCGTGTCGAGTGCAAGTTGACTTGTTTATTTTTATTTTTTATTTTTTTATTTTTTTTTTAAATTATTTAAAATATATATATATAAATACATATTTTATCATTGTATTTTTATATGAAATTAATGTATATATAATATATGTATATATTAAAAAATATATAGACAAATAAGATACATCTCAACACAAATAATTAACTTTTCATCCACTTTCCTTCCAATTTTGGAGGGATTGATTTTGGTGAGTTGGAAGGAAAGTTAATCCATCCACTTTTCCATCCTCCCTACTTTCCTTCCTTACCAAATATGATGTTTTATCTATCCCTCCCAATTTCCATCCTTCCATTTTTCTATCGTACCAAACGGAGCATTAAGGTCAAATAAGAAAGAATTTATCTCTAATGAATATCTTAATCTCTACTCTTAAAATAGGTCATTTTATTTTCAAACTATGTAAGTTCATCCCTCAATTTTAGCTTCTCATCTTAAGCCTAACCTAACCACAGCCAACCAAAATTGACATAAATTGGAATCTTGTGAATAAAAATCTTTTGAATCTCCAATTTAGTCAAAGTTAATCATGTAGCACCGAATTTATTGACTCTAATTAGCAAATCTTTACTAAATAAGATTTAAGAATTTAGCATCAATTAATTAAGATTACTAAAATCGACAACATTTGAAATGGGAAAACAACTAGAAGGTATATTGCTCATAAGGGGTTATTTGATAATATCACTTAATGCTTAAAATTGAATATTTTAAGCATTTAATGAATTAAACTCATTTCATAACATAAAATTCATATCACTTTAATATTTTAAACACTTCTTAAAATTAAACTAAATTTTAAGTAGTAAGTCACCTACTTATCACTTAATACTAAAAATGTTAGACCGTAAAGATTTTCTAAATTCTCCATAATGGACAAACATACACTTAATATATTTTATACTTTTAACTTTTCAATACCCACCATCAACCACCACCACTATTGGTTCGCCGTTACCATCACCACTATCATCACCGCGCCGCCTTCGTCGTCACCATTATGCCACTACCACCACCAATGGTGGTAATATGAATAAAGTAGTTGTGGTAAGATGATTAAAAAAAAGGGCAAAATTAGAATAATAAAATTTTTCAGATTTCAGCTCCTTATTTTTATTAAACAATTTGATTTAACTCAATATTTAAATTTCAGTGGATACCAAACAGTCTGTAAATTAAAAAAATTCAACATTTAATACTTAAAATTTAATATTCAGTTTTCAGTTTTATCAAACACCTTGTGGTATTTGATAATAATAAAACTGAAAGCTGGGGTGTTTGATAAAACTGCAATCTGAACACTAAAAACTGAATACTGAATTTTAAGTGTTGAATACTGAATTTTTTAATTCGCAGACTGTTTGATATCAACTGAAATTTAAATATTAAATTGAATCAAATTGTTTGACAAATATAAAGAGCTGAAGTCTGAAAATTATTATTATTCTAATTTTGTCATTCTTTTTAACAATCTCTTTGCAACTACCTTTATTCGGCAACACAATAGTAATGGCGATGGTGGTGATGGTGACACAATAATAGTGGTGGTGATAGCGACGACGCAATGACGGTGGTGGCATAATGGTAGTGATTGTTGGATTTTGGTATTCCAAATATAGTAAAATCACTTATTAAATTTTTTGATTTGAAACATGTAATGTATAATCAAAACAGTAACAGTTAAATGTAAAACAGTTACACAGAATATAGTCTTAACGAAACAATAACTGGAAACAGTTACACGTAATTGTTTGTATAAACAATATAAAAACTAACCCGATTGTTGAACAGGAACTGTTATTGAACTTTAGGTAGATCAAAGCTAGTGTTTGACACTATGTCCTTAAGACAGATTTCGCCTCCACATACGGTGCTTATGGAATCTCGAGCGCCTGCCTCCCAGGATACAATGATCTGTACACAGATAGAAGTAGCACTTCAATCTATCCGTCTAGCGAACCAAACTTGTGTTGTGTACTCTCTAAAATGCACACTGTCTTAATGCCGAAAATGGTATGCTCTAATGTCGGCCTTTATGCCGAAAAATGAATGAAATGAATGCATGCATGAACTGGGTATTTATAGACACTTTGGTGACTTTCCGGACATCCACCATTACTAAAAGACATAACCCAGTAAACACCTTGAGTAACTGTTTACCATGAACAGTCACAACTCAATTTCGGAATAAATCCGAACCAGTGCGACCCACGGGTACCAAAAATTAATTTCGGTTAAGAAATTCTTGCCCATTTATTTAAATGAATTTTCTCCAAAATTACATACCCGAGCCCGGCCGGCGGCGCGCGCGCGTGTGTGTGGTCGAACCGAAGGCATGTAGGTGCTCGCACCGCTCATAAAACTGTGGTACCCCTTGGGGCCCAACCATGGAGCAAACTTGGCCTATATATGCCCATGTTGGATCTCTTTCTCAACCAATGTGGGATTGGTGTCAAATCCCACATTACACTTTCCTTTATTTCCACATTTCAAGAGGGTAACTTTGGAGTCTATTTTCTCATTCATTTCTTACTCGATTTGAGCAAATGAATATACTACATTATTCTCCTCATGAAGTAGAATACGAACCCACGAAATTTTATTCAAAATAATAATCGGGTCCCACTTTAATTTAGGTTCAAAGTCGACCAAAATTCAGTTTTTACTCTTAAAAATCTGATTTAGTCAAACAGTGATGGCAGCAGTGACGGTGGTGGTGACAATGGCATAATGATGGTGGTGACATGATAGTAATGGGTGGGACAATACAATGGTGGTGGTGGTAGGTATTGAAAAGTTAAGAGAGTAAAATGTATTGAGGGTATATTTGTCAATTATGGGAAATTAATAAAATCCTTACTTACTAACATTTTTTAGTATTAAGTGATAAGTAAGTGGTTTGTTACTTAAAATTTTAGTCTATTTTTAAGAAGTACTTAAAATATTAAATGGTATAAATTATAGATTATCAAACAAATTTAATTCTTTAAGTGTTTACAATATTCAATTTTAAATCTTAAGTGACGTTATTAAACAATCCCTAAATAGAGACTTGTTTTAGATAAAAGATAGGAGAAATCTCACTTTACACTCTGAAAGATTTAAATTTTTTTTATTTTGTATCCTCAAAAATGAGATTTCTCACATTACACAATCAATATATTAAAAGTTTTGAAATGTGCTGTTTTCGATAGCTTCTGTTGCTTGTTCGATTAAAATCCACACTTATTGATGTTAATGAAATGAGTACAGAAACTAACGGAAGGGTCACATTATAACATTTTTAATACATTAAAAGTGTAATATAAAAAATTTCATCTTTAAATGTGTAAAACAAAAATGTTTAAATCTTTCAAAGTTCAAAATATAATTCGCCCTAAAAGATATGGGTCTATTCAAATAAAAAAAATGATAATTTTTAAAATTAATGAAGAAAAAGCCAAGGTGGAAGAAAGAATCATATTCCGAAAGAAAAATGCCAAAAAGGAAAAGGAATTAATAAAAATCAGAGGAGAGAAGGCGCATGTACCCTCCTGTCTAGTTATAATTAGCAAACCCAACAAGCACAGTGGAGACAAACAGTGTATCTCCTCTGTGAGAATCTTAGCCGTATATTTTATTTTTTTTGATACGTAAAGAAGGGGTAGAGATAAGGAATAGTGCTTAACGACCATTCCGATAGATCTTTATTGGTAAAATCATAAGGTTCTTAATCGTACCTAGAACATCTCTCAAGATCAGACTTAATTAAATTAATATAGCAGTCAATCACTAAGTCTTAATAGAGACTCCAAGACTCAAACTCCTAAGCTCAAGGTGAGGAGTAAGGCCGATACTCCACCACACCACCTTACTTGGTGAATCGTAGCTGGCGGGACATTTTTGTCAAGTGGGTTCACCAGCCCCACTCCCAATGAAGGAATTGACATATATCACAAGTGGGACCCGCTACAATAAAGAATGGCAGGTAATGAGTGTTTTGGTAGTCTAGTCCATGCCTATTTTCCCTGCATTGACGGCTGGACAGGCTATGGTGAGTAGCTCTCTAATTTTTTCTATATATATGGGTGAAGACCCAAGAAAGGGGGGCCCCTGAAGGAAGAGCACCACGGCTCTACACTTCACACACACACACACACATGGATATTGTTTTTGGAGTTTATACACTGGTCTATTCAGATATTGATCGCGGTACTGACTTAGCCATCGGAGGGGCCTCCCCCGGCTCAACGCCGGGGGTCCCTTTAACCTCTTTTTGCCTTGCAGTTCATGGATCGGATGATACTCGAAGACTAGGGGCGCACCTCAAGATATCTCGAATTGATTGCAGGAATTATCCCGTGCAATTTGGCGCCGTCTGTGGGAACAAACAACCTTCGTGTCCTCAAAATCTTCGTATCATTCAGTTCGTGAGACTTCCTGAGCCTTTGGAACCGCTGATGTATCCCTTTTGGATCTAGTCCAATTCTTCGGCCTTTCAGATAGACGAGTTACGGCACTCGGTGTGCTATAAACTCCAAAATGAAAGCACCACAAAATGGATGCAAGACCCCACCAAGAAAGTTCTCGTGCACCGACTGTCTGGAACCTTTTGTTCATGAAGTTCAATTGTTTTTGTTGGTGCCAGTTTGTCTTTTAGTGGATATCACCCATTTTAGCTAGTTTTTGAGCTCGGGGTGTTTCTACTTTCTGTGGATGGACTTCGGCAAACTACGATAAGTAATTTGTTTCGTTGCGCACATGACAGCCGAGATAAAATGCTTCAACGATTTGGTCGGTCTTCCGGCGTCAAGCATATGCTAATTCATTAGAGTATAAGCTCGGGCTCGTGAACGGGGTTCACTCGGAGTTCCTCGAATATAGAGATGCTGAATCATGAGGACTTTGATGCCTAAAGTCTATCTTCCAGATGGTGGCCTGACCTTATTCTTGTGTACTCGGCTATCCAAGAGGCAGGATTCAAATTATCAAGGAATGGCTTTTATGAATCATGTATTGCTATGTTTTGGCACCTTAATTGCTCGCACTCGGGGGCAGTCGGGATCTCACTATTTTATGTCCCTAAGCACATGATTCAGCAAGTACAAAGATAAGTATCCTCCTCTCATATTTCAACCAAGATCGGATAATGCTTTTTCCATTACCATGTGATGCATATAAGTATTCTCAATCAGTGGTTCATGAGAATGTCTATACATGTCATAAATGGTTCGAAGTACAAAGGCCATCTACCCAAATCCCATGTTGCTTTCTTTGGCCTCAGAAATAAGCCACATGGATTCTCTCCCCTATTACCAGAACAAGTAAAATGCACTCGGCTCCCAGTACTCGGCAGTGACCTGGCTCGGTCTCTTGTCCTATCTCTTGTGCAGCCCGGCCCCCCTTGTCATCTTATGTGCATAAAACAACTAGCATATAAGTCTCTTGAAATGAAGCAAAGGTCTTTTGGGACAATTGTTTTTGCTTGTGTTGCAGAGCTGATTCCGAGTGCTGAACTTGACTGTTCAGTCTCGTTCTTGATTGCGGCCATGGTATCCTTGGTGCTCAACGGTTCGCCCCACCATTGATGCCGACTTCGTAAATCTAGTATCTCTTTTGTATGGATGGAGAAAAGTGGGCCAGTTCGAGACTTGGAAAAAATGATACTCGCCTCGCACCGAAAAAGGAGTTAACAATCGGAGGATCGCTCGAGCTTCTATTTGGTCCCAAGGAAGGGCATCATGTGTCAATATTCAAGCTAAAAGGGCACTTTCCGTGCTACTGGCATAAGCAGAATGAGAACCCAACGATACCTTCCTCAGCCTTTGTTAGACTCCACGTGAGCCTGTGGCACCAAAGCTAAGACCCAGTGCTCTCTCGGTGTGGGACATAGAAGATGGCTTATTTTCTACCACCCAGAATATATTGTTTTCTTGTAAAGTACCAGTGTTTGTACTAATGTTCGATTGCAAGTATCAAGTGTGAAAAATATCTTCGGTATCACCTTTGGCGGAGGACAAGTTCACTGTTCGGCGCCAGTGATGTAATTCCAGCTATTTAATGACATGGTCGGCTCAAAGTATTTTCAAGCTCTCTTAAAGCCTAGCAGATCAGATCACTCTTTTTCTCTTGAGCTCACTAGAGTCCGGGATCTTCACTTCAACTCTTCAAGAAACAAGCACAACTTGGCTCCGAATAGTAACGACGTGGTTCAATGGTCACACCCAATAAGAGATTCTGCGGTGCTTAGATTCAAAGAAACTCAGATACTTGATCGGTCTATCAACTAGCAATGGTTCAATACATCACCAAAAAATTTGGCCAGCATAGCCGAAAGGGAGATCGACCCTTCATTGGTGCTCGGGCCTACGACGCCAAGCAGATGCCCATCCATCATGGCACGAGAATGGAGCTCAGGCTCCGCTAATATATCTCACACTTGGAGTTCATCCAACACAAAGATAAGTGACACATTTCGTTGCACGATTACCGTCTATTATTTGTTCGTAAAAAATGTGCCTGCGAATAAAAAAAAAAATTTCACATCATACATAATTTTACATGTCAATGGCTTATACTCTGGTTGAACTCCTCGGCACTGTCACAAAGCATGGTGTCAGTCACTCAACGCTATTTGTTATTTTCTTTGCTTTTGGCTTTAGAAATAAGCCAACTGGACTTTCCCTCTGTCTCGGCCACTATTAGCACGAGCAAAACGTGAATTGATAAAAAAGGACCGATCTTCATTTTCAAGATCATGCATATAGCTCGGCCTGTCTTTATGCTTCTTGACTGTGCATGGCCAAGCTGAATGAAAACCTCTTTAACCAAATAAATTGTCATATTTCAAGTCCTTGGCCCCTTTACTTGGTGGGGACCACATAATCACTTGTTAAGACAATACTTAAGTATGCAAAGGCTAGTATGGCTGCCACCTCTTGTTACAGCCACCGCACCTGTACGCACAAAACTTATGCATGCAGACCGTAATACCTGGATGGCCAAAGTCACGACACTTGTAGGTGGGCCTCATAGTAAAACAATTCTTTATGAATCTGGGAAAGTGCAGGTGATCAATATCACATGTGGCTGACAAGAAACAAAGTTATTCTATTACAAGTATGCATGTATTGTTACTTTTTCAGTATTGCAGAATTTACTATTTAAAAGGCCGAGCTCAATTGGTTTTGCCTCCTTACGATCAATGCAACCCGAAGATGGTCGGCCAATGCAAGCAGATCATGGAATGCCATTCGGTCTCATCATCACCTGAAATCCAGGATGCCTCGGCGCAATTGAGAAAGACCAAGCTAATCCTTCGAGTGGTCGGCATCCAGCGACTTCGGTGCACCATCTCCCTGGGTTTTCCATAGTCACCAGAGGGTGTCATTTTGAATCCCTCTCGGCGGTGATCCGTGCCATACAACCAAACAATTGTAAACCGGACTTGACATACCATGAATTAATTACTCGAGGTGATCGGCATACGTCCTCTCTAAACGAATGAAATACCTAGAGGGACTCGGCACACCTCAGAAGCTAGTCAGCACAATGTAACGTTGATTGGCACCATGATATTAGAATTGCAGCACAATGTCTTCTAAATCATGAGCATGAATTTACAAACAGCTGCTGGGTCTTCGTAGTGGCGTACCCAACACAGCCCCTTGGTTCTCTCCCTTTGAATCTCTGTCTTCATTCTCTCTGCTTGGCAAGAGTTTAACGAAATTGGTGTCGATGGTGGGCCAGCCGTGAAGTCCCTAAGGCTGATGTTCAATGTTTTCTCGAAACATGTGTTGACCTACACTAGGCAGCAAGTGCCAGACTTTGAAATCAAATATTTAGTTGTTGCTGCAATACCTATGAAGCCTTTTATTTATCTTGGGCAGCATTTATGGTGCTTATATTCTGCAATCCTACTCATGCGCGAGTTGACCCATCCGAGAGCCAAGTTTATAGCAGCTCGGCGTCATCAAGATATCTCGGCTGTAAAAGTCCCCGTGTTTTGGCATGACTTCGGGACACTATTCACAGTGGGGGGCATATCTCAGGTGATCAGCTTGTAAGGTTTTCAGGCTCTCATCAAGAAATGGTTATTAGTTATTACACCACCAAGAGGATGGTCTTGGAAACATCCTAGAAGTGGTTGGTCAATCCATAACTCGTTTTCTCTCGCCAAGCAACCAAGGACTACTGCCGAGTGATGTCACAAGCATGATACTGGGAAGCCACACTCAGTTTAACACGAGCATTGGCCTCTGTCGTTAGGGGCAAGGTCCCGAGGGGTATAAAACCTCACCCTTGAGGCAACGCTCTCAAAAATATAACACGAGACGAGCTCTCGGTCGTTAGGGGCAAGGTCCCGAGGGGTATAAGACCTCACCCTTGAGGCAACGCTCTCAAAAAATATAACACGAGACGAGCTCTCGGTCGTTAGGGGCAAGGTCCCGAGGGGTATAAGACCTCACCCTTGAGGCAACGCTCTCAAAAATATAACACGAGACGAGCTCTCGGTCGTTAGGGGCAAGGTCCCGAGGGGTATAAGACCTCACCCTTGAGGCAACGCTCTCAAAAAATATAACACGAGACGAGCTCTCGGTCGTTAGGGGTAAGGTCCCGAGGGGTATAAGACCTCATCCTTGAGGCAACGCTCTCAAAAATATAACACGAGACGAGCTCTCGGTCGTTAGGGGCAAGGTCCCGAGGGGTATAAGACTCCACCTTTGGAGCAATGCCCTCAAACACGGGTAAGCCTTTGCTCGGCCAAAGCACCAAAAGTCCTGTTGCAGGCAAAAACCACTCAGGGACAAGTTCAAGAACTTGGAATCGGGAGTACTTCTTATTTAGGGAGGTGACACGAGACTTTGGGTGAGACCCTATACATAGTGCAGTACAGTTACAAGGGATAGCTTGACTCGGTGTCAACATCCATGTTCAAAGGTCAGACATGAAGACCCTCTCAAAAAGAGTCTCATTGAAGAAGCCTTGAATTGCCTAACTACGGGTTTGATATATTCAAGACTCGGTTCGATAAGGTACACTTTTATTTATTTATTTCAATTAAATATTATTTGAACATGATAGGAAAGGACAAGACTCAAAGCCCAGTTGATCATCAAACTTGGGGCTGTCGAGGCCAAGGGACGGATATGTCCGGGCCTTCTTTTATGGACATTCTCGAGGAGCCAAGAGTATTTGATCACTCTTCAGAGGACCCGGTGTATTCGGCCTTTCTTTACAAGGATAGATTTATTTGGATCTTTCTCAAGATTCGAGGTTATTTGGTCCCTCCTCAGAGGACCGACTATTATTGTTCTCTTTAGGCTTGCTCATGCGAGACATTCGTCGCATTCGATTGTAGTAACCCTTCTCGGGGTTCAGATACTGTTATCTTCATTGGATATGGAGTATCTGTCGTTATGTCATTCGGGATTTAAGTCTCTCTAGCAGACGTTAAATAATTATCTTCGGTATTCCTTGAGCCGATCAATAAGGGACTTCATTATTTCTCGGCCCCAAGGGACAGATGTGTTCAGGGTCTCTTTTATTAAGTCCCTCGTCAAAAAACTCATGTATTGAGGCTTTCTACATAGAGACCTCTCAGAGATCAAGATTGTCCAGCCATGTTGTGGGGATACAGTGTATTCAGTCATTCAAGAACCAAATTTATTCGATCCTGCCTTGGACTCATTTGGTTTATCTTTGGAGGCCAAGCTTATGCGGTCTCTAATCAAAAGATCAGCAACATCTATTATTGATTTATGTCGGACATGTTTGGCTTGGACGATGCCTCATGATCGTCTCGTTTATGACCTGATAATTGTTTATCGTACTCGGGATTCAGCTATACTCGTCCCTCGGATTTGATTGTGGTCACCCTCTTTTAGACTTGGATATTATTATTTCTTCAGATGGGTATGAACCAACTATGGTTGTCTCGTATAAAATACGGTTTTCTCCAACGACATCTTATAATTATGCTTGGGATTCTATTATTTGGTCCTTCAATGAGGCGTTTCATTATTGCTCGGCGTAAAGGGTTTCTTGTATGACATTTGGCCGGTGCATGTATTGTTATCTACGGTATTCGGCCTCTGTGCCCGCTTGATAGCATATAAGGGGTCTCAGCATATCTCTCCCAAGGCGTACATTACCAAAGAAAATATGAATATTATCCCCAAATACATGAATATTGCAGGTAGCTTCCATCTTCTTCTAAGCGCGACAAAAGAAAATGAAAGCTGGGGGGCAGTTGGCGGGACATTTTTGTCAAGTGGGTTCACCAGCCCCACTCCCAATGAAGGAATTGACATATATCACAAGTGGGACCCGCTACAATAAAGAATGGCAGGTAATGAGTGTTTTGGCAGTCTAGTCCATGCCTATTTTCCCTGCATTGACGGCTGGACAGGCTATGGTGAGTAGCTCTCTAATTTTTTCTATATATATGGGTGAAGACCCAAGAAAGGGGGGCCCCTGAAGGAAGAGCACCTCGGCTCTACACTTCACACACACACACACACATGGATATTGTTTTTGGAGTTTATACACTGGTCTATTCAGATATTGATCGCGGTACTGACTTAGCCATCGGAGGGGCCTCCCCCGGCTCAACGCCGGGGGTCCCTTTAACCTCTTTTTGCCTTGCAGTTCATGGATCGGATGATACTCGAAGACTAGGGGCGCACCTCAAGATATCTCGAATTGATTGCAGGAATTATCCCGTGCAGGAGCCATATTTGATAGCTCCTTCTATATATATATATATATATATTTTTATGAATTATCTTCTATGAATCTGAATAGGACTCGTGTGTATAATTAAGTTGGAAAGCGACGTATGAGAGTGTATCGGCGGCACCGAATAGAGTCGGCATGCTCTATGCCAAATGCAGCAGTGAGAATTAGCGAGCGTGCCCATCAGAATCCCAACAAATCTCCGACCAATTTGACTCAAAACCCAACAGCCACCTACAACTGAAAAGACTCTGGTACCCCTAATGATAAAAACATCCACGTGATAAACGTCAATACAATATCGATTTTTATTTTTATTTTTTAAGTAAGATAATCTCTACTCATTTTAAATGTAAAAGAACTATTCTTAGTTTAACAGTGAATCTCACTATTAGTTGTAAGAGTATTAATCGTGTTGTGTTATGTTATTTTTGTGTTGTGTTATTTTTGGTATGTGTCGTGTCAATAAAAAAATATTTAATTCAATAACTCCTATAATGCTACTTAAAAAATTAAATAGTACTAATTAATTTTGTTATTCATGTCTAATATTAGTTTGACATATTTATTTTACGTATTAATTAATAAGTTATTTTTAAATTTTTATGTCAAGTTAATTCATGTCGAGTTTGAGTTGATAGGTAAAATTGACCTCCCTTGGGCTTTACCGCCAATTACTATTGATGATGCACAAAATAGTATTGTGCAAGATCAACAGTAAAAAATATGAATTGAGGCAATCAATGAGCAATAAACAGACAATTAATGGTAAAACAGTAAATAATGAGTTAACACAGGGATATATAATGGTTCGGTCCAGGTGACCTACTCCACTCTCGGGGAACGGCGACGGTGACCGGAGATCTTTATTGATGTACAAGGCAACCGGGAGAGTAACTTCGGGAGTATTACAGTGCTTCGAGAGAGAGAGACAATGTGTGTAGGAAGGTGTAGTGTGTATAGGGATTACAACTTGTAGAAGTCTCAAGCTCTCAAAAAGGTGATGCCCTCTATGTGGAGAGGGCTTACATTATATAGGTGTAATGAGGCGGTGAGGCGGTCACTACAATTTAGTAAGTACAATTTAGGTAGGACTCCTCCACTTTGGCAAGTATACTCATGGTAGGATTCGATCTCCGTATCCTGTCATTCTCTCCCTCGTGCTCCTATTCTGTCGGAGGAGGTTGGACTTCGTATCAGTGTACCGAGGCAAGAGAAATATGTAGGCATCCAAGGGACCAGGTCCAAGTGATGACCTCCGAGGCGCCCAAGTGATGACCTCCTTGTTAGTGGCGCCCAAGTGATGACTTCCTAGTGGGTGGCGCCCAAGTGATGACCTCCTAGTGGGGTGGCACCCTCTTGGGGGTATCCCCTTGGGCTCCTCATTGATGTCTTAGGCTTCTCCTTGATGACTTGGACTCCATTCGGACTTTGGTGGCGTGGGCCCCTCTTAATTCATTGGGTCTGGATCGCTTTTTACTGACTTGGGCCTTCTTAATTTGTTGGGTCTGAACTAGTTAATTTTGGACTCATCAACTATCATACAATAATGTTTCGTTTGGTAGGAAATATGAAAAGTATGAGGAATACAATTTTTATTCTTCAAAGAAAGAAAATAAAAATGATATATTTTTTTTTATTTGTGTTTGATAGGATGAATGAAAAATAAAAATAATTATATTTTTGTTTAACGTGATTTTTTCATAAATCAAAAGATGAAGCATTGGTCTTATCTTACTTAACGTGATTGGCGGTGAAACAGAAGCGAAAAATCAGGTAAGTGGAAGAGTACGGAATCATGAACCTGAGGGGAGGTGGGAGAAGGAAAACGACGGGTCCGGGATCAGAGGGAGCAAAATAATAATTGTACCCCCCACGCTATTCCGACAATCATTGTTCTGTATCTCTGTCGCTTTGTCTGTACCAAATTCAAATTTTTATATTGACATTTATAATTTTTTTAAATATTTTTATTATTATTATATATATTTTTATCACTTTATAATAACAATAATAAAAATATTCATAAAATAATAAATTATCCACAAATATGATAATTTTTTGTACCAAAAAAAAAGTTGTAAAAAATGTTACCACGCATTGATAAAAATACACGCAAAAATAATAATTTATTTTATTACAAAAATTATAAAAATACTTATAAAAATAATAAATTTTAAAAATAAAATACAAAATTATTTTATTGTCAAGTCGTCCTATCCAAAACCAAAACCAAAACCAAAACTCGTAGCCATCACCCATCAGTCTTAATCATAAATCTTTTCCATGTTCTCACACGCCAACAGTAGTTCTAGTGTCCCGCTCACCTGTTTCAATTTTGGTTTTGCCCATTTGTCCCCCAAAGGCACCGATTGGAATGGCTAATTTTTCAACCATCTCCGAGGTCTGTGGACTTCTTCATCCTGCATTTTGTATATACTAGAAATAATCTCGCAATTCAAAGAGATTCTTATAATATTTATATTTTATGTCATAATTTATTTATTTTTTAATTATGTAATTTAAATTAAAATAAATAGAAAGATAATACAAATAGTAGATAAAGATAAGCGTGTATTAGTAGGATTGTTTAATATTAAAAAATGTGTTGGTTGAGTTAATTTTTGGAGTGAGAATTTTTTTTAGAATGAATTTTGTACCCTTTGATTAAAGTAAATGAAAATTAAATCAATTTTAATTATTATTATGCTTTTATAAATTGAGAATTTAAATTTTTAACTATAATCTTAGATAGATAATAACTAATAATGCATGTAAGATTTGGATTATGTCTTTCTTTTGACATTGTGTGGAAAGTGAGAATGAAAATTGTGTAATTAAAATTCGGCCGCATCATTTATACATACGGTTAGATCAACCTCCATGTAAATGTTAAAATAATCATTGACCTCCTCATCTGAGAATCTTTTGAAAACACAAGTAGATATAGCATTATATTCAAAAGACCAATGCTATTCGAATGTAATTTGTTGATTTAATTAATCATGGTCATTAGATTAGTAATAACATCTAATATTGATTATAACTTGCTATCAATTCAACGATTGTGATTGATTAAATCAACAACTTAAGTTTAATAAATTACATCGAAACAGTCTTATTTTATACACACACATGTGGAAGGACGTGATTAAATGGGATTTATAATAAGACTCGGGAAGATCATGTAAAAAGACATTAAAACTATAATATATATGAATGAATGCCACACTACTTCTCTCTTCCACATTGTAACATGTCAAGTGACAAATTTCCACCTACGGATGCTTTCACTCCATTCATGTATATCCTTTTTTTGGTGTTGAAAATTAATTTTAACTCTAAGAAGTTGTCCAGTCGAGACAAAGCTGAATTGTAGATTTAGACATTCTGAGTTTAAAATTTAACAACTTTCTTGGACACGAGACCTCGGAGTGGTGAGATCATAAGATCATTAACCGCGCCTGTTACTACTCTCGGAAACGAACTTAATTAGATTAGGATAGCGGTTAATCATAGAACCTCGATGTTTATTGAGTAAGCCTTGTAGATGAACCAAGAGTTTCACGAAATGCCTATACTGCTCAAACGGACTTTAGTTGAACTCATACTCGAGTGTAGCTCGAGTCACGTGATGTTTGAGTCGAAGAAAAACTTATTCTCGCTTGATACTTTTGAATTCTCGTCTTATTCTTATAATATTGTATCGGTTTTGATTGAATAAAATTTTCGATTCGAGTTCAAAAAAAAATTATAATCAACCCATGCTTGTATTTAGTTGAACTATAAATTCAATTTGATTGAATCATAACTTTGCAATCAAAAAATGGGTTTCATGGTCTTGCCAAGCATTAAAATGGCAGGAGAAAGAAATATATATGCAAGTATATAACTACAAGTTATTTTCCGTGCCTGAAGGCACGAAGTACTAAAAAAAAGATCAACATATTTGTATTCACACCCAAAATCAAATCGCAAACATAGAGGAGAGATAAAAAAAATTTAAACATCGATTGTAATGGGGGTGAGCGGTGGTGGGCGACAATGGTGATAGTGAGAGACGGTGATGGTTGTGGTGGGTAAGACGATGACTGTGGTGGTGGTAGCAGTCGTGGGTGAAACTGGTGATGATGGTGGTGGGTTTTGAGTGACGATGATGGTAGTTACGGTGGTGGTGGCAATGGCTGCGGCGGCGGTGGTGGCAGTGGTGATGGCGGTGGAGGTGGCAGTGGTGGTGGCGGCGGCGGTGGTGGTGGTGGCAGCGGTGGTGGGGGGTAGTAAAAGTAGTGGTAGGGCGGTTTCAAACACTATTTTTTTTTAAAGTACTTATAAAAAATAATTTCTAGAAGTACTTTTAAAAAATCACTCCAAACATACCCTTAGGGGACCTATTTTTCCTATTAAATATATGGTGTTAATATTAGCCGTTAGATTAACTTTAAAGTAAAATTTAAAGCGATCTTAACCGCAAATAGCAAAAATCATTTTGTTTATCTTTTGAGATTTGAATTGTAAGCTACTTTATTATATAGATTAGTTATTGCCTGTGCCTGAATGCACAAAGTAATAAAAAATGGTAAACAATAAACATATTTGTATTCATATCTAAAATCAAATCATAAACATAGAGGAGAGATAAATAAATTTAAGCATTAGTTGTAGTGGATGTGAGAGGTGGTGGTGGTAGGAAATGGTGATGGTTGTGGTGGGTGGCAATGACCGTGGTGGTGGCGGTGGTGGCAATGCCGGCAGCGGCGCTGACGGTGGTGGTGGCGACGGCGGTGGTGGTGGCGGTGATGGTGGTGGCGATGGTGGTGGTGGTGGCGGCGACGACGGTGGTGGTGAGGGTGGCAGTGGTGGTGGTAGTGGTGGTGGTGGTAGAGGTAGTGGTGGTGGGGGTAAAGGTAGTGGTGAGACGGTTTCAAATACTAATTTTTTTTAAAGTATTTAAGAGAAATAATTTCTAGAAGTATTTTTTAAAAGTCACTCCAAACACACCCTTAGGGCCCTATTTTTCCTATTAAATTTAGGGTGTTAATATTAGCCGTTAGATTAACTTTAAATTAAAATTTAAAGTGATTTGAACCACGAAAAGTAAAAGTCATTTTGTTTATCTTTTGAAATTTGAATTGTAAGCTACTTTATTATATAGATGTTACGACACTTTTGAACCAAACAAGACCTCCCATATGCCCCCCCCCCCCCCCCCCCAAAGCAAATTTGAGTTATTTACCACAATGCGGTCATTTTTAAATTTTATTACTTATATATAATATTTTTGTATTTATTTATCAAGCTACGATATTTATCAACCTCGCTTTGAGGTTCGGAGTTCGAGTTTTTGAGTCCACATTGGGTCTTAGTGGTTGACCACTATACTAGCCTAATTAGGTCTGGTCCCGAGAGGTATTCTAGGCGCGATCATGGACCTTATAATCCCACCGGTGAGGCCCTATCGGGGTGGTTGATGGACGCTCTTCCTTGCCCCCACCTCTGTTGTCAATTATCACAAAAAAAAAAAACACGATTTTCACTTGTTGTCCACAATATTTAGTTGTAGTTATAATAGATGAAAAATAAACATGTTTTTA
This sequence comes from Ilex aquifolium, assembly GCA_951799425.1. Classification (NCBI taxonomy): domain Eukaryota; kingdom Viridiplantae; phylum Streptophyta; class Magnoliopsida; order Aquifoliales; family Aquifoliaceae; genus Ilex; species Ilex aquifolium. Next base: position 6,778,248 of record OX637391.1, read on the forward strand.
TTTTGCTTACATGTTTTGTATTTAGTAAACACGTTTTTTATCTATCGCATACAAAGTTTTCGTATTTAGATCACATTTTTTATTTGAAAGTGAGGTTATTGACTATGCTTTCTAACACAAACAGAGTTATTAAATTCGTTTTTTGAAGTAAGCGATAGCCTAATAACTGCGCAGCTCGTTGTTGGACCGATAGATCGTTGGACCGATAGATCGTGGATTCATAGTTCACCAGCCTCCTCCCCCGTAAACTTTGCAATAGTGACAAAAAAATAAAATCAATAGGGCAAAAATACGGTTGTTGAATTTATTTTTAAAAAATATTATAATTTGAAAAATAAAATTATAAATACTAATAAAATTTAAAAATTATAAGCATGATAAATAACTCAAACAAAGCCTGTGGTCTAGCCGACTGAAAATGTCTCCCTCTTCAGCGAAACTCTGTTAAAGCTGTTTGCTCCTTGACACATAAGCCTCAGAACTCTTCGGCAGCTGTTTCAGCAGACAGAATCTCTCTCTCTCTCTCTCTCTCTCTCTCTCACACAGAGAATACCCATAAAAACCCCACTACTGTACTTCCAAGAGGGCCAAAAGCCTCTCTCTCTCTCTCTCTCTCTCTCTCTCTCTCTCTCTCTCTCTCTCCATTGAACAAGTATTTGTCTACAACTGATCAAACGCCGGCGGCACTTCAGAACTAGCTAGCAAAAAATGCCGTCAGAATCCGGCGACAGACGACCGACGAAACCGCACCAAGTGGGTGCACCACCACCAGAGCCAGAACACATCCCATGCCCGCGCTGTGATTCTACAAACACCAAATTCTGCTACTACAACAACTACAACTTCTCTCAGCCCCGTCATTTCTGCAAATCCTGCCGCCGATACTGGACACATGGTGGGACCCTCCGCGACATCCCCGTCGGCGGTGGTACCCGCCGGAATGCCAAACGCTCTCGCACCACCACCTACACTCATGACAACATGCACGCTACTGCTACCACCCCCACCCCCACCCCCATTTTGTTTCCTTTCGCCGCCGACCACGGCGGTGCCGTACAATTTGTGGGTGATGCCAAGCCAAGTTTGAGTTTTTGTGGAAGTTTTACTTCGCTGTTGAATACTCAGGGGGCAGGGGTTTTGGCACTGGGTGGGTTTGGGCTTGGGTATGGGTCTGGGTTTGAGGATATGAGCTTTAGACTTGGAAGGGCGGTTTGGCCTTTTCCGGCGGTTGGAGATGGTGGTCCTTCCAGCAGTGGTGGTGTGATTGGGAGTAATGCATGGCAGCTGGAGACAGGAGAAGGTGGGTTTGTTGGCGGCGATTGCTTTCCTTTGCCAGATCTTACTATTTCCACACCCATGAATTGTTTCAAATAGTCTCCTTGTTTTGTATTTCTCTGTTTCTTTTTAGGAAAACATAATTGGGTACTTTTTGTTGTTTAAGATCTGATTGTTAGAGAAATCAACAGAACCTGTGGCTTTTGAATCTACAACACGTGTGTCTGAATCTTATTGGAACTAATGAGTATGTTTGTGTGAACAAATATTTTACGGTATTTAACTGTTTGTTGATTCTATTGGAGGACTAGATTTATTCATCTAGTGCCATTTTAGATTAAATTAACAGTAATGTTAGTGAGAGCTAAAAAATTGATTTAATTTCTTGACATAACAATTACAATTAAGTCATAGGGATATCAAAATATGATACGATTCGTTAATACGATACGAAATTAGCTAGTTTAGATCTTCCTTAAACTACTTGTTTGATAAATTAGTGGATCAGACATAACATGATTGATAAATGAATTAAGTATGCGTGAACTCAATCAAAAAGAAAATCACAAATGCTATTGGGACATAATTTAGATATTTAATGTAATGTGACCATTTGATTGATAGTGAAGTGCATTCAATGTTGAGACCCTATGACAATTTAATGACCACAATCATTAAGTCCTTAAATTATGTCACAATAGTATTGCTTAATAAATATACGATATGACTCGTTTATATACCGGTTATACACGACACAAACCCGATATGACACGATTAGTTAGATATAAATTAATAAATGAATCGTATATGAATAGAGTATTGTTTGACATGAACTCAGTAAGACTCGACATAAACCCACCTCACTTCACACATTTGATAAGTCTAATTACAGTTATTACAATACAATTTGACCATATTACTGTCACATTATTATTATGTTATAAAATTAAGTTAAATTTTCAAGTCTTAAATTAATCACTCACTAGGGTAATCGTATCTGAAGATACGATGTAATGTAAGTGATTTTGAGAGAGATGTCTACGCATAAGTGTAGAATCTACGATGAATCTCAAAATTAATTATTTACATCCATAATGTTATGAAGAAAATATTCTATGCAACAATGATATTATGTCAATATTGTTTCTCAACAAAATATTGTTGATATTATCATTAATCAATAATAAAATTTCAAATAGACAAAATGAACCTTATTTAAATAGTTATTGGTTTACATAGAAGAAGAATGAATAGTTATTTGCTTACATAGACAAATAATTATTGATTTATGTGGTATCTATTTTTTTTATTTATTTAAAAATTATTAGTTGGTGATACCACATAATAATGCTGATGTAATATCACCATTACAATAAATATTTTTTTGATGTTATGAGTTCAAAATTAGACGATGCAAGGAATGAGATTTCTGTGAATTTAATATAAATTTAGGTGGGATTAATTATTTAAAAGTGGGTATTGGTGGATGATTTGCTGTTAAATACACCATTTTACTTCATTGTGGTTTATTTCATTCGCATATAATTCCCTATAGATTAAAAGTGACACATAACCTTCTTACGATTGTTGGACTAAAATGCACTGTTACATTTTTTATTTGATGTAATTGGGCGTGTAGACAATGCACCACTAGGAGATTGAGAATGAAAAAGAAAATTTGAAAACGCATCATTTAGATTGTTAATGAATTTAGATTTGAACCATGAAAATAAAATTCGTCAGATAATCAAATCCGATTCATATTGGATTCTTAAAATCGGATTTTAATTACTCAAAACTGACATAAAGTTTAGTTTAAGGGATTAATCCAAACAGTTAGTAAAGTTTAGGGACCCTTTATGTAATTTACTCAAGAGAAAAAAAACCTCGGGGTAAAATTGTAATCACATGAGTACTTTCGTTTCCGTCACCAAACGGAGAAGAAATAGCGTCCCCAGGGTTACAGACGTCGCCGGAAAATGAGTACTCCGTCGCCCGAGCATTCGCCGCTTTGCTCTCTGATTGACGAGCTTCTTCGTCCGTACACCGTTAGTTCAACTAAATTCTGATTCTTTTTCTATTTTTCCCTATGTTTTCTTATTTATAGTTGTATCTGAAGCAGCAATCGGAGTTTCCCTTGACCAAAGAAAGCGAGAAAGACCTATTAATCGCTCTCTCCCAGGTTGTTACTCTCTCTCTCTCTCATGTTGTTGCATTAGTTCCTTGTATATGGAACCCTAACTTCCATGATTCTATCTTTTCAGGTCCTGAGACAAATCAAAATTTGGATTCATGAACTTGATTCCGACAACGACAATGTCAGGCTTTTCTCTATATTCTCTTACTACTTTTTTTTTTTACATCAATATAGTTCTTAAAATGATAAAATTTTTCAAAACTCATGATAAAGATCCAATTTTCAATAGGACACTATGGAAAAACCTGCAGATAACGGACAATTTCCCGTTGGCTCCAAGTTACATTATGAAGAGCACCATTGTTTAACTAAGATCATAGGTGACTTGGTAAGTGTTCTGCATCAATGTTACAAAAATTGCATGCTGTTTTCTCTTTTCGTACCAACAGTAATTGTTTTGATATCCCATTTGTTGTATGTTACATAATACATAGTATTATTGTTATCATGATTGGTATTTTGAGGCTTGGATGGAGGGCTGGCAGTTGCTATATTGGTTGCTGATAGTGCATACTTCTAAGTTTCTGCCTTGATCTTGTTTTGCACATGAGATTGTGATTTTGGTTGTTATTGTAGATGTTTTTGTTAGCTGCCGAAAGTCAATATGTTCAACATTTGGCAGGCAACATTATTGTCATAATTTCTGAGTTCGTGGTTGCAATGGTATGCCACAATTTGCTAACTTCATCTTTCATTGCGTATCCCATGCCCGAATTATATTTGCTGCATCTATTTGACAATAATTGTTTTGCAGGGAAGCAATTGGGGTGAACTTATGCATTTGTTGTGTCTTTGCTTGGAGTTAGCAATTTGTAATGCTTATTCGTCTTCCTTCGAGCCTTCGACAACAAATGGAATAGATTTAGGTTGTGATTCATCAAGTTCCATTACAGCCTTAAAACCGAGACTGAAAAATGCAAATTGGTCTTCACTGGCTGGTATTGTTCGAGTTTTGCGCAACATCCTGAAACACTTGAAGGTGGAATCTGATGGTCACCTGTTAAAAGTGTACTTCGGTTCTATTGGTTCTTGTCTTTCAAATGTGCCTTGGGATCTGTTGGATAGCATTCTTATTGGTCAGAATGGTGATGTTCTGAGAAGCTCCAGTGTGGATGCTTTGCTATACTCTAATGTTGCTCAACCTGAGCCAAGAATTACATTTAAAGGAAATCTCATTCAGTTCTTCTGTTCTTTGGTTGAGCAAAGCGGATTCGTGGAAGCTGCAGGTGGTTCTCAACACAAGCATTCAGTTATTTCTGAAATACATAGCGTTCTTCCTAAACTTTTAGCCTGGTGCCTTGACGAGCAAGGGGACTGCTCGTGCATCCCTCAGTATTTTAGACATAAAATTTTGGTAAGTATGCAAATCTATATCTTTCTTGATGATGAAAAATTTGGATCAATGATGAATATACTGTTGACACTTTATTGAAAAATAAAATAGGAATCTGAGAATTCAAAACGATCTCATGACATGCAAAAACTAGTTCAAAGATCTTGTCGTATATCAGTGATCAGTTGTAATGGTGAACAGATTTCATGAACGGCAATCCATATTTCCAATAAAAATCCTTGCTTTTGTCAGAAACCAATAGGAAAATTGGACACCTTTTGTTTTAAGACATCACCAGTCAAGATGAAACTTGAATACCTGTTCATTGCCACTTGCTTCCATCAGCCTAAACAGGAAACCTGTGCTTCTATGTTTGTCACAGGTTCTTTCGTCCATGTTAGCTCTCGTTGTCCTGTGTTTACCATGTAGTGTAGAGTTGCTTTGGTTGGGTTGTAACCATGTGGATGCTTCTTAACGTGGAGTTTGAAGCTATAATTGATCTGTTTTGAACGTGATACTTTGTTTTTAAGGTGGCAAATTAGTCTAAGGTTGCATTTTTGTTTTCTATATTTAGTTGCAGTTAGAAGTTAGAGGGTGGGCTTTGACATAGCTGTAAGGTTGCTCCATTGCGATCAGGGCGGCGTCGAGTTCAGAAATGGACTCTCCGCCTACAGTGGGTAAGACTGCGTAAATGTAACTCTTCTCATACTCTGCATTAACAGGAGTCTCGTGCATTGCACCACCCTTTTTGTGCAAGTTAGATGGGTTATAAATTTGCACATGCAATGAAAAGAATTTTGTGCCTGATAATGTTAGGAGAAATTATAAATCTGCCGCAGTTAAGCTTAAGTAAGCTCATCACAGGACATGCATATGAAGTTGAGTAACTTCTTGTATTTTGATCTTATGTTGATTGGAGAGTTTTTAATGTGATGTGCCATTTTTATGGATTTTTCTTTTTAATTCTGTTTTCCAAATTTTCATACTTTGCTGAATCTATCTTTTAACCATCTGAACAGCTATCCAATTCAAAATTTTGCCAAAATTGGTTTCTGAAAAGTTGTTTCAGAACAACTTCTGTAATAATCTCAACTCTTACTCTTTATATGTTTTATGCTGCTTAAAATGCATAAGATCCCTGCACATCTACCGATTTGGAGCTGTTTATGTTATCTTGGTATCTGCTGATCCCTATTAGGATTCACCTATTTTGCCTTGGAAGTTGGAACATAACTTTGTTTATTTTAGCAGAATTGCATGAGATCAATTTTATACTGTTATCTAATTCTCCATAATTGGGCTGATGAGCTTGCATTCTGCAGATACTAATGAGCAGGCTTAGTGTTCAAATCCACTTGGAATGCTCCATTCTTGTCTCATGGTTGCATCTTATCCACAAGCACTTTCAAGATCTTTTATTGCAACCTATAATTCAACTGGAGTCTGATAAGGATGACTGTCTAGAGGGCTCGCCATTTTTGGTCAATGTTTTTGATGATGGAAAACAAATTTTTTCTTCTCGCCATTTACAAAGGCTGGCTGTTCTCTTTTTCCTGAAGTGTTCCTTGAGTTTGATAAGTCTGAGAGAAAGAAGTGATGAAAGGTATGTTAACATAAATTTGAAATCTTGCTTGAATATTAAACTGAATTGGGACCTCACTTGTTGCAGTGGAAAGGAAGGTTCCTCAGAGCTTTATGAGTGGCTTCAAGGGCATCTTCCTGTTGATATCTTTGCGGACCATAACTTGTACTTTGAAAGATGTGTGAGCTTTGCCTTATCGTTCCTTCAGCTGTATATGCATGAGGTTATCTTCTTGCTTCTTTTCAAGCTATAAATGCCTTTTTTTTTTGGAATTCTATTTATTTGTCTCAACGGAAGTATTAATATATCCAATATTTCATCCTCTTTTGTTTTGGCTTATAGTTGACTTTCTGAAATTGCATATGGTTTTTTGAATCAAGTCTTATTGGAAGCTCTGTGCTTTCACATGCTCCATATTTTACTTTGTAGCTAGAGGGAATGACATATCCAATTTGTGTACACAACATTGTGATGGGGGTGGTCCGTGTGATGTGAATTTGTGGAGTTTCCTATTTTTTTCACGAGGCTGCTAGGTAGGCTTTGTTGGAAGCATAAATTTTCTTCCCATTTGATGAAAGCAAACAGTAAGCAGGTCATTATGGCAATAAATATATAGGATAGGTACTGTTTGACCTTGATGCATGGCCAGGGAGGAATATTATATGCCATTTTAACTTAAAGAACTGTCATAACGAGTGACAAGGCTCCCACTTTGTAGTGGGATTTGAGAGGGGTAAGTGGCAGGAAATCTCACGCCTATTTGGAGATATTGATTCTCGACAAGATGTTGTTCAACTAATGACGTATAAACTTTAGAAGTTTTATCATCTGGTCTGCTACTTTCCTTTGTGTTAAAGTAGAAACTGTGAGACTGAGGCAAAAGAAAAATGAGTGTGTGTGTGAGAGAGAGAGAGAGAGAGGCCATCCATGGTATTAGGGACAGAAGATTTGACAGCAGTATTGGACGTTTTCGAGGTGGGGGTACGCTGAGTTTGTTCTTATCTATCAACAGACTCTATAGTTGTTGCAGATTCAGGATAATTACTTGCTATTTATCGTTCTTCTAATATGTCTGTCTCAATCCGATCCTCCTAATTGCCCTCATTGAAGGAGTTGCTGGAACAGTTGAGCAGAATAGGCAAAAACCAATTGATTAAAGACGATTGAATTTGGAATGACAAGTGCCAACATTGAGATTATTTAACTCAAAATCAATTGGCAGTGAGTGGGGAGATCCCTTAAGTATATAAACCAACTTTGGGTGATTCTAATCATTCTATTTGGGATAAATGTTCTTTTTACATCCTTCCTCATGCGAGACCAGGGTTCGCACTCGTGGTTAACAAACAAATAGATAAACATGCGTATGGGAAAATTGAAATGGGTAAGAGACTTGACCCATTGACCAATCAAGGCTTAGTTTTTATTCTATGTTAGAGCATCCAACCCAAAACTAGTTGGCAATGAATAGAGAGGTCCTTTAAACACATAAACTAACCTTGGGGGATCTTAGTCATTTGATGTTGGAGACAAGCTCCCTGTATGCCTGGTACTTTTTATTATACTAATAGAAAGCCTCAGTTCCATATCAAACAGTTCTCCTTCTAAATGGTAGTTGCATTTTGATGGTCAAGTTTTTCTGGTGGAACAGAAAACTTTGCTTTGGATTTGTGGATGGAAACCTTTCGGACTGATCATTTATCTTAATTTTTCCTGGTTTTGAACTTGTTTTGGTTGTGTAGTATACATTATATTGTACAGAAGATAAAGGCAATTGCTTAAATAGAAAGCATATTTAAAGGATTTTACTGGTTCATTTACTGTTGAATGTATTATTTCAACAGGAGAATACCCCCTCCCCAAGCAAATGTGTTGTAAATTCCAATTTCTCCTTTAATGTGTTCTCTGGTTAGCTTCTTAAAAAACTTATATTTGTAGGAATTATGTAGTTTTCATATTGTCCCATAGCTCAACAGACATGGATATCTTGTTCCTTATCATATTTTCTTATTCTGACTTCAGATGCAAATCTAGTGCATATGAGTTTCTCCATTAAGCATACATATTGATTCATTGAACCTAATTGCTCACCAACTGCTTAATTGTAGGATGATATCCTATTTGAAGTGCTCTTGCAACTGTTTTGTGTGCCTTTCTTCCCAGAGCGACAGTGAGCAATGCAAATATTCTCTTACTGTTAAGGATTAATAAATGTATTGGTTTAACTAATTAGTTCTTTAATGAGTTTTCATTATGTGTAGGGTTTGCAAAGGCAGGACTTTTCAGGAGGTGAATGACAATATGCTTTTCCTTGTTTCAGATGTTTTTAGTCCCATATCTCTATTCCATCTATTTCTTGCAGAGGTAAGTTCATCCATTCCATCTGTGGTCCACAGGTGTATATTTTATTTCACTTACAAGAATAATGTTGTCATTTTGTTTTCATTCCTTCTGTTATTGAATGGATAAAGATATATATGTCCTGCTCCATGTTGTTTACAGATACTTTATGATCATCAAGTTCTTCTAGATTACCTTATCTCCAAAGACACCGGAGCCAGTTCTGCTGAATATCTTTTGAGGTATGCCATATTTTTCTCATAAACTTAACTTTGATCTTTGCTTGTAGTTTGTGAATTGTTGCAAGTTGCATATGTCATTTGGCAATGAAGGAAACCTCTTAGCTGCTGTAGGCTTGCCAACTGGTATGCAGTTCAGAGGAATATGTTGATCCACACAAAAAAAAAAAAAAAAAAAAAAAAAAATGCATCAGACATGATCATTAAGGATCACACTTTAGTAGAGCTCTCTGTCTATACTTTGTATGTATCTGATTGCAGTTTTGGCTATTGTTTGGGTCTCACTTTTCCGCGTCTTGTTATGTTTCTTGTTAGGTGCTTGCGAATTGTATGTGATTCATGGAAGTTCTTTGTTGAATTTTCCGTGGGTGGCGAAGTTACAAATCAATCATCTTGCAAGAAAAGGAAAGTTTCAGGGGGTGTTACGGATCTTAAGGGAAAGGTGTCCTCTGCCTCAATGGAAGGTGATGGAATTTCTCCGTCGTCCCAAAATGATTGCAAGAGAGGCCTTCCATATGGATGTAAGCACTATAGAACTGAGAGGCCACCATTTGATGATGCTAAGGATTGTTTGCTTTCCCTAAAAATATCCCTGGAGAATCTTCATCGGAAGAACTTGTTTCCATATGATCCACAAGTACTTCTGAGACGGTGAGCATATAATCTCCATATTTCCTCTCTCCGTCAGTGCATTCCTTATGGGTGGTCGTTGTTATCATTTATTGAAATTTGAAATGATTATACTTCAACTAATTGTTTGTCAATTTTACTTGTGGAGCAGAATTATCATATTGATGCAACCCTTGCAATTTCATTGATGAAGATAGTTCTTTAGTATATTTCCTGCCCATTCTTCAGAATGGCCACAGGATTTTATATGTGGTGAACTTCTTCTGGTACATTGTTTTGACCACTTCTGAACTTGACTACATTAGCCTATGTGTAAGATAGGGATAATTCATTAGCACGTGATATATATACTGCTAGGGTGCAGATCTCGGGCAAGAATTGTTCTGCAGATTTTGGAAATTATATTGATCAGCTGATATGGACTTACAAGCCCTAATTGATTCATTGTCAAATGATTCCATGCCTTTATTAGTGTTGAAGTGCTACTGTTATCAACAGGGTCTTTTGTTTTTTGTATAATATACTCATGCACCATGAAACGTGTTTGATAACGTTTTCGTTTTTATATTTTTTTTTTATAAAAAACAAAACTAGTTTTTGTTTTTTTTGTGATAAAAATTAAAAATATAAAACATGTTTGGGTGGTGAATTTTTGGTATTATACCAAAAATTCATTACCCAAACCCCACCACCCAACCCCAAATCCCCCCACCCCCCACCCCACCACCGAAATCCACCCCCCCACCACCAAAACTCACCCCCAACCCCACCGCCGAAACCCACAACCAACCCCCACCACTGAAACCCACCACCACAACTCCCGAAACCCACCCCCAATCCCACCACCGAAACCCACCCCCACAACCACTGAAACGCACAACCCACCCCCACCACCAAAACCAACCATCACTAGGGCTGTTAATCAAACTGAGCAACTCGAGCTTGGCTTGAGTTCGGCTCGGGTTCGGCTCGTTCAGGCTTGGTTCGTTTTCTAAACGAGCCCGAACTTGAACAAGTTTTTAGGCTCGTTTAAAAAACAAGTCCTACAAGCTCGACAGGCTCGACTCGTTTATGTGCAAATACTCGGATTCGGCTCGGGCTCGACTTATTTTTAGCTCGTTCAGGCTCGACTCGTTTCCTAAACGAGCCGAACTAGAACAATTTTTTAGGCTCGATTAAGAAACAAGCTTTTCAAGCTCGTCTCGAACTCGACTCGGGCTCGTTCGACTAACAGCCCTAACCATCACAAACCACCGAAACCCACTACTCACCCCTGAAACACACACCTGAAACTCCCCGGCAAAATCCATTACCCATCCCCGAAACCCACCACCACCCACCCCCACCACCACCCACTACCCACCCCCACCACCACCACCACCACCCACTATCCACCCCCGAAATTCACCACCACCCCCGAAACTCCCCAGCAAAACTCATCAAAGAAGAGTGAGAGAGAGAGTCGAGAGAGACCGAGAGTCGAGAGATTTGAAAAAAAAAAAGTGAGAGAGGGGCTTTTAATACTAAAGCAAGAAAATCTATTTTTTGTTGCTAAGGAGGATCGAAGTCAGGATCTCATTAAATGGGACATTTTGAACCGCACGTTTGTTTTTTTTTGGATGTTTCCATATTTTAGCCTTGTTTTCAAAACGGAACAGTTAAAAAAAAAACGAAAACATTCACCAAACGTTTTTTTGCCATAAAATGAAAAAAAAAAAAAACACAAGATTATCAAACGGCACCTAAATATGAATGTTTTTTAATAGGGCGATGGTTAATTTCTCTTTTCCACATTGAAGCTACATGATAGACATTTTGTGTTATTTCAGTGACATTGAGAATACTTGGTATGCTACAAACCAAAGAGTGTTTATACTGGTCTTGAATTAAAATTTGTCCACTTTTAAGCCATCATAGTCTCCTTTTGATCTATTTCTATGTTTCTTTGTTTTTGTATTACAGGATTTCCATACGAATACTATTGCCTATAATTTGATGTGCTGACTGAACTGAACTTAGGACAACAGTTCACTTTTTTTTCAGTGGGTGTTATGTAACACAATAAATTAAAAATTGAATTGAAATGTCTCTTGAAAGTACACCAATTTTTAAACAATGCTATTTCTCAGGTTGTCGTGCATTTTTTTACTGTATTCGACATGTAATATCTTGTTCTAAGGGTTACAAAAGAATTTTACAGATTCTTTGCCAGAAAATATGATGTATAACACATATATCGGAGTGGTCTCAGATGCCTCCTACTTGTCTTGGGTTCTCAGCAGCTGCATTATTACTCTTTAATTGCAGTTTAACAAGATTTCAAGGGCTCTGCCTTGACCAGAAGAAAATATCAACTTCAACACATGGAGGAAGTGTTTAGGACTTCAGTCCTGTCTTTTTCTTGAGTCACCATCGTTTCTCTTTATATGGTTACTTCTCGAGATGCCATATTCCATTACTTGCAAGGAGTGCGGTTCTTCATGGTGTGGCCTGCAATGCAAACTAAAAGGTGAACCCTATGAAATAATACTGTAGATTGAGATTCTGATGGCTTGAAGCTGCTAATTGTTCTAGTGACTTTCATATACAAATGGATGGAAATAGTTATTGGGCAATGGAGGGACACAATTGAAATATCCTTGCTTTGTGACTTTTGTGGTTAGATCTTCTGTGACTTTTGACTTTTGATTAGTTATGGCTCACAATCTTTTTTGTAATGCAACCAAGCTATTATTTACAACTACAAGTAGGTATACAACATTTTGGGTTACTGCTCATTGTGGTACTGTCATTGGATTAATAGTGGGCCCAAGTATTAATTAATGTTTACTATTAATTCAATGGTTATGATGTATTAGGTCAGTAAATAAAATCAGCGAATTAGGTCCAAATAACATGTTTCACAAAATATTGATACTTTTTCACCACCCTTCTCTCTGTGTGTCTCGGTGGGATATGTATTGGACAGCTAAACACTAAGATACTTTTCAACACATGAAGCCTTCTCACGGGGGATGGAAACAAGAGAGGTCAACTAGAGTGGAAGCCAAATGATGGGGCCGAGAATCTGTGATCGATCTGAAAAATCACTGCCAGATATGATTCGGCACCACCTGCATCCGAATCTGATCTATCTACTCAGCAATTCTTCTAGCGATTATTGGTCCTTCTCCCTCGAAGTAATCTGTGAGTCTCTCTCTCTCTCTCTATGTGTATGTGTCTGTGTATGATTATTGTGTATTGGACTGCTAAACACGGATGCTTTTCAACACATGGGAAATCTTGGTGCATGTGTGAAATTTATCAAGCTTAAATTACTTCCTATAAATAGTGAGGCTGCTTTAAGAGTGATGAACACAAGCAGAAGTCAGATCATGAAGATTTAGGTAATGGAGAAGAGCGGGAGACATTTGTACTGGTTCATCGATCTTGTGGTGGGGCATGGTGTTGGTTTGAGGTGGTGACGCTGGACTACCAGGATGGCAGCTCTACTGCCAGATGAGAGAGTAGTTTTGGTGGGCCACAGTGCTGGTGGGGCGGCCATTTCTGTTGCTATGGAATGGTTCCCTCACAAAGTTGCTGTTGCCATTTTTGCTTCCGCTGTAATGCCTGGTCCTGAATTTACTCTTCAATCAAGCTATCGGTGAAAAGGTATCCCAATTATCTTCTTTCTCTATTGGTTACATCATTGAAGTTTAGTTTAGATAATGATTTAACGGTTCACAAAAAAAAATTATCCTACCTAAGTTATGTTGCATTGCTTTCATGATCAGTGACCCAACGATAGTGCATTTTCTTTTGCTTTGCTATACACATGTAAATTTGTAGCCGTCTATTTTTCTTCAGGCAAAAGTACAGATCGTTCGAGGATATTGGACTATTACATGGAGAACAAGTTTACATTCGACCAAAAGTACGTGTACCCTCTGTCTATGGTCCCAAGTTCTTATCAACCGAGTTGTATCAACTCTCCCCACCTCAGGTAAGTGCTTGCCTACAACCTTAAATATCTATGTTGATTCCACTGGCAAATAAGGTGCATATTAAGGCTCAGCAAATGGCCCGTGCCCAATGGGCTAACCCGTACACAACCTCATAATCCAACGAATATGGATATAAGCCTTGATTTTGGTCCACCAACGTGGTCTGTCATTAGCCTGACCATGGTTAGACAAAATTCAAAATTCAAAATTCAAAAAAAAAAACACATGTCAAATTTTTTAAAAATAAAATGGAGTTTTTTTATTTTCATAGAGTTCGATTCTTGCAAAAGGTTGTTGGAGAGACCAGATCGTGTGTTTAATGATGCAGCGTTGTTGCAGCAAAAATCACTTACTAAGGAAAAGTATAAAGGAATAACAAAGGACAACTAAATGTGGATGATAGAAAATAATCCACCAAATGCGGTGGAGATTGGCTGTCCTTTGTTATTTAATGATCCACTCTTGTGGTTGGTCAGCCACCAAAATGACAACACAGTCAAAGTATTGCTGCATTGTTAGATTTATGCAGCTCAAATTAATTGCAATATATAGATAGTAACGAAGCTTTAAGAGTGAAGAACACAAGAGAAAGAAGAAGATCTAGAGTTAGGTAATGGAGAGGAGTGGGAGGCATTTTTGTGCTGGTTCATGGAGCTTGTCATGGGGCATGGTGTTGGTTTAGGGTGGCGATGCTGTTGAAATCGGCAGGTCATAGAGTCACCGCCCTCGACCTAGCTGCTTCTGGGATTAACCCAAAGCAGCTGTTCAGACTACCTCGAGCCATTGCTGTCATTCATGGCGGCGTTACCAGCGGAGGAAAGGGTTGTTTTGGTGGGGGCACAGAGCTGGTGGGATTGCCATTTCAGTTGCAATAGAAAGGTTCCCTCAAAAAGTTGCTGTTGTCACATTTTTGATCTTCAAATAAAAAATTTGAATAACTTGTCACATTTTTTTAATATTTTGTCACATTGTTTTTGTGTAATTTGTCACATTGTTTTTTATGTTGTTACATTGTCAAAAAAAATTACTGCATGCTATGTAAAACAAAAAACTTTTTTCAAATAAAACTAAAAAAGTTGAAGAAAAATTTTTGGTTCAGAAAGACAATGCCAAATGAATTAATATCAGTTTTTTAAATTCAAATGGTTGTATATATCACAATAACACTGTAAAGAATCTTTTCAAATATTTTCATATTAATTATGTATAAATCAAGGTAGGGATAATTCGGTAATATTAAAAAAAAAAAAGAAAATTGAAAATTGAAAAATGTACTTATTTACAATTTTTTATACTTATTTTGAAAATAAATGCTTACATGTTAAAGCTGAGAACTTATATCCAAATAAGACCTAGAAAATGTGCCCACGCCCAATTTTTCCATTGTCTCGAAAATTATCAAGGGGTACATTTTTCAGAATTTATTTGTCTTAAAGTTTACAGCTCAGACTTTTCTATTGTTGAGTTCTCAATCTTCTAAATTTTTGGTTATCAGGTACACATTTTAGTTTTACATATTTTTGTATTATATAATTGGCCCTTAACTTAATTCATACAAGATTTTGATAGTTTTCTTGTTTTGTTGTTTTATTTTATTAAATAAAATATTTCCTAAATTAAAGACTTGATTAATAGTTTGAATTTTGAAAGGGTTAATTATCTTAATTCATGAAAGATTTTGCAAGCCAATGTTTTTTCAAAATCTCGAGTCAGCCATTGAATCTTCTATCTCTAGTTAGAAAATATTTTTCAAATTCTCTAGAAGCCATTGAATCTTCTGTTTTTGGTCGCTGACTTCTAAATTCGACCACCGAATCTTTGTCTGTTTATCACGAGGCCATTGGGTCGATTTTGTTTTTCAGAATTGTCAACAACGTTTCTGCGCTGTTAAACTTTAAGATCGAATTATGTGATAAACAAGGGTCACGACTCTTTTCAATTCTCATATATCAGGTTCGATTTTTTTTATTCATTTTTTATTACAGAATAAGTCGTTTTGGTCCAAGACTTTTTTTGTCAAAACTGCTTGTAATTGGAGCATATTGTCATAAACTTCCACACACCGGATCTTTTGTTCTTAGGTTTGAAGTGTTCCTTTAACTATTGGTTTTATTTTTCTATATTGAATTTTCAATTTTTCTTAAAATTTGAATTGGAGAATTCAAAAATATTATTCTTATTGTATGATTTTGGTTGTGTGAATTCAAATCAGTAGTTTTTGTGCTCAGTATATTACCTTTCATTATTTCTTCATCATAATATCTTTTATAGATTGATCAAAATTTCTTGGATGTGACTTTTGGACTTTAAAAAAATTATTTTGCTTTTGTTTTTTGGTATATGTCTCTGTTTGTTGTTACAAGTTTTAATTATTCAAATGTTTATGTGAATTTTATCAAAATAAATTATTTTTTGTTATTTTCAAAATTTCTCCATTACAATTCCGCGAATTTATGAATTATTATTAATATCCGATAAACGTATTTTATATTTTGGATGTATGTCACTGTTTCTTTAATGTGACAACAAATAGTGAATCGACACATAACTCCCAAAAAATGAAAATTGGTGCTCAAATTACAAAACTAAGCTAATAGTGTGACAACAAAGAGTGAATCCACACTTAACACACTATGAAAATTAGTACTCAATTCAAGAAGCTAGTGTAATAGTGTAACAACAAAGAGTGAATTCACCACAAATAACTCTCAAAAATTTAAAATTGGTACTCAATCCACAAAGTTAGGGTAAAATTGTGAAAACAAAGAGTGAATCGATGCTTAATGCAAATAATGAAAACTAGTACTCAATTTCAAGAAACTAGTTAATAGAGTGACAACAAAGAGTGAATCCAAAATTGAAAATTGGTGCTTAGTTCACAAAGTTAGGGTAAAAGTGTGACAACAAAGAGAAAATTCACACACAAACACCCAAAATACGAAAAATTGTACTCAAAATAGTGTGACAATGAAAAGTGATTCACTCATAAACCCAAAATCTTTGAATCTCTGCTCACTACATACAATTTATAAATAGGGTGTCAACAAGAAATGAATCAATACATTACCTCAAATTTTGAAAATTTATAAAAATCGAATTTTCAAATTTGCAATAGAGTGACTTCTTAGTGTGACACTATACAACAACTTAATGTATAAGATAAAAATTTGTTAGCCTAAAATTACAATTTTCAAATACGGTTGATTTATCAGAAAAGATGACGAATTTCATAATTACCAATACAAATAGTGTTCATGTATTATAAGTTTTGGGGGTTTTAAAAATTTTGAATTTGAATACCTGATATAGAGAGAGAAAGAATCTTAATTTGAAATTTTTTTACAATTAAGGAGTTTTAATTGTGTATTGTGTGTGTGTCAGATAGAAGAATAATCCTCATATTAGAAAGTATCTAAATTTAAAGAATTTTAAATTTGTATTAGTTTTAATTTGGTCACACAATGAATTTTACAGGATTTGACGCTTGAAATGTTGATGGTGAGATCATATCCTTTATTTTATGACGCAAAGTTAGTGAGGGACCCAACTTTTACCATGGAAAATTATGGATCAGTCCATCGAATTTTCATTGTTTGTAGCCATAATCAGTAGATCAATATTTACTTAACGCCACTCAACCTCGAATAGTACGACTTCAAAGATTGAGAATGGGCCGACTGACAAGGAGCAAAATGTCATCCCCAGTATGTATAGGAAGATCGGCACCATCCGCTGCTGCCCGAACATAAACACATCTAAACCTTTTAACCTCTAAACAAGCTCCTCCAGCAGGAAAAGTTGTATAAACCATCAAGCACCGTCCCAATAACTCATTCCATGATTTTAGGAGCTCAACCCCCTTGAATGATATCACCCTATTTCTAGAAGGCTACGTCATGTCACACTTAAGGAATGTAGTCTCTAACGACCCAATATTTTTACAGGGTTTGACTCTTGCAATGTTGTTGGAAAGACAAGATCCTATGTTTAATGATTCATATCAGTCCATCGAGTTTTCATAGTGTGTAGTGAAGATAAATTGATAACAAAGGACAACTGAATGTGGATGATAAAACTCTTATGCTCCGTTTGGTATGATGAAAAAGTGGAATGATGGAAAGTTGAAGGGATGAATAAAACATCATGTTTGGTAAGGAAGAAAAATAGGAAGGATGAAAAAGTGAATGGATGAGTTTTCCTTCCAACTCACCAAAATCAATCTCTCCAAAATTGGAATGAAAGTGAATGGAAAGTTAATAATTTTTGTTGAAATGTATCTTATTTGTCTATATATCTTTTAATATATACATATATTATGTATACATTAATTTCATAAATAAATACAATGATAAAATATGTATTATATTTTTTTAAAAAAAAATTAAAAATTAAAAATTAAAATAAAAAAAAATATTTTTCTATTTTAGCTAGGGGTGAAAATTTTCGATTCAACACGATGATAAGATTCGAACTCGACACGAATTTTATGACACGAACTTGATTATAACTCGACACGAATTCTAAAATGACCTGACACACAAACACGAAATATAAATGGTTTATATTCAGTTCAACATGTCAAACTCAAAATTGACACCATCAACCCGTTTATTTAAGAATATACACTTTCTCTATTTTTTCGTTTATATGGTAACACAAAATTAACATGTTTAACTAGCATTATAGATATAAAATGTTAATTATTTGTAACTATTTATTAAGCACTGACATAATTATTATATAAAAAATATTTTTTTACCTATTATTATTATTATATTTATTTAAGTTAATTTTTATTTTGTAAAAAAAGTATGAGCATACGAACACGAACACGAATGCAAACACGAACACGACATGAAAATAAAAAGGTCAACACGACACGAAGATAAACAGGTCAACTTGATACGACACGATTAGTTAAATGAGTTGAGTTATGTTTGACTAATGTTCAACATGAACACGCAATGACTCGACACGAACCTGATAGGATATGACTCGATTGTCACCCCTAATCTTAGCAAGCCAAAAAAAAAAAAAAAAAAAAATTAATCATTTTTATTTTCCATCCATCCTACCAAACACAAAGAAAGAAAAGTGTATCATTTCTACTTTCTTTCCTTAAAGGATAGAAAGTGTATCCCTCCTACTTTTCATCCCTCTACCAAATGGAGCATTACGGTGGTTCAGTGGCTGTGCTTGACCTCTGGTAATTCAGAAATCTCAAGTTCAACAATTCTTATATCTTTTAAGGGTCAGCTATCATTGTTCTCCAGGGAACATATTCTAAATTAAGTTAGGTTATAGTGACCAGTATCCGAATTTGCAGAAATAGTCAGCGCAATCTTAGAAAGGTTATAGTAAAAAAAACAAAAAAAAAAAAGTGATGAAAGAAAATAATCCACCAAATGAGGTGAAGGCGATCTCTACGGATCATATGGTCATGTTCTCTAAGCCACAAGAGTTGGCCTCCAATCTAACAGGAAATTGCTAAGAAGTAATTCTAATTTTGTCAATTGTGTTGAATAAGTTATATGTTTCTCAACTTGATATCTGAAATTATAAATGTGCTTGGTCTACAATATCGTTTGCACCACTTTTTTTCTTTTCTTCCTTATTTGCTTGTCTTGGCTGACAAATTAATAATTTTGTGCTCTTAGGTGAAATTGGATTAATCTCAATCATATTGTGCTTTTATAAATATGTAATTTAAATTGCTAGTTGTAATATTATATACTAGTCATTTCCCGTACCTGAAGACACTTTTAACACAAAAAATTCGCCAAGCAAACGGGAATCCAAGAAATTCTTAAATAAAAGAAATCCAAGGGTTGAAATGAAGAAGAATCATATCACATTAATACAATTTAAGAATTCCCATGAACTTAAACTATCACCATTACAAAATTATCATGTTATAAATTTCTTCATGGCGGCTCTTTCTTCCACCAGATAAGTGTTTATTTTTTCAACCTCTGGTTAAATCTAATGAATAGACTGTTTAATTTTAATAAGGAATATCATTAATAACACATAATTAAATCACTGAATCCAATCAAACCAATTTACCACATTGAACTACAAATCAAATTTCCAGAAAATAGAAAAAAGCCCAACCAAACTAATATTGCCCAGTGGATCTGCTTGTAGCTGCGAGGACAATTGATTTAAATTCTCTATCGCTGTGACTTCTCGGATTCTATAGAAATATTCTCACGCTGCAATTAAACTAAATCAACAAAATTAAAATTTCACCATTTCAAAAAAAAATTGATTTAACTAATTTTTTGTCATTTCGGTGTTTATTTTGCACTATTCAAGTATTCCAAAAAAATATGAACATTAGCAAGGGAAAAGTGATGCAAATAAGGGAAAAATGTTATAGTTGGTTTTGAAAATTTTTTTTTGGCAATTGGTTTCACTTATTTTTTTATTGGTAATTAGCTTGACTTTGAATTTTTAGTTTTTTTGGTACAATTGGTATCACTTATTATTTTTTTATTGGTGATTAGCTTGACTCTGAATTTTTTTTTTTTATGCAATTGGTATCACTTTTTTTTTTTAATTGGTGATTAGCTGGGTTCTGATTTTTTGTTTTTGTTTTTTTGGTGCAATTGGTGTCACTTTTTTTTTTATTGATGATTAGCTTGGTTTTGAATTTTTTTGAGTAAAGAAGTCCAATTAGGATCGTCAAGACAAACAATGTTATATATATAGAGAGAGAGAGAGAGAGAGAGAGAGAGAGAGAGAGAGAAATGGGAGAGTGTGTGTCAAATATGAAATAGAGAGAGTTATATACGTATGAGAGTTGAGTGTATGAGATAAAGAATGAGAGAGTTATATGAGACATTAGAGTTTTAAAGTTGTAAAATGAATAAATGTTCAATTTTGATCGTTGGATCAAAAGTTAGGAAATGATCTGAGCTGCGAAAAGCTCAAGACAAAGAAATTTAACTACTTTATTATATAGATATACATATTTTATTTAGTGTATTAAAAAAAATGGTTAATTGAAATAGAAGTTCCCAAAGTATGATGTTTGTCTAATTTTAGTCCCCAATATTTCAATTGCGTCATTTTGGTCTCTGAAGTATTGAATATGTTTCTATATAGTCACTCAATCAGATAACGTCCAGATTGTTAACTATTTTTTATCATGAACTTGTCACGTAATACTTAAATATGGACAATTCTTAATTGTCTGTTTGAAGGACTATATAAAAACATATTTAATATTTCAGGGACCAAAATGATACAATTAAAGCATTAGGAGATCAAAATAAAACAAATCTCATACTTTAAAGACCTCAAATACAATTAATCTAAAAGAAATTACTGGCGTGACATTTAATAGCCAATTGAGGGATATTTATCACGTGGATGAGTGCTATTGATGACGACATTGACTTGTATGAATTTGATGGCCAAAACAAGAAAAAAAAAATGAAAGTAGTTGAAAAGTTTTGCAAAATCGAATTACAAACGTAAATCATGAAACTATCTAATCTCGTATGCAATCCGTATTACTGACCTAATTTGCCATCTAACCTTGAATTTAATTGTTTGATTAGGTTATTTGGATCAAGATTTTTAATAGCTTGAGTAATACTATTTGAACCTAAAATCGAATTCCATGGAACCCATCGTCAATTCAAAAATTGTAATGAATTAAGTCAATAAATTAGGTCAATAAATTAAATTTCAATAACATTACTTCATCGTCGCTGCTTTAGTGAGCGTGGTGCTGTATGGACGACGCCGGAATGCTGTGGTCAAAGCTGGAGTGCTTGTGGCCAACTTTGGTGTGCTGTGTGATGGTCCCACCTTCCTAGCACCAGCCTTTAATGT
Organism: Ilex aquifolium; assembly: GCA_951799425.1. Lineage (NCBI taxonomy): Eukaryota > Viridiplantae > Streptophyta > Magnoliopsida > Aquifoliales > Aquifoliaceae > Ilex > Ilex aquifolium. Next base: position 6,799,672 of record OX637391.1, read on the forward strand.
AGTTAAATACAGAGAGAGCTTATATTGGAGCTGTGATGGGCGACGCCTGAGGTTAATTATGGGCGGCGACCCATGCTGCTTTAGAGGAGGTCTGACCTCTGTCCCACATATAAATAGCAACGAAGCTTTAAGAATGACGAACACAAGAGGAAGAAGTAGAGTTAAGTAATGGAGAAGAGTGGGAGGCATTTTGTGCTGGTTCATGGAGGTTGTCATGGGGCATGGTGTTGGTATAGGGTGGCGACGCTGTTGAGAGGGGCGGGTCATAGAGTCACCGCCCTCGACCTAGCTGCTTCTGGGATTAACCCAAAGCAGCTGTATGAGCTCCATACCATCTCAGACTACCTCGAGCCGTTGTTGTCATTCATGGCGGCGCTACCATCGGAGGAAAGGGTTGTTTTGGTGGGGCACAGTGCCGGAGGGATTGCCATTTCAGTTGCTATAGAAAGGTTCCCTCAAAAAGTTTCTGTTGCCGTTTTTGCCACCGCTGTCATGCCTGGTCCTGACCTCACTGTTCAAGCTATCTTTGATGAGGTACTGTTGACTTCCTCTTATTCTAGTATTCTATACAACCCCCCCCCCCCTTTCTCTCTCTCTCTCTCTCTGTATAACATGTTAAAGTATTTTAATAAAAAATGGAAAGTATATTTTTAGAGAAGTTTAATAAAAAAGAAAGTATCTTTTAAGATATGAATAATAATGTCATTGTTAAGAAGAATTCAATCTCATGTCGAAAAAATATTAAAAGTTAAAAGAGTTTATATTGAACTCTTGTGTGCGTGAGCAAACCAAGAAATTTGACACTGCTCATATCATATGGGAAGGTGAAAAGGGAGGAGAACAAAACTTAGATAAAGATAGTTAAATGTGTCTAAATAACATAATGATACATTGGTAGACACCAAACCTCTCAGTACTCCCTGCTAATAATAGTAATACACACACTTGTACATTCATTTAAAGTATTATGTATTAAATTCTCTAATTCAGTACAAATATTATCACTGTTAGATTTTGAATCTTTAGTGATTATTTCATGTACTATGTATTAATTTTCTTTATGCAAAAATACAGTCGATTCAAGGATTGGACTATTACATGGACAGCAAATTGACATTCGACCAAGAGCAGCGCATAACCTCTGTCTTATTTGGCCCCAAGTTCTTATCAACCGACTTGTATCAACTCTCCCCACCCGAGGTGAGTTTTTCCCTAAGATCTTAAATATATACATTATTTCAACAAAAAATATTATTGACACGTAATTTAAAAACGTAATCTGGTGGACTAATTTAAGGTATACCATTAGATTAGGTGCAGTTTCTTTTCTTTTCTTTTGTGTTCTTTTGTAGTTTTTTTTTAATGTATTAGTGCCATGGTGAATTTTACAGGATTTGACTCTTGGAATGTCGTTGATGAGACCATATCCTTTCTTTTATGATGCAAAGTCAGTGAGGGACATAACTTTTACCAAGGCAAATTACGGATCAGTCCATCGAACTTTCATCGTTTGTAGCCAAGATCAAGCAATAACAAAGGACGTTCAAATGTGGATGATCAAGAATAATCCGCCAGATGAGGTGAAGATGATCAATACGGATCATATGCTCATGTTCTCTAAGCCTCTTCACTTGTCCTCCAACCTGCAGGAAATTGCTGACAAGTATTATTGATTCTGGCACTTGTAGCTCTAACAAGTGTTATATATTGCTCTACCTACTGTTTAGAATAAGTAAATAATTAAATAAATAAATAAGATTGTTGGCATGAGAAAATAAATAAATAAAAATGGTTGAGCTACACTTTGGTTTTATCAATTGTTATACCTTGCATGCCTTGTCTGGTTATTTAGTTAAATCTAAGACGATATTAAATCTGAAATTATGGCAAATATTGAAACATAATTTGAGCATCTAAAAAATCGTATTATATGAAATAATAATTTCTTTCCTTTTAACCCCAAGGGGTAGTCTAGTCATAGAGATAGATATGAGTTGTATATTCAGACATCTTGAGTTGAAAACTTGAGAGTTCATTTGGGATTAGGTCATGAGAGATTTATCTGTCATGAATTCCCTAATTCCGGCATGAATATCTTGTTTTTGATTGAACTGAAGAGAAGAATAATTGAAGTGCATAAGCTGGACCAGATATTACCCTTGACCATAATACCAAAAATATGCACAGTGATAAAAACAACCACAACAATGATAAAACAACAATAAATGTAGTTAATGGAGGTATGATACTGAAATTATTTTTTTTGTGACCATAGACAAGTTCAAATATTAGTGCTCCGTTTGGTAGAAAAGATGAAAAGTAGGAAATATACACTTTCTATCTTTCAAGGAAGGAAAATAAGAATGTTACACTTTCATTCCTTTGTGTTTGGTAGGATAGATGGAAAATAAAAATGATTATTTTTTTTTGTACTTATTAAGATTAGAGGTGACAATCGAGTCGTATTGTGTCAAGTACGTGTTGAGTAATTGCGGGTTCGTGTCGGACATTAATTAAACCTGATGGTGTGAATCTACGCGAATGAGCTGAGCTATAGAACATGATTATTCGGTATGAACGATTTGGGTGGAGTTGAGTACGGTGTCTGAGCTGCAAGGCTCGTGCTTGACAATGCAATATGATGCTTAGGGGATTTGGGAAAGGGGGTGATAACAAGACAAGATTATAGTGGTTCACCGGCCTGAGCTCGGCTAGTCCACTCTGTAATGGAGTCTCTGACTCCTCTCTTTCTTATTGATCAAGTTGAACGTATTACAGCAGTGAAAAGATGAGAGTTTTGGGATCCCCGTCCTTTGTGGCTCTCCCCCCCTTTTTATAGCCTTTTGCTTACCTCTAATCCGGATTTGCTTCCTATAATGAAGGGATCTTCCTTCATCTCCCCCTCTCCAATCCCGGAGTTACATCGAATCCAAATGGCCGGCTTTTGTGGTTTCCATCTCGAGATCTTTGCCGGAATTCCCCTTAGTTTTAGGAGAGGATCTTGGTTGGTTACCGGTTTTACGCCTTGGTTCCAGCTTGATTCCTTTTATGATGGTATCTGGTGTCATCTTGCTGTCCTCTTGTCATCCCTTATTTCGTGTCTCCAGCTGGGAGCTCTAGTACCGGCTGGACGAGCTCAGACCCTGGGTGGATGAGCTCAGCGTATGCTAACTGAGCTCCCTAGCTGAGCTCACTTTCAGAGCTCGTTTCTGGAGTTTATTTTAGGTATCATCAGTTGCCCCCCCAGCTCTTGCTCTAAGTTAGCTTAGGTAAGGGCTGAACTGTTTCTCAACCCGAGCTAGATCTACACGTGGTCTCCCTTGGCTTCTCACGTGGCTGACAATTTTTGACGGTTCGCAGCAATCATGACTCCCCTCGATTCCCGCGCACGTCTCAGCCCACGTCTTTCAAGCTTTAAATACCCAAAACGGCTACCTGAACCGTTTCTTTACACTATTCATCTTCTCCATTGCTCTTCGTCTCCATTCTTCTTGCGATTTCAGACCACATTTCTCGAACTTTTCTGATTTCTTGTTTGAAGCCGAATTCCTACTTCTCGTCTTGACGACTCGCAACGCCTCCTCCCTTCGATATTGCTCCAGGCTTCTGTTCGTCGCTATTCCTGAGTTAGGTACGTCCTTTGCTCCTTTCACTCCCTCCTTTGCTCTGGATCCCTCGAATTCGAGGTGGTTGCTTCATTTTTGGGCTTTTCGGTTCTTTTACTTTTGGAATCGTGACCATTGCCTAGCCCCACTTCCCCACTTCGTAGATTGGGGTTCTATAGTTCACATCCTTGCCATTGGGAGTTACTGTGTTGACCCAAGGGTCATTAGAGAGTGCTTGACCAGTGTCCCTTCCCTTTATCGCTCTTTTAATCTTCCTTTTTCTCTTCCTACCATGTCAGCCTCTTCTGGAGCCACTCGCTCCTCTGTTTCACTCTTAGGGAATAGGTCAGCTGAAGAAGATACTGAATTAGGGGAAGTAGGCGACGAGATAGACAATTTCCCTGGGGTAGATGTCGTTGATTCTAGGGTCAACACCGAGGAGCTTCCCTTAACATCTTCTCCCCTGCCCCCTAAGTCTGACAAAGGCAAAGGCAAGGTCAGTGGAGTTGGGATTTCTGATGTCTCAACGTATTTAGGAGCTGCCTATAAGCTAGCTGAGCAGGTGGGCCCTAGCAAGCTCAAGCTCTTCTTGTTAAACGTTTTGCGTACTCGCTATAGGTTCCCTGAAGGCGTTGAGCTCTTGAGCCCAGACAGTTTTACTCCCTACGTCGCCCGGGTTAACAAGAGAGTCTGTTTTTTTGAGGCCGCCTTCGATAATGACCTTCGTTTTCCTATACATCCCTTTTTCAAGACCATTTGTGCTTCCATGTGTGCCCCTCTCAACTTTCTCCTAATTTCTGGGGTGTCTTAGCGGGTCTTCTGGTTATTTTCAGAGATTTAGACCTAGGGGTCCCTACCCTTCCCTTGTTCCTAGAGTTCTTCAATGTTAAACCGACCTCCGAAGGCTTCTTGTATGCCTCCAAACGCGCCAATGTTAGGCAGCTTATTTCTAACATTCCGACCTCCCACAAACACTGGAAGGAACATTTTTGTTTTGTCGGGGGCACCAACTGGGAATACAATCCTGCTAACAGGTCGGATACTCTTGGTATTCCCAAGGCCTGGACTCCTCCGGAGAACTTGGGTGAGTCCTTAAATTGGGTTAGTTGCGTTTCTCGTTTCGAGGGACATGAGCTCCTAACTCTGCTCTGCCTTTGTGTTTTTTTAGGTACTCGTCTCAAGCTCAGTACTGAGGAACAAGAGGCGAGGGATATATTGGCAAAGTGCACCCCAAGAAGGTATTCCGAGCTCATTCTGCCTTGGGTTTTGGTGGACAGAGGGTTCAGCCTCCCTGAGGTAGAGATTGAGGCTCCGCTTCCAATTTCTGTGGTCAGACCTGAAGGAGCTGCTGGTAACCCCTTTTTCCTAAGGGTTCATTTATCTTACTTTTCATTTCTTTTTATCTAACTGTTTTAGCTCAAATCTTCCAGGATCTTCCACTATGAAGCTTAACCCGGAGGAAATCCAGTCCAGGGTGGATAAGTTGTCAAAGAGTGGCAGAGGTAGCAAGCGAAAGGTCCAGGTCGGTTCTGGGAGTAGCTCTGCTCCTCAGGCCAAAGTTCAAAAGGTGGAGGGGCCAACATCTTCTTCAGCTGCTGAGGATCTGGCTCCCCCACCTAGCTCCTCCGAGGTTGTGAAGACCCCTCCTTCTCCAAAAACCCAGCCTATCTTGGCGGGAGGACAGACCTCTCCTTCCTCGTCAGAGATTGAGAAGGCTTTGGATGTGATCCCGCGTATCCGACCTGGTAGTTTCAAATACAGCTCTTCAGGGAAGATTATTAAGACACCACCGGTGGGTTCTGAGGGCAAGAAGGGGACGCTACCTGACGTGAAGGAAGATGAGGATTTCTTTTTTGAAAACATGGAGCTCGCCGCAGGGGCTGTTTCCTCTATTCTCCCCGAGTCTGACATCAAGAGGGCTGCCACTATGGAGCTTGAAGAGTCCATCGCCTCAGCTCTTCAGGGAGCAGCCTCTGTAAGTCTCGATATTCTCAGTCACCCGCTTAACCTTACGCCATAGCTGTTTGCCGCTTGCTTTATTTACCTTTGTCTTTTTAGATGACTATCCACGTAAAGGGCCTGTTGAGGAGAGTTCGGTCTTCCGAGTCTTCTGTTAAAGCTCTGAAGGCGTATGAGCTCAAGGTTGCGGAGCAGGCTTTTGAGAATGAGGATCTCAGAAACCAAGTAAAGGACCTAACCGAACAGTTGGAGAAGCAATCCTCTGATCTCAAGGGCTTTCAAGCGGCCAAGCTCAAGGCTGAGGAGGGAGAGAAGAAGGCTCGCGACGAGCTAAGGATTGTAGGGGATGAGCTGAAACACAAAACTGAGCTCTGGGCTAAGGCTAACCAGGATGCTTTTGACGCCCGCAACTCTCTTGAATTCACAAAGAGAGAATATGACACCATTTGCGAGGCCAATGGGATTCTCCACAAGGAGGTCAAGGAGAAGAGTGATTTAATAGCTGAGCTGACTGATGAAGCTACCACCCAATGGGCCTCTGGATGGATTGCTTTTCAGCGCAAGACTTGCAAGAATTTTCCTGACCTAGATTTCAATTTTCCTATCCCAACAGAAGGGGAATTGGAAGAAACTGACTCTGATGGTGAGGAAGATACCTCAGCTCTTCCTCCTGAAGCCCTGCTCCAGGATATACCTGTTCCTCCCTCGATTGTTCGTGCTGCGTCTTTCTCTGCTGACCTGGTGACCGAAGCTCTTGAACAAGGATCATTACCAGATAGGGCAGAGGCTCCTGGGGTCAGCGTTCCTGACAATTCTACTCCTCCAGCTTTGGGATCCTTGCCCCCTGAGCTCCTGAGTTCTGACACTCCTGTTGAGGCTGCATCCGCCGAGCTGCAGGATCTTCTGTCCACTCCTCCTCCAGAAACTTAGGATTTTTTAGTTGTAACCTCTTTTCTTTGTAAGAATGTTTTTTTTTTTTTTTTAATGCAACTTTGCCTCGGGCTAGGATTTTTGTGTTACTTTGCAATCTTCATCTGTTTTTCCTTTGCTGGCTTAGCACATATATACCTTTGAATTTCGATTTCGAACTGCACAACTTACTTGTTTTGCTTTACATACTCCCCTTCCCCCCTTCGCTTTGAGGGGTGCTGTGCACTTCTTGAAGCGACATTACTAGATTTGAAGAGTATAGAAGACTTGGTGTTGTGCTCAGATGGCTTCTCCTGAGCTGTTGAGCTCGGTAGTTGGTATCTTAGGGATCCCTTCCCTTTTCTCCTTCATTCTGAGCCACACAGCTTGGTATTGTGAACTGGCGAGTTCCTACTGGGTTACATGGCTCGAGTTGGCGACCTTAGGAATTCTTACTGAGCTATATGACCTTTTTTGTGTACTTTAAAGTTCTTACTGAGCTTCGGGGCTCTTCTGTCTGAACTTAAAAGTTCTTTCTGAGCTTCATGGCTCTTTTTGTGAACTTTCTTCTGTGTTTTCTTTTTCTTGTACCTCCCTTACCCCCCTTGCTTTGAGAAGTGCCTCAGTCCTCCTTCAAGCAAGGCTATGGACTTCATGAGCTGCTAAGTTCTTTTGATCATCTGAGGAACCCATTAGGAACTTTTCCATTCTGATGTGAGCAGGGCTCTTGGAACTGCAGGTCTCAAAGACTTGCTATATAGGTGCTCTGTTTTTGACCGGGCTGAGCTCAAACATGAAGAATGTTCTGCTTGGGTGGGGTCAGAATTTTCTTCAGTTGTTTTGAGTGCGATAGGAGGGTTAATCTTGCGCTGATTCCTTTAAGTCTCCTATCTTCTGCTAAGTTTCTTTCCTCTCTTTGCAGAAAATATCCTTGAGTTTCCTCTTGGCTTCTTGTGACCATTCTCTGTCTTTACCCTAACCTTCAATGGCTGCCTCTGCTTCTTCCCTTTTCCAGGATCGTACTTTCTTCGGAATTGAATGGAAGTGGCAACGTCGATACTTAACTCCTTCGACCATGGAACTTTCTGATTTGGTTGCCATTAAGAGGCGATTTTTTCCTGATCTTGATCTTTCTCTTAGGGTTCCTACTCCCGATGAGCCCTGCAGCTACCTTCCTCGAGGGGAAGTTTGCTTTTTTAAAGGCGCCATGGATATAGGACTTCGCCTTCCCATTCATCCAGCCATAGGGCGAGTTCTTGTCTACTATGGCCTATGCCCTTCTCGCATTTCCCCACGAGGATGGGCCGCTATGGTAAGCTTCTTCCTGTTCTGCCGCTTGCATGGTCTCGGCAGGTTCCCTTTTGTCTCTGAGTTCTTATACTTCTTCGAGATCGAAGAAGACGACGCCCCCTGCTTCAGCTTCTTCTGTTGGAGGAATTTTAAATTACGGCCTTTGGTTCTCGGCTTTCCCTCCAATCCTGAAGGATGGTCTAGTCGCTTCTTTTTTGCTTCTGGGGAGTCCTGGCGGTCTCCTGAGGATCGCTGTCGTGAGGCTAGGATTCCTCGGTTCTGGAAGAGCTTCTCCCGCATTAGTAAGTTCTAGCTGAGCTCTCTTGTCTATACGTTTCTCTTAAAGACATATTCTTATTATACTCTTGTTGCTCAGGTCCCCCTGATCTGGATGTGCCAAAGATGATGAACATTGATAAGTTGCTGCTCGTCGAGCCTAGGTCTTATTCTGAGTTGATGACGAGTGCAAACCTTTATCTGCTTGGGGCTGAGGCCACTGAATATGAATTTTCCTCTCTCCCCTACTCTTCCTGGACCTCTTTCTCTGATTCTGATGAAGAGGGAGATTCTGATGAGGATGGGGACACTGGAGCGAGTTCTAAGGGACGTAAGAGGGATGGCTCCTTTTCTCCTGAATCTCTTTCCACTATTTTCCTCACTCCAGCAGGTCAGAAACTTCTTGATTCACTCCATAAGGCTGAGCAAGAGAGAGACGAGTTGAAGGAAGAGAATGCCCGTCTGAAGGAGGAAGTGGCTGAGCTGGAGTCCCGGCCTAAGAAGGACTAGGAGCTCTTCCCCCTTGTACTTTCTTCTTTACTTGAGCGATGCCAGACTATGACTTTCCTTATATTTTTCTGAACATTTGTGCTGTTGGATACTCTGAATATCAGATCTTTTATTTTTGAATATGCAACTCTTTATGAGCTGAGGAGCTCACTCCGAACTCTGTAAGGTTATTTTAGCACGCTCTTCGTGTTCAGAACACGAACGTGGATGGAAAACAGAAGATCATGTTTGCACTGCCCTTAGTTCCTGACTGATTCCACTGGTCGAACCACGAACATTGATGGAAAACAGAAGATCATGTTTGCACTGACCTCAATTCCCAACTGATTTCGTAGCTGATCCCTGCTGTACCAAACATATTGGGGTCTTCGAGTACGTAGGCAGTGCACAAGGACTACTAGTCGTGGGGGAAAGACTGTTGGTGTCTCCAAGAAGAGACCAGCTTTGAATTCTATGAGCTTAGAGGCTTGTCGCTTGTGTACGAGCTGAAGAGCTCGTCTTGTATTTTATAAGTTTGGAAGCTTATCGTTTATTTATGAGCTGAGGAGCTCATCTTGTATTTTATAAGCTTAGAAGCTTATCGTTTGCTTATGAGCTGAGGAGCTCATCTTGTATTTTATAAGCTTAGAAGCTTATCGTTTGCTTATGAGCTGAGGAGCTCATCTTGTACTTTATAAGCTTAGAGGCTTATCGTTTGCTTATGAGCTGAGGAGCTCATCTTGTATTTTATAAGCTTAGACGCTTATCGTTTGCTTATGAGCTGAGGAGCTCATCTTGTACTTTATAAGCTTAGGAGCTTATCGTTTGCTTATGAGCTGAGGAACTCATCTTGTATTTTATAAGCTTAGAAGCTTATCGTTAGCTGTAGAGCTTATTGTACATTCCTTTACTTTGGAAACCATATAAGGGTGAATAAAAAACTCGTTTATTCTTATTAAAACAGCTCTACTACAAGTAACACTTACTGAAAGAACTTCTTAAGGTGTTCGGCATTCCAAGAGTGTGGTATGACCTTCCCCTCCTCTGTTTGCAACTCATAGTTCCCTGGTCTGATTACCCTTGATACGATATAGGGTCCTTCCCAGTTGGGTCCCAACTTCCCATGCGTGGGATCCTTCCTTGCAAGCAGAAGCCTCCTAAGTACCAAGTCTCCAGCCTTGAAACTTCTGTGCCTTACCTTCCTGTCGTAGTATCTTGCAGTTTTCCTTTGGTAAATTTGGACACGATGCAGAGCTCTTTCTCTCTTTTCATCCAAGAGATCGAGGTTTAATAAGAGAGACTCATCATTGTGTTCGACATCTGCAAATTCCACCCTTGGTGATTGGAGCCCCACCTCAACAAGGGCTACTACTTCGGTTCCAAAGGCCAAAGCGAAGGGGGTTTCCTGAGTTGCTGACCTGACGGTGGTCCTGTAGGCCCACAATACCTCAGGGACGTACTCCACCCACTTGCCTTTTAGGTTTTATAATTTAGTCTTCAGAGCTGTCTTTATGGTTCTAATTGTGACCTCTGCTTGCCCATTGGATTGAGGATGTGCAGGAGCTGAGAAATAGTTCTTTATCCCAAGCTCAACACAAAAGCTTTTAAACTTTGAGTTGTCAAACTGCTTCCCATTGTCAGACACGACTGCTCTGGGAACCCCAAATTTGCAAACTATCGACTTCCAAACGAAGTTTTGGACTTTTTGTTCGGTGATTGTTGCCAAAGGTTCGACCTCCGCCCACTTGGTGAAGTAATCCACCCCTATAATAGCAAACTTGCATTGTCCCACACCGGTGGGAAGGGGTCCAAGAATATCCAAACCCCATTGTTGGAAGGGCCATGGGCTTACCACCGAGGTTAGCAGCTCAGGTGGACAGTGGGAAATATTGGCGTGTTCCTGGCAAACCTTGCATTTTTTTACTAAATCGGTGGCATCTTTGAGCATGGTTGGCCAATAATATCCTTGTCTTAATACTTTTCCTGCCAAGGCCCGAGCTCCTATATGATTGCCACATATCCCTTCATGTACTTCTCTGAGTATATAGTTGGCATCTTCTTCTCCCACGCACTTAAGGAGAGACGTTGAGAATCCTTGTTTGTACAGATTTCCTTGCAGCAAGGAAAACCTGGTTGACCTGGTCCTCAGTTTGGATGCCTCCTTGGCATCGCTTGGCAGAGTCCCACTCTGCAGGTACCCTATGATGGGGTCCATCCAGCTCGGCTGAGCTTCAATTGGTAGCATGTCCTCTTCTTCGATACCCACTGAAGGCTCTGGAAGGTGCTCTACTGGTATTAGCCTATCCAAATCTTCTTGTGAAGCAGTTGCTAACCTCGCCAATGCATCCGCTCGTGCATTCTCTGCTCTGGGCACGTGTCTGACCTTAACCTGCACAAACTTCTTCATTAGTTCTCGTACCTTTTTGAGGTAAAGGACCATTTTTTCGCCTCTCACTTCGTAAGACTCTTCTATCTGTTTTACTACCAGTTGAGAGTCACTGCAGATCTCTAACTGCTTTGCTTCCATAGAATAAGCAAGATTGAGCCCAGCGATGACAGCTTCATATTCTGCCTCGTTATTTGAAGCCTTGAACCCAAATCTTAGGGCATACTCGATATCTAATCATTCTGGAGAGGTCAATATCATTCCTGCACCGCTTCCCTGGGCATTAGCAGCTCCATCTACTGAAAGCCTCCATATGGGGAGGTCTGGTACTAAATCTGTGGTTTCCAAAGGCGTTGTGGCTGTAAATTCTACGATGAAATCCGCCAAAATTTGCCCTTTGATGGCAGTTCTTGGCTTATATCTGATGTCAAACTCGCTGAGCTCTATGACCCATTTAACCAACCTTTCCGAGGACTCTGGTTTATGTAACACTTGCTTCATTGGCTGGTCTGTTGGAACTTCAATGGTATGGGCTTGGAAATAGGGCCTAAGTCTTCTGGCTGTCGTAACTAACGCTAGAACGAGTTTTTCCATTTTTGGATATCTCTCCTCTGCCCCCCTCAGGGCTCTGCTACAGTAATAGACTGGTTGCTGAGCTCTGCCTCGCTCCCTAACCAGCGCTGCGCTTGTTGAAAAATCCGAAACCGCCAAGTAGAGAGTAAGGACTTCCCCTTCTGAAGGGCTCACCAAAACAGGAGGGGAGCTCATATAATCTTTCAGGGCTTTAAATGCTTCTTCACACTTGGTATCCCACTGGAACGCCTTCTTCAAGATCTGAAAAAATGGCTGGCACTTATCGCTTGACCTAGACACAAAACGGCTCAAGGCAGCTATCCTGCCTGTCAAGCGTTGCACCTCCCTTGTGTTGGATGGTGATTGCATTTCCACCATTGCCCTAACCTTCTCTGGGTTAGCTTCAATCCCTCTGCTGCTAACTATAAAACCCAGGAATTTTCCTGCCGAGACCCCAAATGCGCATTTCGCAGGGTTGAGCTTCATTTTGTACTCCCTTAGAATCTGGAATGATTCGGCTAGGTGCTCGATGTGGAGCTCTGCCTTTAATGACTTTACTAACATGTCATCGATGTAAACTTCCATGGATGCTCCTATTTGTTTTTGGAACATCCTATTTACCAGCCGCTGGTAAGTGGCTCCAGCGTTCTTTAATCCAAAAGGCATGACCCAATAACAATATGTTCCCTGTTCAGTTACAAAGGAGGTCTTCTCCTGGTCATTGGGATCCATCCTAATCTGGTTATAACCTGAGAAGGCGTCCATGAAGCTAAGCAGCTCGTGTCCAGCTGTGGCATCCACTATTAAGTCGATCCGAGGTAAGGGAAAACTATCCTTGGGGCATGCTCGGTTGAGATCGGTGAAGTCGATGCACAGTCGCCATTTACCATTGGTTTTCTTGACGAGGACCACATTCGCCAACCAGGTAGGGTAGTCAACTTCCCTGATGGCCTCGGCATGGAGGAGCTTGCTGACCTCCTCATTAATTGCTCTTTGCCTTTCGGAGGCAAAGCTCCTCCTCTTCTGTTTGATGGGCTTGCAAGTTGGGTCCACACTTAGCTTATGGGTAATAACCGAATGGTCAATTCCTTCCATGTCTTCTTGTTTCCAAGCAAACACTCCTATATTCTCCTTTAGGAACTGGATGAGGAGACCTTTGAGCTCAGCGTTCAGTCTGGAACCCACATAAACAAGGTGTTCTGGCTTCCCATCAAGCTGAATTGGTTCCAGCTCTTCTGAGGGCATTGGTCTTGTCTCCATTTCATCTCTCATGTCGAGTTCATCCAATTGGATGTTCTCAACCTCCTTCCTCTTTACCGAAGCCATGTAGCATTCTCTTGCTACACGCTGGTCTCCTCGGACTGCTCCGATTCCATTTTCTGTGGGGAATTTGACGACCAGGTGATAGGCCGACGGGATTGCCTTCATGGAATTAAGGGATGGTCTTCCAAGCAAGATGTTGTATGCAGAGGGTGCATCGACCACTAGGAGTTTTACGGTTGTGGTGGCCTGGCAAGGTGGGTCCCCTAGGGTGAGCACGAGTTGGATCGAGCCCAGGGGGAGCACCCTTTCCCCGGAGAATCCCAACAAGTGAGTGTTTACAGGTTCAAGTCTCTCCCTTCCTATGTCCATCTTGTCGAATGCAGGTGCGAAAATGATATCCGCCGAGCTTCCGTTATCGATTAGAACCCGATGAGCGGTTCTATTAGCCACCACAGCTCGCACCACCAATGGATCATCATAAGGGTACTGACATCCCTCCAAATCAGCATCTGAAAAAGTGATAGCTGTATCTAAGCGTGGTGCTTTGGATACAGCGTGTACTTCGCGAGCTTCTTCGGCTCTGATTCGTCGGAGGTGTGCTTTCCTGGCTGAGCTGGATTCTCCGCCTCCCGCAAACCCTCCAGATATTACTCTAATCTCACCTAGACGCTGCTGACGTGGCGCGGGTGCCTGCTGTTGGGGTGGTGGAGGTGGAAGAGCTCGGTTCTGGTTGTCATGAGCTACGAAGCGACGTAACTGACCTCGCTGGATCAAGAACTCGATTTCCTTCTTTAGCTGAATGCAGTCATCAGTGTGGTGACCATGATCTCTGTGGTAGTCGCAGTACTTCGTGGGGTCTCTCTTGGCCGGATCTGCCTTCATCCGAGGTGGTCATCTTAAGAACTTCTCGTTTTGGACCTCATACAGAACTTGTGACACAGTGGCAGTGAGTGGGGTGAATCGCTGAGGTCCGTATCTGGGCTGTAGTTCAGGCTGCATGGGGCCCAGGCGATCTCTAACATTTCCTCTTCTCTTTGGCGAACAGTCCCTATCCCTTCTTGGAGACCTCTCTCGCCCTTTTTCCTTCCTGGGACTCCGGTCCCTTTTCTTCTCTTCTTTTTCCTTTTCCTTTCGTGAGGATGTACCCCCTACTTTGGAAAGGAGTGCCTCTTCACCATTTATATACTTCTCTGCCTTGGCTAACACCTCAGCCATACTTGCCTGATGATTCTTCGATATGGAGAACATTAAATCATTTGATTGTACTCCTAACCCTGCAATAAAGGCAGTTATGGCGAATTTTTCGTCTGGAACGTCTACTTTTAGTGTCTCCGAGTTGAACCTTTGGACATAAGATCTCAGGTTTTCTTGGGGCCCCTGTTTCACATTCAGTAGGTGGTAGCTCGGCTTTCTGTATATTCGGGCTCCTATAAAGTGAGATACGAAAGCTATGGAGAGCTCTTTAAAGGATGAGATCGAGGCTGGTGGGAGCCTGTGAAACCAGGCTAGGGCGGAGCCTTTCAGTGTGATGGAAAAAGCTCTGCAACGTACAGGATCCTGGTATCCATGCAGCTCCATCTGGTTCTTGTAAGTGTTGAGATGATCTACGGGATCTTTTGTTCCGTCAAAGACCTCTATTTGTGGCATCCTGAACTTTGGTGGAAGAGGAAAGTGCAGCACTCCAGTGGTGAATGGGGACTCGGTTTGTTGCACCAAGACGTCCATTGTAACCGGAGCCTTGCTCTTTACAGCCTCCTTCATGTGGCTGAGTTCTTGCTGGATGTCTTTGAAGCGCTGCTCCCAGTGTTGCTCCCTCCTGTCTTGCGGGTAAGGGAAAAAATCGTCCCTCTCACCCCCATCATTCTGACTTTGCACTTCCTCGTTGTGGCCATTCCTAGGGGGTAGGTAAGGAACATGTCCCCTGGTCTGGCTGCTTTCTCCTCCTTCGTTAACCTCTCTAAGGGGGTCCCAGTGTCGTTGTTCCCTATGAGGGAGATTATTCTGGCCTTCTTGGGCCGGTCGTGCCTCCTGCGGGCGCTGTATGAGCTTTGACAGCTTTGCATTTTCCCTTAGCAAGCGTTGGTTGACGAGGCGAAGGGCCTCCATCTCGTTATTAATGGGGGAATTAGCCTCTTGGACGTTCCCGGGTTGTCTACCGTTGGTAGCTTCCTGCTGATCTTGCATTCGTGGTAGGTTTGTTTGACTTCTGCTCATATTTCGAGTTGTTACCATCAGTCACTGAGAAATCAGCTTATTTGTAAATAGGAACAGTCGTTCCCACAGACGGCGCCAAACTGATGGTGTGAATCTACGCGAATGAGCTGAGCTATAGAACATGATTATTCGGTATGAAAGATTTGGGTGGAGTTGAGTACGGTGTCTGAGCTGCAAGGCTCGTGCTTGACAATGCAATATGATGCTTAGGGGATTTGGGAAAGGGGGTGATAACAAGACAAGATTATAGTGGTTCACCGGCCTGAGCTCGGCTAGTCCACTCTGTAATGGAGTCTCTGGCTCCTCTCTTTCTTATTGATCAAGTTGAACGTATTACAGCAGTGAAAAGATGAGAGTTTTGGGATCCTCGTCCTTTGTGGCTTTCCCCCCCTTTTTATAGCCTCTTGCTTACCTCTAATCCGGATTTGCTTCCTATAATGAAGGGATCTTCCTTCATCTCCCCTTCTCCAATCCCGGAGTTACATCGAATCCAAATGGCCGGCTTTTGTGGTTTCCATCTCGAGATCTTTGCCTTCTTCCGTGGAATTCCCCTTAGTTTTAGGAGAGGATCTTGGTTGGTTACCGGTTTTACGCCTTGGTTCCAGCTTGATTCCTTTTATGATGGTATCTGGTGTCATCTTGCTGTCCTCTTGTCATCCCTTATTTCGTGTCTCCAGCTGGGAGCTCTAGTACCGGCTGGACGAGCTCAGACCCTGGGTGGATGAGCTCAGCGTATACTAACTGAGCTCCCTAGCTGAGCTCACTTTCAGAGCTCGTTTCTGGAGTTTATTTTAGGTATCATCAAAACCTAACTCAACTCATTTAACTAATCGTGTCGTGTCGAGTTGATCTATTTATTTTCGCATCGTGTTCGTGTTTGTATTCATGTTGACCCACATAAACTTTGAATAAAAAATTTAACGCTAATATTCTATTTTCACTTAATTGAATCTATGCTCATACTTTTTTCTACAAACTAAAAATTAACTTAAATAAATATAATAATAATAATAATAAGTAAAAATATATTTTTTATATAATTATATGTCAGTGCTTAATAAATAGTTACAAATAATTAACATTTTATATCTATAATACTAGCTAAATATGTTAATTTTGTATTAATTTCGTGTTACCATACAAATGAGAAAATAGAAAATATATTTATTCTTAAATAAAACGGGTTGATGGTGTTAATTTTGGGTTTGATGAGTTGAACTGAATATAAGCCGTTTATATTTCGTGTCAGGTCAGGTCATTTTCGAGTTCGTGTCATAAAATTCGTGGAGGGATTGATTTTAGTGAGTTGGAAGGAAATCTCATCTATCAACTTTTTCATATTTTCTATTTTCCTTCCTTACCAAATATGATATTTTATATATCTATCCAACTTTTCATCCTTCTAATTTTTCTATCACACCAAATAGAGCATAGGTATAACTGTAACATTTACAGGAATTCACTTACCCCAAAGAAAAAAAAAAGGGTAAACATTGACAGGAAACCTTTTAATTTACCCACTGTACTCATGACAGGAAACCTTTTCCTTGGAGGGCTAAGTTCATGTCGACTTAATATAGAATCGCATTGTTTAAACATTTTATTGTTGTACGAGTAGTTCCTTCGAATCTCCACCAAATATTGCTATTTTGTTCACCATCCTCTCTCTCTCTCTCTGTGCGTGTGTGTGTCTCGATTGGATACGTATAGGACAGCTAAACAAGGAAGATGCTTGTTACACCATGAAAATTATTGGTCCTCCACTCCTCCCTCGAAGTAATCTCTCTCTCTTTCCCGTGTGTGTGTGTGTGTGTGGGTTTAAATATGTATTGGTGAGGTAAACACGGAAGATGCTTTTCAATACATGGAAAATCTTGATGCATTTGTGAAATTTAAGAGTGATGAACACAACTAGAAGAAGAAGAGTTTGGTAATGGAGAAAAGTGTGGGGAGACATTTTGTGCTGGTTCATGGAGCTTGTCATGGGGCATGGTGTTGGTTTGAGGTGGCGACACTTCTAAGGGCGGCAGGTCACAGAGTCACCGCCCTAGACATGGCCGCTTCGGGGATTAACCCAAAGCAACTGTATGAGATCCAAACCATCTCAGACTACCTCGAGCCATTGTTGTCATTCATGGCCTCTCTACCGCCAGATGAGAGGGTCGTTTTGGTGGGCCACAGTGCCGGTGGGGCTGCTACTTCTGTTGTTATGGAAAGGTTCCCTCAGAAAGTTGCTGTTGCCGTTTTTATTTCTGCTTTAATGCCTGGTCCCGACTTCACTCTTCAAGCTATTGGTGACAAGGTACTCTTTGAGTCTTGACTTTCCCTCATTACATCTCGCTATAGGGTGACAAGGTGCCGTTTTTATTCTGTTTCTTGCTATAGGGTGTTTAAACTTTTACCAACTAAATGTCCCATTCTTTCTTGACTACATTTAGAAGTAGGCTTCATGAATAAAAGTTTGAGTAGTTATCTCATAGACTTCTTACTTATGCAAACAACCAGGTTGTGCATATTATACTTTCATGGAATTAGATTCTCCGAGGGTTTACTTACATCCATATATGTTATCATATGGTTAGACTGATATATCTTAAATCTATATAATAAAGTATCTACAATTCAAATTTCAAAAAATAAACAAAATGACTTTTGCTTTTCGCGGTTTAGATCGCTTTAAATTTTACTTTAAAATTAATCTAACGGCTAATATTAACACCCTAAATTTAATAGGAAAAATAGGCCTTTAAGGGTGTGTTTGGAATGACTTTTTAAAAGTATTTCTAGAAATTATTTCTCATAAATACTTTAAAAAAAAATAGTGTTTGAAACCGCCCCACCACTACCTCTACCACCACCACCACCACCACCACCACCACCACCACAGTCATTGCCACCCACCACAACCATCATCGTCTCCTACCACCACCACCTCTCACCCCCACTACAACTGATGCTTAAATTCATTTATCTCTTCTCTATGTTTGTAATTTGATTTTGGATATGAATACAAATATGTTTATTGTTTACCATTTTTTATTACTTTGTGCATTCAGGCACAGACAATAACTATCTATATAATAAAGTAGCTTACAATTCAAATTTCAAAAGATAAACAAAATGACTTTTGCTTTTCACGGTTCAGATCGCTTTAAATTTTACTTTAAAGTTAATCTAACGGCTAATATTAACACCCTAAATTTAATAGGAAAAATAGGGTTCTAAGGGTGTGTTTGGAGTGACTTTTTAAAAGTATTTTTAGAAATTATTTCTCATTCTCATAAATACTTTAAAAAAAAAAAAATAGTGTTTGAAACCGCCCCACCAATACCACCGCCACCGCCACCACCACCACCGCCGCCGCAGACACAACCACCACTGCCGCCACCACCACCACCACCATCACCACCACCGCCGCCACAGATGCCATCGCCGCCGCCACCACCACCACCACCACTGCCACCACGGTCATTGCCACCCACCACAACCATCACCGTCTCCTACCACCACCATCTCTCACTCCCACTACAACCGATGCTTAAATTCATTTATCTCTTTTATATGTTTGTGATTTAATTTTGGATATGAAAACAAATATATTTATTGTTTACCATTTTTTATTACTCTGTGCCTTTAGGCACAGACAATAACTAGTTCTCCTATATATGATTTGTCAAAATATTCTTGTACAAGTTCATGAACACATTTATCCACATGCCAAAAACAAAGACATTTTCGTTTTATTATTTTTAAAAGTTTTATATAGTTTGATCATAAAATTAAAATATTCTTTCTTTATATTATAAGGACGATAATTAATATGTTATTGAAGTAGTTTTTTCACCCTAACTAAATTTGGAATTAAACGTCATGTTATATAACTTTCATGATCATACATACATATATATATGAGTGATCAAACATTAATTGGTGCCTTTTCGTTTCCTTTGCTATATGCAATAACTTTTAGCAGATCATTCAAGGGTTGGACTATTTCATGGACAGCAAGTTGACATTCGACGAAAAGCAGCGCATAACCTGTGTCTTATTTGGCCCCAAGTTCTTAGCAACCAAGTTGTATCAACTCTCCCCACCTCAGGTAACTGTTTTTTTTTTTTATGAACATGCAAAGATAGAACATACAAATTTTTTAGGGTTAATTGTACTTTTAGTCTCTAAAGTATGCATGTTTTGTCAGTTTAATCCTCATTGTATTAATTTTGTTAATTTGATTCTTAAAATTTTAATTCGTGTCACTTTGGTCCCTAATCAGACAACTTGTTAATTTTTTTTGACGGAAGTGACTACGTATCATTCTTTCAGACGATATCACGTGCCCAACACGTGATCATTCTGTCAAAAACTAAACGATCCGTTTATATACGATTCATTTAAACAAAAATTGAATACTATAAGCATCAAATTGATAAAATTGAAACTTTAAGAAAACCAATTGACAAAACATACGTATTTTAAAGATTAAAAGTGTTATTAACTTGATTTTTTATTACTTTATCCAACATTCTATTGTAGTCGCAAAAATCTAATAAACAGTATGTAGGCTTTTGGTGGGCTAGCTATGACAATCAACAGCCCTATACCACGATCCATCCTAGTCCATTTACTAGCGGATCGGGTGGACTGGCTACGTTGTCAACCTTGGTCCAAATATACCCCGCGACCGACTCATTAGTTTAACTAAATATAATTATTTTTTTAGGTTTTGACTCTTGCAATGTTGTTGGGGAGACCAAAGCGAGTGTTTAATGATGCACAGTCGTTGAAGGACACAACACTAACCAAAGAAAATTATGGATCAATTGATCGAGTTTTCATCATGTGCAGTGAAGATAAATCGATAACAAAGGAGAACCAGACGTGGATGATAGAAAACAATCCACCAAATGAGGTGAAGATGATTCATACAGATCATATGGTCATGTTTTCTAAGCCACAACAGTTGGCTTCCAATCTGCAAGAAATTGCTGACAAGTACTATTAAGTTTGTTGTGTGTATTAAATAAGACGTTATATATTTCTCAATTTGATGTCAAAAATTATTAAGGTGTTTGGTTTATAATATCACCCAGTGGTTTGTACCGTGCGATGCACGAGATTATAATTCGTGCCTATTTTTTTGGTTATTTAATTTATAATTTTTTTTTCTTTTCATTTTAGCATTTGAGAAGATATATAAAACAATTATAAAAACAAATAAATAAAGGTGATTAAATTTTAAAAAATAGGAGTTGGGGAAGTTGAGAGATGGTTACAAATAACACAAAATAGCGTTTAATTGGAGGAAGCCTTAGATTTTAAATTAAAAAATTCTAAATTTTAAAAAATTAGGAAATGTGGAGGAAATGCTTCTTAAGCTTTCTTCCTTTTAATTTGTTTATTATATATACTAGTAGTTGGCCCCGAGCGATGCACAAGATTATAATTCATGTTTTTTAAATTTTTTTACTTGAGAAGTTAAATAAATAATTATATTTATGTTTTTTGGGTGATAACAGGTGATTTTTTTGAAAAATTTTAAAAAATAATAGTTAGTTATTGAAGAGTTGGTGGGTAGTTACTAATGACACATGTCAACGTCTGATTGGAGAGAGCTTTAAGTTTTGACTGAAAAAATTCTAAATTCTAAGAAAAAAGGAAAGTGTGAGGGAAAATTTCTCAAGCCACCTCCCACCTAATTTGATTGTTTTTTATATATATATATATACACACACACACACACTAGTAGTCTGTTAATTCATGTTTTTTTTATTTTATTACTCCAGAAATTAAATAAATAATTATATAAATTTTTTGGGTGATAAAAAGTGTTTTTTTTTGATTTTTTTTAAAAAAAATGTTTAGTTATTAAAGAGTTGGTGGGATATAATTATTTATTTAATTTCTGGAGTAATAAAAATGGAATGCAATAAAAAAATATAACACACAAATTTATATGGTTCAACTCAACACAAATCTACGTCAATGAGCGAATAATAATGACAAGATTTAACTATCGAAAATTAAAAATTACAAAGTGTTCTTGTAAACAAAGGCAAAAGAGCATGTCACTAATCTATCACTATTACAATATTAATAGTGCCCAAAAAATTCTTCCCCAAAGAATATTATTTTTGTGAAAAATACCCAAAAAATTAGAGCAAACCCCAAATCTCCAAAGATGAAAACTCTTCCTTGTCGTCACGTCAATGACTCCATTGAGCCTTGAGCCTGATCACAAGTCAGACTCTTCATAAAGTCCATGATGGACTTGATAACCTTTTCTCAATTGGTGTGAATGAAGACAATAAAATAAGAGTCCAAATTTGAGCTTAACCTGAGTTGCTAGTGTTGACTAAAATGTGATTTGAGTTGATTAAAATTTATATATTTTTATTTATTAAAATTTGTATCAATTAAAATTCGATTCTAGTTGATTAAAATTCATATTTTTACATATTAAAATTTATGTCGATCAAAATTTATATTTTTTTATGTATCAAAATTCGGGTCGTTAAAATTCAAAGTAAGTTGATTAAAATTTGATTTGAGCAGATTAAAAACGAATTTTAATTGGTTCAAATTTTAATAAGTAAAAAATATAATTTTAATCGACTCAAATTTTAATACATAAAAAATAAATTTTAATTAACTCGAATCAAATTTTAATCAGCCCGAATTTTAATACGTAAAAAAATTCAAAAAATAGAGAGAGTCTCATTGAAGATATGCCTATTTAGAGGGAGTGTGAAGGAAATTTTTTCTTAAAATATATCATGAACAATTTAGTAAAATTGTATTCTAGTAGAAGAGGGTATTTTTGAAGATATAATAAACTATAAGGGATATGACTGAAATTTTTCTTGAGATTACTTGGATGATGTTAATAGGAGTTCGATGTCCAAGCAAGGGGACACAACATATCCTTACTCGTTTAGAATGATATTTGAAAAAATATTTTTACCTTCTTGTCCAAAGTAGAGTAGAGTTACCAGTCATGTAGAAGATAAAGGAACAATGAATTCAGATAAACAAACTGAACAAATGTAGAGACAATTGTCCAAACCCATCTAACAACTATATGGAAAGAGAACCTAATTATTAGATAAATACATTATTTTATTCCATCTCTCTTTTAGTTTAAACTTTTCGATGAGATGTTGGTTCAATGCTAATCGTACTCGTTTGCTATCTCTAGGAGACAATGACAAAGTTCTGTTGGCTTTGAGCACATTGCCATATGGTCTGCGCCTTTGATTTCCTTCGCCTCCGTCGCTCCAATGTTATCAATCATCCATTGCTGGAATTCCTCTGCTATCCCTTTATCCTCATTGCATATGACATAAACTCGCTTGACTAATCCATACCTCTCGGTTGAGAACTTAGTTGCCGTCGACAAATCTTCCAGAAATAATGATCCAGGCCTTACTAATGTCTTCGCCAATGTAAGATCCTAAAACAACAAGAATCATTTAGGCAGTTGCAACTATGCAATACCAACAGAGAGAGAGAGAGAGAGAGAGAGAGAGAGAGAGAGAGAGAGAGATGGTTTACTTCAACGGGGCAAAGTTGGTAGAGCTTGGATGATAAGAACTTGGGGCCAAAAAACATTGATTTTAGAGGTTCTTCCGAACTACCAAATGGTAGAAACTGAGTATCCAACCAATTTTCTGCAGTGGTCCTCTCGCAATACTTGTAAAATAGAGGGAAGATAATTTAACAACAAAGTTCACATACTTGAAAATTGTAAGTCTCAGAATAAAAATTACAAAAAGTGAATGTCATCTCGACAGAAAATGTTATTTGGACTTAAAATGTTGACTTGATTTGTTGATTTGATTAATCACAACTATTAAATAGGTGATGGATCCCAATAAATATTGTGTTACACAGTTATAAGTTAGTATTTTAAGTCCGAACAACATTGCTCCATCTCCAATATTGCATTCATTGACAAGTTGAGCTGTCTTCATCCATTCTTTGTCGAGTAATGCAATTCAGACTTAAAAATTGACTCAATTTAATGACCTAGTGATGAAGTTTTATTAGAACCATTAGATGAAGAACAAATTCTAATGTTTGATTAGATTTACAGTCAATTCAAAAGTCATAATAAATCAGATCAAGAAATAAGATCAAATTTTTAAATCCAAATAACATTGCTATTCTTATTCTGTCTTTTTACTCTTTAACTAGCACATAGATATTTAACAAATGGCTAAAAACAATGAAGCAAAATTGTATGGCTAATATTTGGGGATAGAACAAGGAGAAGGATAAAGGATTCAAATCTATGGGCGGTCCCCACATAGATATTTTTTTGGGAAAGTGGTCCCCAGATACTTTTTTTGGGAAAGGATTCAATTTTGATGCTGGAAAGCCAAGAAATTGTCTGCTGAAATTACCAAACTCTTTGCTATTTAAATTTAAAAATTTGATATAATTTATTGATATAATAATATTATTATATTGTAACTGTTGGATTAAAACTAACTTCTAATTTTTAATGGGACTCACAAAAATCCAAGGACTATGGTGAATTAGATCAACAAATTAGATCAATAAATTAAGTTCGAATAACATTGTTCGAAATCTAAGTCCAAGATACCAGGTGAATCCTTTGAGTAACGCCATTGATACTTAAAAATCTGACATAATTTGTTGATCTAATGATGTACTAAGTGATCAGAAGTTCAACAAATATATTCACAATAATTCTATTGGATAATATTCTTACCACACCATTAAATTAGATTTTTAGGTCTTTTAAGGTTACTATCTTCGGAGAAAGTCTTAGCTAGGTATACATTTGACAAAAAAAAAAAATAAAAAAATATCAAAAACACTAACCAAGAAATTAACATTGAACCATAACCCACATATGATCTGTTACAGTTGAGCTCCCTGAACTTTTTAATACTGGTCTGTTCACATAAATGCAAATTAAGTGGCATAGTTTTTGTACTGCCTTTGCTTATATTCAGGGAAAAAGTTTTCAGTATGATATTTAAAAATAATTTTTGATTGTAAATTTTAATGAAAAACTTAAGAGCCTTCAATAGGAAGGGTACCTACCTGATCTAAAACGTAGGATGGGGTGTGCGTGGAATCAGGCATGAAGGCTGCAAGGAAGACAGCAACAGAGATCTTCTCAGGGTACTTGTCCATGGCAACAGCCAAGTTCAAGCCACCAAGGCTGTGCCCAACTAGTATCACCTTCTCGTTCGGAGGAACGGAGGCCATGAATTCAATCAACGGCAGAGTATAGTCGTAAAGGGTACGCAGTTCGTCTAGTTTCTTCGGATTGACGCCGGAGGCCGACATGTCGAGGGCCGTGACCCGATGCCCGGAGGACTCGAGGCGGGGCTTGATCTTGTACCAGATCCAAGCTCCATGGCATGCACCATGCACTAAGACAAAATGCTTTTTCTGCTTGGCTACTTCCATTTTTCTTGTTCTGTTGCAGGCGGAGGCGGATTTAACTAGTTATAGGTGATTTGAGCCTGTAGATTTGAGTGATCTTTATTGAGGAAAGGGGAAATTCTTGTGCCAATTTCATTCATTGACACCAACACAACACAACACGAATTCGACGTAATACAAAATTTAAACATAGTACTATTAATTAATTAGAATGATTAATGAGTTAAAATAAAATTAGATACGAATAACACTATTAATGGGTAATATAAATAAAATTAGATAATTTTTTATGTTGTATATATGTTGTAAAATTAAATAATTTTTTATCGACAAAAACATAATATGATCAAAAATGACACAACACAGCATAATTAAGAGCGGTGGCGTTTTTTGTTCTACAATAATTTGATCAACATGATTTCCATGGCATGTGAGAATTGATTTGGTTGATCCGGATGGACCCCTTGATGTGATATATATGGTGGGTGATTAATGGTGTATTTTGGATTTAATTTTGGCTTTTGCAATGATGCCAAAGTTAGCTGACAAAAGATATATTTTCTTCTTCACCAAAGAATTAAAAAAAAACGAGGATTTGTTTAACTTTTATTTCATTGCTTTAACACCGTCTAGCAAATAACTTAGCATCGATTGTGCTTCTTGGACCTTATTTAATTCTTCTTTAATGAGGCATCCTTCACTTTATTGCCTCATGTATGTCTCACGTTTTGAGTTGAGTAACCTTTAATTTTAGGGTCGCGTGAGAATCACTCACTTGTTTTTTATTCGAAAATTGGTAGATGTCTATAATCATTTGTGTAGGGTCATCTTCAGTGCCAATAATTTGGGACAACATGAAAAAAATTTGTAATAATGCAATAATGGTAAATAGGAATATAGTGTAGCGGTCAAAATTTAGTTAATAATTGAGCAAATTTCAACTTTTTTATGATTTGATGCGTATCCGATTGTGTTTCAGCAATTTGGGTATTAAACTTCAATTATTTAGCAACTTGGGTAAAAAAACTTCAATTATTTAGCAACTTGGTAAACTTTTCTCTTATGTACTCTATCACTTTTTATAAAAAAAATATTTTTCTAACTACCTTTTTCAATCAATCGTTGTTCTTGTGTTATTGTATTTTTTTTTTTTTTGTCTTTTCTTTTTCAGTTCTTACAACTTTAATCATATACATAAGGATATTACTAATAGTATCCCGTGCAAATGATGGTGGAAGAAAACTAAAACAAAATTTCAGGTCATCAATAGCTAATTGTTGCTAATTACATCACCAAAATTCATAATGAACTCAAAAACATTAAAAGATACACCCCAATTTTCATATACACTTTGTCAACTCCTATAAGAGAGAAAATTAATTCCCTCCAATAATGAAAACCCAAATGCAGAAGTACATAGAAGACAAAGAAGAGTACCCAACATT
Organism: Ilex aquifolium; assembly: GCA_951799425.1. Taxonomy (NCBI): domain Eukaryota; kingdom Viridiplantae; phylum Streptophyta; class Magnoliopsida; order Aquifoliales; family Aquifoliaceae; genus Ilex; species Ilex aquifolium. Next base: position 6,825,501 of record OX637391.1, read on the forward strand.
GCTGCTGGTTTGTAGGAACCAATTTTGTCTCTCATGCAATCGAGTTCTCCAAAGGAAATGTAGTAGAGTAATCCATAGGTCCAGAACCTCATACTTTACTAATCGCAAAAATGTACATATGGACTTCCTTAAAACATAACCACATATCAAACAAATAAAACAAAATAGTTAGATTCATAAACCAAATAACCCACAAAAGAAGTCGGATACTAAAAACTGAAGAAGAAGGGAAAAAATTTACAGTCTAACGTACCGTAGAATCGTTTGTAATCCGTCACAATCAATATGTTGAAAGGCCGACATTAAGTAACCGAACATTTGGGAATAATACAAAAATCACAACACATATTGATAGTTGTTAAGCATAAGTACATACGTTATTAAGCTTGAGCAATCGTGGCTTCACCAACTACTTAGTTTCAACGATAGCTATACCCAGAAAAAGATAAATTTCTAGAATGGAGAAAAAATGGCTGTTGGAAACAACAAAATATTTTAAAAAATCAATAACATAAAGCAACAGAAGATTATGTAAATGAAAAAAATCCAAAAACACAGAAAAATAGAACGGGGAGATTGAAGGCTTCTCCTTATTTATAGACACATTCTTTTAGTACATAGAGATTTATTTACTATAATACATTAAAATCACTTTTACACAAACAAAAAATATTACTTTTTCGTAAAATTATTTAGAAAAAAATATAGTCCAACGCAACAGAAAATTTTCCAATTTTGAAGGTGCAAACACCTCCATTAGCCCAAGATCCATCGTTATCAAGACAATTTAGTAGCTCATGTATGTCAATCACCATATATAACATCACCACTTTGACACGGCCACTAGACTTATCACCCATCCTTTTGATTGGAACCTCCAAATATGTAAAAAATTTCTCTTTAGATTTTAATTTTTGTCTCTATTGTTTGTTTTATACATGGTAGCATTTATGGCACATATGATGCATGTAACATTAATATGAGTGCAACACTTCTAAAAAGAAAAATAAGTAATGCAAATGATAGATAAGTAAGTAGGTGTCAACTTAATTGAGATATATTCATTCTATTAGATGTAACTCATCCCCTAATTAAAAATAAAATTATTAATTATTTTATTTTTATCCATTTTGATTATACTTTTGATTCAAAAATATAAATTACGCAAATATTAAGTTACAAAAATATTCATTATTTTTAAATGAAGTTGCATATAAAAAAACCTGCAAACAGGCCCGCTCAGAAGGCTCGCGGGTTGGACTGCGGGTAGCCTACCTCTACTCAAAACCCGGTCCGGCTTGCACCGATAACTCACTTAAGTAAAAGTTTGAGTCTACACTACTCAAGCTCGACCTGAAAAAAATTTCGGGAGCCTAACCTAGCTCGACCCATGAACATCCTTACTTTTAATCTACGCTAAACTAGGACAAGTTTACTTTTTATGGCTCACAAGGTGGAGAAATTTTTGTGCAGGATTGTCCTTTTGACATTTCTCAAAAAGTCCTCTCTCTCTCTCTCCCCCTCTCTCTCTCCATGTCCTTTCCAACGAAATATGTTATTAAGAAGAATGAGGTGTACCAATTGGTTGCTTAATCACCAGAATATTCTTTACCATGACTTTTTATAATTGTTTCCTCAACCATTGTGCGGTCAAGTCTTGCTATTTTTTGTCAATTAGGTTTGTATCTCATGAGCTCAAATCCAATTGGGCCCAGACCCAATTTATGGGGAGAGCCCAAATCAGTTAAAAGACAGGTCAAATCCTGTTGGAACGGAAATCACAAGAGTCGTTGACAATGCGTATGTTCATATAAAAATTTTTCCTTTAAAACCCTACAAGGTGGAATTAGGGCTTACATTCGAGATTTCTCGGGACTAATCTCGTCTCAGCACGAACGCAAAACAGAACAACGACTACAGCTTGACGAACCTCGCGGCCTTCTATCGTATATCCCCCAACGTCAGAATTTGGATGCAGTGTGGGCTGCCAAGACCTCCGAATCCTTACTCTCTCTTTCAACCTCCCTAAAAAACGTGAGTAAAGATAAGATGCTGAAATAGAAAACCTAGACGTCTATGTATAGGCTATGACAGAGACCCTAAGGAGAAATAAGAACCGGGCTCCTAATGAGCTTAGGATTCCTATGTTCAACCTAGAACAAACATTATATAACCCATTAATAATAAGTCAGTCCACTAAAGACTTATTATTGATCTCTTGGGCCTTATCTCAAAATTATATTTGAGCTCCTTATTATTATATGCTTAATAATCTTCCCACGTTTATGATTACAGATGTTCATCAATTAAATAAATTATTGACAATTATATTTAATTGACTTCTTTTATTCCTTAAGACCTTACCACTTAACTTATTTGTCATGTCGGATAATTAAATCCACCTGTAGGGTTTGACATGGACAAAACTTATGAGCTTCCTCAAGAGAACATCATCAACACATTTAAATACTAGGACGTGATTTCCTTTAATATTTAATTTCCACCATACAAATAACATCGTCCCCAATTCATCGAACTTATTGACCCAATATGAATCTCACTCTTTGATGAATTAAAGTGACAAACATTATATGCACGTAGCAATTAAATATTTAGGGATTAAGAGCATAAACAATCATAATAATCATGATGTATTTATTATCTTATTAAATCAGTAAAAGATAATAACCTCAGCATGGGTCCGTTCAATACACAAAATGTACTAGTGCAATAATCCGAGACATCAAACAATCTCCTATAGTCAAGACAGAATATGCCAGAATATTACACTACAATCATACCGATGACGTGTCCAATTTCATCTACGACAAGGATCCGATAATCTGATCTTCTGTGCATAAGTCGAACTCTACACACTAGATTATTTACAATGTAAAATATAAGACACACATACATATCATATATAAAATATAATACAAACATTTCGCCCATATATATTCTCAATAAAATGAAAAGAACAAACTTTTATTAATTAATAAAACGAGTTTCACTACAAAAAGCAAACTTTTAGTATACTACTCTATCAATTCTCCCACTTATACTCAAAGCCATGCTGTCATACATCTAACTCTCATTCCCTCCACATGACTATCAAAAGTCTTTGCTGATAAGCTCTTTGTAAAGGGATCTGCCAAGTTGTTTGTTGATGCAATCTTGGTCACCACTACATCACCTCTTCCCACGATATCTCGTATAAGGTGATATTTGTGCTCAATGTACTTCCCCTTCTTATGGATTCGTGGTTCCTTCGAGTTAGCAACTTCTCTGCTATTGTCACAATAAAGTGTAATAGCCGATTTTATCGAGGGTATCACTTCTAAATCCATTAGGAAGTTTCTAAGCCAAGCGGCCTCTTTGGCTGCTTCAGAAGCCGCCACGTACTCAGCCTCCATGGTGGAATCAAAAATAGAAGATTGCTTGATACTCCTCTAACTTATGGCTCCACCTCCTAGAGTAAACACATATCCTGAAGTTGACTTTCTAGAATCCCTATCTGACTGAAAATCAGAGTCTGTGTACCCGATGGGTACTAGACTATCTGTCTGATAAACTAACATATAATCTCCTATCCTTTTTCAGGTACTTGAGAATATGCTTTACTGCAGTCCAATGTTCTTGCCCAGGGTTATACTGATATCTACTAACCATGCCAATGGCAAAACAGATATTAGGTCTAGTGCAAAGCATCACATACATGAGACTTCCCACTGCCGAAGCATAAGGAACTGCCTGCATGCTCTCTATCTCCTCAGGTGTCATAGGACACTACTCATTTGATAGGGAAAATCCATGTCTGAAAGGAATAAATCATTTCTTGGAATTTTGCATGCTAAAACGGGCTAGAATGGTATCGATCTAGGTAGTTTGAGATAAGCCTATCATCCTATCTTTGAGATTTCGCATAAGCTTGATCCCAAGGATGTGACCAGCCTCTCCTAGATCCTTCATATTGAACTGATTGGATAACCATACCCTAACAGAAGATAACACCCCCACATCGTTTCCAATGAGCAAGATATAATCCACGTAAAGTGCTAGGAACACCACCACTTTTCTGTCATGTCTTTTATACACACATGAATCATTAGGGTATTGATTAAAACCATAAGACTTAATAGTCTGATCAAAACGAATGTTCCAAGAGCTAGATGCCTGCTTAAGTCCATAAATGGATCTCTTAAGCTTGCACACTAGATGCTCTTGGCCCTTTGCTACAAATCCATCTGGTTGTACCATATAGATACACTCGTCAAGATTCCCATTAAGGAACGCTGTCTTGATGTCCATTTTCCAAATCTCGTAATCAAGATAAGCAGCAATGGATAAGAGAATTCGGATCGACTTCAGCATAGCTACCAGCGAAAAAGTCTCATCATAATCGATTCCTTCTTTCTGAATAAACCCTTTCGCAACAAGCCTTGCTTTATATTTTTTCACCTTACCGTCTGATCCTCTCTTTCTCTTATATACCCACTTGCATCCAATGAGTTTTATCCCATTGGGTGGTTCTACAAGTTCCCAGACCTGATTGGAGTACATGGACTCCATCTCAGATATCATACCCTTTTGTCAAAGTTCTGCATCTTTATCTTGGAGTGCTTCGTTGTAAGTCCAGGGATCAGCATTTTGTTCCTCAGGAATCCTGTCAAAAGACTCTTCCAAGAACATATACCATTCGGGTTAACGAACAACCCTTCCACTATGACGAGGCTCTGTCTGTATCTGTGTATTATCAGTAACATCTTGTGCAACTTTTGCACGAGTATCGATATTCCTCCCACTACGACGAGGCAATGGGATATCATTTACTCTTTCATGTGATGCCTCCCCTTGTATAGTTGGTATTGAAGAAGTATTCTCTGATCTATCTCCTCTTAACTCTTCGAGAACAATTATAGTCTTAGGCTTGTGACCATCACATAGTCTTCCTCTAAGAATCGGGCATTGGTGTTAACAATGACCTTATGATCCTTAGGACTATAGAAAAGACCACATTTTGTTCCTCTTGGATACCCTATAAACAAGCAAAATTCTGTTCTTGACTCCAACTTATCCGTGTTCCCTTTCAGCACGTGTGCTGGACTCCCCCAAATCTGAATGTGCCGCAAACTAGGCTTACGCCCAGTCCACAATTCTGTGGGAGTGGTAGGTATTGACTTAGATGGTACCAAGTTCAGAATATATTCTGCGGTTTCCAAGGCATATCCCCAAAAGGAATAGAGTAAAACTGAATAACTCATCATAGATCTAATCATATCCATAAGAGTCATATTCCTTCTTTCTGCCACACCATTTTGTTGTGGTGTGTAAGGTGCAGACAACTGGGATGTTATCCCTACCTCTGATAAGTAATCCCTAAAATCTCTTAAGGGGTACTCGCCACCACGATCAGATCGTAATGTCTTGATACACTTCCCTTGACGCTTCTCCGTTTCAGCCTTAAACACTTTGAATTTCTCAAAGCAGTTAGACTTACAACACATCAAATAAATGTACCCATACATTGAATAATCATCAATAAAAGTAATGAAATATTCAAAGCCACCTCTTGCTTAGACAGTCATGGGTCCACACAAATTAGAATGAACCAATTCCAACGAATCCTTGGCTCTATAGACCTTGGCCGTAAAGGGCCTCTTAGTCATTTTACTTTCCAAGCAAGATTCACAGATTGGAAGTGCCTCTACTTCCAATGAACTCAATGGTCCATTTGCAACCAGTCTTTGAATCCTCCTTAAATTAATATGACCTAGGCGTAAGTGTCAAAGATACGTTTGGTTCATTTTAGAAGGTTCCTTTCTCTTACATGATGAGGTACTAGTATTATTCAATTCAGTGAATTGTAGTGTAGGTGAGATAGGATTAACAATATAAAGATCATCCACCAATGAAGCAGAACAGATAAATTGTTTATTATGCTTAATAACCACAGAGTCATTAAAATAAACATTATATCCATCTCTAACTAATTTAGAAATCGAAACTAAGTTCCTTCTAATATCTGGTGCATAATGACAATCTCTCAAAATTAAAATCCTATCTCTACCAAAATATAAATGAAAATATCCTGCTGCAACTGTTGCCACTCTCGTAGCATTGACCATGTGAAGATAAATCTCCCCATCGCTAAGTCGTCTAGTTTCATGGAACCCCTGCAAGTATTTGCAGACATGATTAGTGGCTCTTGTATCTATACACCAGGTACTGGTAGATGACACAGCTAAACATGATTCGACAACTAGTAAATGAGATTTACCAAGATTGTTCATCTTAGAGAGATAGACTGGACATTGCTTCTTCCAGTGCCCTGACTACTTGCAATGAAAACACTTGCTTTTAGGCTTTTTCATTGTAGCTTGATGCGCCTTAACCTGCTTTTGAGCCTTTTTCTTTTTCTTCTTGCCTTGCGGCTTAGAATTAGAAACTTTCTCAATCACATAAATGCGATTCTGCTTTTGAAGCAGACCCTCAGCTGCCTGGAGTTCCTTAAGAAGTTTCGCTAATGTATAAGAACACATATTCATATTGTAATTCAGGCGAAACTGGCAGTGACTGAAGTATGATATCAACTTGGGTTTCCCCGTCAATCTCAGCTCTTAGGACCTCCAGCTCATTAAGGAGACTCATCATCTTCAGACAATGATCCCTTACTGGTGTCCCTTCAACCATATTTGTGTTCATCAGTTCCCTCATCGCCATTTGCCTAGCCGCATGACTTTGATCCCCAAACATATTTTTGAGGCTCACAATCATGTCATAGGCAGTGGCCATAGACTCATTCTGATGTTGCAGCACATCTGACACAGATGCCAGAATGTAACACCGTGCCATCTCATCAGCCTTTATCTATCTCCGATAATCCAAGATATCCTCTTCGGTTGCCCCATCATCAGGTTCATCTGGACAAAGTTCACTGAGCACAAATTTGTACTCCTCAGCAGTCAACACAATATCCAAATTTCTTTTCCATTGTATATAGTTTGATCCATCTAGTTTGTGTTCTTTAAGTATAACAGCAAGAGGATTGAAAGAACCACCCATTTTAAAAACCTAGAAATCACATAATTTTAAAAAAATTATGACGGACAAAATAAAACATTGAATTCAAATTTAAATTTTTGTTCCCTCTACCAATATTTAAATGAATTAACCGGCAGCTTGAAACACCGCAAATAGCATGTCTCGATAGGGGAAGACGTATACTATCCATCATTTGCCTAGACAGGCCATTGCCTCTTAATTTTACTATCTAGCCACTATACCATGACAAGTAAAATTATATAGCTGGTTTAGTTTTAGTCTTATAAATAATAGTAGTGACTCATATAGAGAGGAGACTATTATTTATAGCTAAGTGTATACCATTACTTAACTTTGTGTCAATAGTTCGTAATGAACTCCCTTCAGATGGAGAAGTGAGCTCATACTAGCATTTATCCAAAATTATCCCTATAGGAAGTTTGTATTGGTGATTCTGTAATTAATTTCATCTGATAGAGAGGAAGGCATTAAGGCCAACACACAAAATTAATTACATCACCTACAAACCAGTAATGTAGACCATGAGATTTATACAAGATAAATTTCCTCTCCCACTTAGTTATTTAATATTTAGTGAGGGTTTTCAAAACCATATTTAATTTTTATTGGCTTAAAATAATGATGTTTGTCATTATAAAGATATATGACTTATCCCATCTTTATGTGTAGTATGTATAATAAATAAAATTTCAAATCCTCATAACTATTTAAAAAAAAATAGAGGATTCAATTTTATTTTCTAATTACACACACATACTTTGAACTTCCTTATTTTAAAACAATATAATTAAATATTAATCCATGACCAAAAAAAAAAAATTCTAAGGTAGGTCAATTATCCATGTTGTCCATATATCAGGATACTGTTATACAAGTTAATTACCCACATAATAAGAACATGAATAGAACACAGAGATTAACATAAACAAGGTGACTGAATAAAATAAGGATTCTCAGCTATTATGGTCATGACTTCAGTTTCAATCCAACAAAGACTCTTTAGTAATCTGAGATGAATCCAGCTACGTCCATGTTGAGTTTCAACTGAATTTCGGGGATCGACCTGCCGGCTCAGGTCGCGGGGATCGAAAACTATTTCTGTCATGAAACTGTTTCTAAAACAATCATCTTCCTCAGTAACCTTACAACATAAAACATTATACATGACCCTATGCCTCCACGAGGGAGTTCACATACCACTATAATTACAAAAAGATACGAATAAACTATCGTATAAATCCTTTGCCATAATATTAACCACAAATAAACCATCGTGGGATCTAATCACATAAAACGATTAATAAAAATTATGTGACCACAATATCGGGACAAGAACGCTGCAAAACAGGGATTAGTATAGTTCTACGTTCTACCCATCATTCATGGTATACATCTATTCGTTTTATTTGGACAACATGGCAGAATTTGATCTATACGCGGTATCAACGATAGCTCTAATACCACTTGTTAGAACGCAAAATCCCAAGAGCCGTTGACAGCACGTATGTATCAAATATAAAAAATTCTCCTTTAAAACCCTACAAGGCGGAGTTAGGGCTTACATTCGAGATCTCTCGGGACTGATCTCGTCTCAGCACAAACGCAAAACAGAACAATGACTACAACTCGATGAACCTCGTGGCCTTCTGTCTTATATCCCTAAACGTCAGAATTCAGATGCAGTGTGGGTTGCCAAGACCTCCGAATCCTTGCTCTCTCTTTCAGCCTTCCTAAAAAACGTGAGTAAAGATAAGATGTTGAAATACAAAACCTAGACGTCTATATGTAGGCTACGACAGAGACCCTAAGGAGAAATAAAGACCAGGCTCCCAATGGGCTTAGGATTCCTATGTTCAACCCAGAACAAATATTCTACAACCCATTAATAATAAGTCAGTCCACTAAAGACTTATTATTGATCTCCTGGGCCTTATCTCAAAATTATATTTGAGCTCCTTATTATTATATGTTTAATAATCTCCCCACGTTTAAGATTACAGATGTCCATCAATTAAATAAATCACTGAAAATTATATTTAATTGACTTCTTTTATTCCTTGAGACCTTACCACTCAACTTATTTGTCATGTCGGATAATTAAATCCACCTGTAGGGTTTGACATAAACAGAACTTATGAGCTTCCTCAAGAGTACATCATCAACCCATTTAAATGCTAGAACGTGATTTCCTTTAATATTTAATTCTCACCATACAAATAACATTGTCTCCCAATTCATCGAGCTTATTGACCCAATATGAATCTCACTCTTTGATGAATTAAAGTGACAAACATTATATGCACGTGACAATTAAATATTTAGAGATTAAGAGCATAAGCAATCATAATAATCATGAGAGATTTATTATCTTATTAAATCAGTAAAAGATAATAACCTCAACATGAGTCCGTTCAATACACAAAATGTACTAGTGCAATAATCCGAGACATCAAACAATCTTCTATAGTCAAGACTGACTATGCCAAAATATTACATTACAATCATACTGATCTTATCCAATTCCATCTACGATTTTGAACATATACTCATATTATACAAGGATCCGATAATCTGGTCTTCTGTGCATAAGCCGAACTCTACACACCAGATTATCTACAATGTAAAATATAAGACACACATACATATCATATTTAAAATATAATACAAACATTTTGACCATATAGATTCTTAATAAAATAGAAAGAACAAACTTTTATTAATTAATAAAACGAGTTTCACTATAAAAAGTAAATTTTTAGTATACTACTCTATCAAACTCAACTCATGACCTCAGCCCAGTCCAAAGTTCAAGTGACTCAGGAAGGTCAACGCATGAGGGGAGCAATCATCATGATAGTCACTACTCGAGGATCACACCTATCCTTTATTGCAGTTATCCTCCCTGAGAGACTAATAGCCTGACCTTCACGTCACCGTCGCCGCCTGTAACACCCCGTACCCGCCTCTTAGAAGAGGTAGTACAGGAGTCACTTATAAACAGCCCAAATCTCCCCCAAGCAACCGATGTGGGACTAGCCAGGATCTCACAATCCACCCCCCTCAGGGCTGCACGTCCCCGTGCAGCTTTACCACGCCGCAGCGCTAGGCTCACACGAGCACCCGTGCAGGGTTACCCACCATCAGCCGGTCAGGGTCGGCTCTGATACCATTTGTAACACCCCGTACCCGCCTCTTAGAAGAGGTAGTACAGGAGTCACTTATAAACAGCCCAAATCTCCCCCAAGCAACCGATGTGGGACTAGCCAGGATCTCACAAATGGTATCAGAGCCGACCCTGACCGGCTGATGGTGGGTAACCCTGCACGGGTGCTCGTGTGAGCCTAGCGCTGCGGCGTGGTAAAGCTGCACGGGGACGTGCAGCCCTGAGGGGGGTGGATTGTGAGATCCTGGCTAGTCCCACATCGGTTGCTTGGGGGAGATTTGGGCTGTTTATAAGTGACTCCTGTACTACCTTTTTAAGAGGCGGGTACGGGGTGTTACAAATGGTATCAGAGCCGACCCTGACCGGCTGATGGTGGGTAACCCTGCACGGGTGCTCGTGTGAGCCTAGCGCTGCGGCGTGGTAAAGCTGCACGGGGACGTGCAGCCCTGAGGGGGGTGGATTGTGAGATCCTGGCTAGTCCCACATCGGTTGCTTGGGGGAGATTTGGGCTGTTTATAAGTGACTCCTGTACTACCTCTTTAAGAGGCGGGTACGGGGTGTTACACCGCCTTGTGTGGTTAGGTCACCTCGGCCTAACCACCCAATCTTTGCCGCCTACTGTTAACTGCCTCATTAGTTGCCTTGCATCATACACTCGACACTTTGATTGTGAATAACCTATTTTATGCATTATCCGTATCTATTTGAAAATATGAATCTTGGAATAAAAAAAGGCCAAAAATAAAAAGATAAATAAAAAATTAATTCAATCTAAAAAAACAAGTTTGTAGAATTGTTATAAGTGATAAAAAAAATAAAAATATACGTGCAAGTAATGGTTTAACAAATGAACAACTTAAACATTAAATAAAATTAAATTTACTATAAAAGATGTAAAAGCAAATTTTTATTATGTTTAGTTATTTTTATAACTACATAATATTATATATACTATTACACTTAATCTTAATACGGCCATATTTATAATTTTTGCCTTAGGCCCCCGAAAACGTTGGGTTGCCTTGAGAGACGTGTGCGTGTGTGTAGGTCACTTTGGTAAACCATAGAAGGGAAACGTTCCAATTGTCATAGCAAGATTCTTGGTCACCCAAGGTTGAAAGTGGCCTCCACCTCCTTAGCATGAACAAACTCATGGAGTTTGACCATTGCCTCCTCCATGCTATCCCACATTGTTGATGGAATATTTATTGGATTTGTAAGGGGGACCAGAGCAACGTAACTCTTTTCCTCAGCCACATTGGAGGCTTTAGCCTTGCCCTTGTCAGTTGTAGGGGCAGGGGGGTGTTTTAACCAAAAGGACCGTTTGAAGGGGGTCATCTGCTTGGTAAGCTACCATGAGATTGACCTTTCTATTTGGGACATCCTGGGAGTAGGAATTGATACTAGAAAGGTGGCGGAGCTCGGGGACGCTCTTTTACCCTTAGAGGAATTCACCCTTAGCCTCTTGCACAGAGATGGGTTGACATCAGAAACCCTCATAGCCGCAACCTCTTGAAGAATCTTCTTGTCAACTGATTTAGAGGATATCGCTGAAAGGTAAAAACGAAGCAAAGTATGCCCAAGCTAGAATAAGAATTGCAGCAAGGTAGAATTGTACCTTTGGAGGAGAAAGTTGCTAGATTCGGAGGATCAAAGGCAATAGGAGGAGGACCTAGCTGACACTGAAAGAGTGCTTGGTCGTTTACGAGATTAGAGAGATCTTTCGTGGGGTAGTCGAGACCTTTTTTTACCTGAAGCTTCAGTTTAGGAGGCAGGAGATTTGATTTACCTGCATTTCAAGAAAGCAAAAAAAAAAAAAAATGAACAATTCAATGAAACTGTATATTGAATGGCACCAAATAAAATCTATTTATGAATAGAAGGGGTAGGAGTTCCCCATAGCCAAGGGACTAAAAAGAGTTTGTAAGAAAGGGCCTCTAATGACCTAAATTCACAATCAGGTCCAAAAATAAAGAAAAACTTGTCTTTTCAATCTTTCATGTTTGAAGAGTAGCCCCTGCCAAGAGGTTTGTTCCTTCTCGCTTTGAGAGGTAAAACCACCCAAAGCCTTGCCCAGGACAAGGGGTGAGTTTATAGCAGTGCATGAGCTCGGCAAGGGTAGGCTATACATTAATGTCGCTAACCCTAGCCTAGATAACACCTATGTTGGCCAAAACCCCCCAACTATTTGGGGTCAACTAAGTCGGAGTAAGATTCCAGAAGTGGAGGGCCTCCCTAATATATTTGGGCATCGAGAAATGAAGTCCAGCCACAAAGATGGACTCATCGAAGCATATTTCATAAGGGCAAAAATAATTGGCAGTTTCATCAGAGGAAGGAACCTAAGGCACATAGAGTTGGGGATTTGATATAAAGCCCTAATTTCTTAAAGGGCGACATCATCGAGACAACTTCGGTAATTCTTGGCCCCAATGACCTTGAGAGACGAAGAACCAATCTCTAGAATGGATTCGAAGTCCTCGTTGGCCACATCGATCTTGAACACTAGCGCCAGAGTACTCTCAGTGATGTGTGCTGAGAATCGGTCGCCATAATAAGAAAGCTACGGTGATTGATGTATACATTTAGTGGATAAAGACGATTAGGTCTATCGGTAAGCAAAGAAAGGCAAAAATTAAACACAGATTCTAGTTGAGCTTGAACAAACCTATTTATGAAGAATCCAATATGATCACGATTGAAATTCTTCCACCGAAGAAAACAAAAGCGATAAAAATGGAACTGAAAAGTGTGGCTCCAACCTATATACTCCAGGATGAGGAGTTTAAATGAAATAGAAAGACGAGAAAAGATAAAGACGAAGAAAGAAGGGTGTATCAGAATCCTTAGTGCTCTCAAAGACGTGTTGGGTAGTAGTGGGAAAGAAGACTTTATATATTGGCTCCACAACAACTCGTAGGCGGTTGTGTATGCACGATCATCGTTCCCGCTTCCCTAGACGGTAACAAACAAGTGCATTAAATTTGTGGCACGTGCAATTCATTGGTTTGAATTGAGGGGCAACTGATAATAGTAAATTAAGTACGAGCTCGGCAAAGGAGCTCTGCAGCTCGGAGGAGGAGCTCTATAGCTCGAAAAGGCTCAATCCTTAGCTCTTTTTCCACCAGCTCACAAACGTCCCAGCTCAATAGCTCCTTAGCTCCGCATGCTTTGACTAATTCAAACTAGTTGAGATATTCCCGCTATAGGGCACTATCATCTATTCCACTTTTGGTGTCTCCCCATTCAAATAACAGTTAAGGACCTTCCTACGGTCCAATCTTCTAGATTATAAAAAGGCCAAGTTGGACACCATCGAGGCAAGTTGACTACTCCTAACTAAATGCTATCACTTTCAATCATTCCTTTCCAACTTTATCATCGAAGGGTCGACTATCGGAGTCCATCTAATCCTCGATTTCTCTTGAAGGAATACCCCCACTAATTGTCAAGGCATAATTCCGATCAACCATATTGGTGGACAATATTTGGGATCAACACCAGTCATGAAGAATATAAGAACAATGAATTCAGATAAACAAATTGAACAACTGTAGAGACAATCATCCAAACCCCATCTAACAACTCTATGGCTCTTTCCATTGCATTTGTGGAAGCCATGTTGGTGTAAACCATAACTGTCAACGGACAATTACAAAATCCATACTTGAAGCTGTCATATGCAATAGTGATAGTCTAAAAGCTAAGGGAGACAATGCTATGATTAATGGTTAAGAGAACCTAATTATTAGATAAATACATTAATTTATTCCATCTCTCTTTTAGTTTAAACTTTCGATGAGATGTTGAACCAACACTAATCGTACTCGCTCGCTATCTCTTGGAGATAATGGCAGAGTTCTGCTGGCTTTGAGCACATTGCCATATGGGCTGCGCCTTTGATTTCCTTCGCCTCCGTTGCTCTAATGTTTTCAATCATCCATTGCTGGAATTCCTTTGGTATCGCTTTATCCTCATTGCATACGACATAAACTTGCTTAACTGATCCATACCTCTCGCTCAAGAACTTAGTTACCTTAGACAAATCTTCCTGAAATAATGATCCAGGCCTTACTAATGTCCTTGCCAATGTAAGATCCTAAAACAAGAATCATTTAGGCAGTTACAAATATGCAATACCAACTTGGGGAGAGAGAGAGAGAGAGAGAGAGAGAGAGAGAGAGAGAGAGAGAGAGTTTATTTCAATGGGGCAAAGTTGGTAGAGCTTGGATGACAAGAACTTGGGGCCAAAAAACATTGATGTGAGAGGTTCTTCCAAACTTCCACAGGGTGGAAACTGAGTATCCAACCAAGCTTCTACAGGGTCCTCTCGCAATGCTTGCAAAATAGAGGGAAAAGGATTTAACGAAAAGTCAAAAAAAATTGACATTCTTGAAAATTGTAAGTCATAAAATAAAAATTACAAAATTGACATACTCAAAAAAAATTTGGGTAAATTTCATATTTACTCCCTGAACTTTGACTTTGGTGTCAATTTAATCCTTAAACTTTTAATTACCTCAATTTAGTCCCTTGATTACGCCCAAAGAATAATGCGGCAGTTGTAGCACAGCTTTGGGGTGTCGATTCCACAGAGAGACAAATTAAAAGAATAGTAGAAAGAACAAAGGAACTAAAGAAAAATATTAAATGATTACTGGAGAACAAAGATTAATTTTAAATGTAAATTAAAGGGAAGCAAAGTGACTAACGGAAAAAGTACTCAAATTTGACAAACAGTAAAGCGTCGGGAATCCCTTTTGTTTTTTTTTCCAGCCACCACACACCAGAGAAAAAAGACCAGCCGCCCAAAACCAAAAAGACTAGGTTTAAAAGTCAATCTCCTCTTTTAAAAAAAATACATTTTCCTCCCCTCTTTATTTCAGTCTCTTTATTTTAACCCCTAAAGCCCAAACCCACATGCATGTTGAAAAGAACAAAGCCCAAATCTGCTGAGTGTTGGGTCCACCATGACAGTTGCATCAGTTTCAGTCTTTTTACTCCATGGGCTGCCATCAAAATAAAAACAAATATAAAAACCGAATAATAAAGTCCCAAAAATACTAAGTGTAAAGTCCAATTGTAAATTATCTCTCACCAACCAATAATGCAATATTTAAGATTTAAAATATTATAAAATCATGCTCAAATATATTTTAGTGTGAATAGATATTAAATTCAATAATATAAATTATATCTAATTATTTCTATTCACATTTTAGCATTTTAATCTAATAATAGGGTATTTAGAATGCACTTTCGCGCACTCATGACACCCCCCAACTTACTCATTGCTAGTCCCTAGCAATTTTCATGCCGAAACAACGAAAGAAACCAAAGAAAATCACACAGAAAGGCCACCAAGTCACACTTTCCAGATTCACATATCAAAGCAATCTTAGGAATTGAATAACTCTATCACAAGCAATTCACCTGAAGCAATCCACAGAGTGTGTGTGTTCCAAACTATATCCATCTAACCAGAAACCCTGACACATGCAACATCAAGAACATCTCAAGCGAAAGATTCAACTCCATAACTCACGGGTATAAAAGTGTTTCGTGTGAAGATTCTCTTTATGGAGTTAACAATGGGTGTGCACACACTTTCATGGGGAATTAGACAATTTTGTACAAGCAACAAGCAAACATTGATCTTATGATAGAAATACTAACAAATGAGACTTCCACCACGCTTTCCCAAAAGCTTACTTAGGATCAGAACGGTCAACACAAAAGGTTGTAACGTGGCTTAGGTTTGAGGCTATATAAAAAAAATGAAAAGGATTCAAAAACTTCCAAGTACATACAAAGGGAATCTTGTTGAATCTCTCAATAAACCACATTTCTCACTTGATGTACTATTCAACCTTTCAAGTCATCGAATAATGCCTCTCTTTTTTTCTTTCCTTTTTTTTTTTTTGAAACAATTTGGTAAACAATTATGTCACCCTGATATTTTTCTATTTCTACCCAGTCTTGGTATTTTTGCCTTTGAAGCTCACTCACTTGAACACCTTGTAACTCATGTTCTTCCATTTTCTCTCTCTTTCTCTTTTTTTTTTTTTCAAAAAGAATTCCACATCTAGTACACACTTGGAAGTAACAAGGGTAGGGAAAATCAGTGTATAGGTTATACTCTAATGTGGAGAGGTATGTATAATGTAGACATATGAAAAGAAAAAGCTACATGTGTCTATTGGCTCAAAGTTGGCTACTAGGGGTCTATGGTGGAAAGGGTTAGCTTGAAAGGCTCAAACGTTGATCTTAAGTTGACCTTCGTCATATCCCAAGTATATCCACCATCTTACCACAAATCATGTAATGATATTCTCAAAAGAAGTACCAAATTCAACAGATCAATGAACGCTTATCACAATTTACTGCATTTGTAGGCTCTCAATCCTCTCCAAAACTCACATGAATACTTAAACAAAAGAGTTCTCTAGCTACATGTGTCAAACCACCATCTTACCACAAAAGCTTAGATGAGTACATTAGGGGTTCTGTGAATGCTTCAACAAAAATGATTATGGTAGGTTTGGAGAATTCACAAAGATGGCTATGAATGAGAATAAGTACACATGTGAAAAGGATGCACGTGTGATTTAAAATTAAAAACATTTGACACATGAAAATATGCCACAGAGTTCCAATCAAGCATTTTAAATATTGAATTTGCACCACCACCCCCCAATTTAAATGAAACATTGTCCTCAATGTTTAAGAATCAAATTTGAATGAGGAGTAACTAAAAAAAGGTAGAATACACCTGATGAGTGACGTGGGTAGTTCGCTAAGCACCAAGGATGGTAACTTGAAAAGAAAAAATGAAACTAACCTGCAAACAAAAACAAAGAAAACAATAGCAAACTAAAAGGAAAAGAAATTTAAAAAAAAAAATAAAACAAAACAAATAAAGAAAAACATACCTGCGTGGGGTGGTCAAGGTTGATAGACCGAATCCTCAAGTGGAATGTCTTCCATGTTCGGAACTTGTCTATCAATTAAGATTTTAAGGCGTTGACCATTTACTTTAAAGATCCGACCATCCTTAGGATTCTCTATTTCCACCGCCCCATATGCAAAAACATTCTTCACTACAAAAGGGCCGGTCCACCTAGACCTAAGTTTTCCGGGGTGCTTATGGAGTCTAGAATCATATAAGAATACTCGATCATTAGGCTTAAACGTTTTTCTCAATTTTTTTTTTATCATGAAACGCTTTCATTTTAGCCTTATAGATTTTAGAGTTCTCATAAACATCATTTCTCAACTCCTCTAATTCGGTCAACTGAAATTTTCTAAGCTTACCCGCTTCTCCCATGTCAAAATTGAAATTCTTGATGGCCCAATAGGCTTGATGCTCGAGCTCCACAGGTAAATGACAAGGCTTTCCAAAAACAAGCCTATAAGGTGACATGTCTAAAGGAGTTTTGAAAGCTGTACGGTAGGCCCAAAGCGCATCAACTAGTCTCAAAGACCAATCCTTGCGATCCGGGTTGACCCTTTTTTCTAAAATTTGCTTAATTTCCTTGTTTGCAAGTTCTACCTGTCCACTTGTCTGAGAGTGGTAGGCAGTAGAGATCTTATGTACCACCCCATATTTTTTCATCAAAGCTTCAAAAGAACGGTTGCAAAAATGCGTACCCTGGTCACTAATGATAGCACGTGGTATACCAAATCGAGATAACACATTCTCTTTGAGAAATTTAATTATCGTCTTATTATCATTGTTCCTGCAAACTGCTGTCTCTACCCATTTTGACACATAATCTACTGCCACAATAATATATTGATATCCAAAAGAAAGAGGAAATGGTCCCATAAAATCAATGCCCCAACAATCAAAAATTTCAATCACTAAAATTGGGTTTAAGGGCATCATATGACGACGGGACATAACTCCTAACTTTTGACATTTTTCACATGAGCGACAATAGATATTTGCATCCTTAAACAAGGTGGGCCAATAAAATCCACACTGCAGATTTTTTGCAGCGGTTTTCTTCATTGAAAAGTGGCCCCCACAAGCTTAGGAGTGACAAAATTCCAGAACCCTTGCAATCTCCTCATCAGGGATGCAACGCCTTAAAATTTGGTCAGGAAAGTATTTGAAAAGAAAAGGGTCATCCCAATAGAATTTACGTACCTCAGTCATGAACTTTCTCTTGTCCTGAGCGCTCCTATCCACCGGTATCTCACCTGCAGCCAAATAATTCACAATATGAGCAAACCATGGTAAAGAAGTAATAGAAAGTAAATGCTCATTGGGAAAATCATCCCTGATTGGCAGGTGGTCAGAGGTATCCTCAAATGTGAGCCTCGAGAGATAGTCAGCCACTACGTTCTCCACTCCTTTCTTGTCTTTGATGGTAATGTCAAATTCCTGCAAAAGTAAAATTCACCGTATTAGCCGTGCCTTAACATCCTTCTTTGTAAGAAGATACTTAAGGGCTACATGATCTGTGAAAATAATAATAGGAGAACCAATCAAATAAGCACAAAACTTATCCAAAGAAAACACTACAACTAGCAACTCTTTTTCCGTGGTGGAGTAATTCATCTGAGCACTATTTAAAGTTCTACTAGCATAATAAATGACAAAAGGCTTCCCCTCCCTTCACTGTCCAAGAACAACACCTACATCAAAATCACTAGCATCATACATGATCTCAAAAGGTAAAGTCCAATCAGGTGCCTACATTATGGGTGCTGAGGTAAACTTGTCAATTAGCGTTTTAAAGGCCTCTTGACAAGCTTGTGTCCACTCAAATGGGGCATCTTTAGCTAGGAGGTCACATAATGGTCTAGATATGGTAGAAAAATTATGTATGAACCTCCTATAAAAGCCCGCATGACCAAGAAAGGATCTGACATCTTTTACTGTCCTAGGTGTAGGCAACTTAGAGATTAATTCAATCTTAGATTGATCAATCTTTATCCCTCTAGAAGAAATAATATGCCCTAAGACAATACCTGAAGGTACCATAAAGTGGCATTTCTCCCAATTCAAAACCAATTTCTTTTCCTCACAATGAGTCAACACTCTCTCTAAATTCAATAAGCATGCATCAAAAGAAGATCCAAAAACAGTTAAGTCATCCACAAAAACTTCTATGCAATTTTCAACTATGTCACTAAAAATACTCATCATGCAACGTTGAAAAGTAGCAGGTGCATTACACAATCCAAATGGCATTCTACGAAAAGCATAAGTACCAAAAGGAAAAGTGAAAATAGTTTTTTCCTAGTCTTCTAATGCAATTTCAATTTGATAATAACCAGAATAACCATCCAAGAAACAATAGAAAGGATGACTAGTCACACGCTCAAGAATTTGATCAATAAAAGGGAGAGGAAAATGGTCTTTCCGGGTGGCAGCATTCAATTTTCTGTAATCAATGCACATCCGCCACCCAGTCACAAGTTTTGTAGGGACTAACTCTCCCAGGTCATTCTTCACCACAGTAACACCTGACTTTTTAGGAACAACCTATGTAGGACTTACCCATTTACTATCAACAATAGGATATATGATTCCTGCATCTAATAGTTTCAACACTTCATTTTTCACCACTTCTTTCATAGTGGGATTAAGCCTACGCTGGGGGTCTCTACGAGGGTTAGTTTCTTCCTCCAAATTAATTTTATGAGAACAGATCAGGGGACTAACACATTTTATATCAGCAATGCTCCAACCTAAGGCTGACTTATGCTCACTTAGGGTCCGAATTAATTTCTCACCTTGAGACTCAGACAATTCAGATGAGATAATAACAGGAAAAATATCACCTGGACCAAGGAAAACATGCTTTAAACCCTTAGGCAGAGGCTTCAATTCAACTTTGGGTGCTTCCACACTTGAAGGAATTTGTTTTTCACCTTTCTCAGACAACTCCTCAAACTTCGGTTGCCATGTCCAAGTGCCATAGTCCTGAGTCCTATCAAAAATAGCACAAATATCAACTATACATCAGATGGATCACTGATAGAATCAAACTCAAAATGAACAAGAAAATACTCAAGGGGATCAAAATCACGAGCTATAAAAACTCCCCTATCCTTGAGTGAGTCAATCATGTATGTCTGGTGGCTCTCATCATCATCTTCTGACTGTTTTGCAATATGAAAAATATTCACCTCGAGAGTCATGTTCTAAAAGATAGCTTCATGAGCCCGTTCCTGCAATTAATAAGAGCATTAGCAGTGGCAAGAAAATGTCTACCTAAAATCAAAGGAATTTTAGAAGTAGTATCAACAACAGAGCTAGTGTCAAGGATTAGGAAATCAACAGGATAATAAAATTTGTCAATTTGAATTAGAACATTCTCTACCACACCCTGAGGTACTTTGACTGAACAGTCAGCCAATTGCAATACCACAGTGGTTGGTTTGATTTCTCCTAACCCCAACTGTAAATAAATAGAATATGACATTAGATTTACGCTAGCTTCTAAATCTAGCAAAGCTTGCCCAAACTCATGATTTCCAATGCTGCATGCAATGGTTGGACAACCAGAATCCTTGTACTTGGGAGGAATCTGTTGCTCAATTAGAGCACTAACTTGCTCTGTTAGGAACGATGTCTTCTTCACATGGTACTTTCTCTTAACTGTACACAAATCCTTGAGAACTTTTGCATAAGTAGGAACTTGCTTAATCACATGCAAAAGAGGAAGATTGATTTTTACCTGCCTTAGATTCTCTAGGATTTCATTGTTAGGATCCAGAGTTTGCTTGCTTGAGGGAATGGTACCTTAACAAGACTCTTTGTCACCTCAGGTTCCTTGGGCAGCTCGGCATCACTATTATCTTGATCCTTATCTACATCCTCTGATTTGTCCGTTGTTGGGATGTGTAATGAATCACCTCTTCGTGTCACAATGACATTCACATCCTTCAAATTCTCTTGTGCCATGTGTTGACCATGGGGTGTGGATTGAGCTTGAGAAGGGAACTTACCTCGCTCATTCACACTCAAAGAGCTCATCAATTTGGACATTTGGCTCTTTATCTCTTTGTTTTCTTCAACAACCTGCATAATCAAAGATTCAAACTTTTGGTTAGTCTTACCCTGTGTCTCAATAAAAACATACAAAGTGTCTTCTAAAGGACTCCTAGAAGATGAAGGTGCATGATAAGGTGCAGGATATGATCTAGGGGGTTGTGCAAGCGGCTGATTTTCAGACTTTCAGCTAAAATTGGGATGATTGTGCCATCCCGGATTATAGGTATCAAAGTAAGGTGTAAAAAATTTCTTGTACATACCTAAGGCATTACATTGTTCCTCATACATCCCTCTCATCTCAGCAAGTGTGAGACATTCTTGGGCGAGGTGATCTACCCTGCCACACACAAAACATGGTCCAAAAGATTTTGCATGATTAGCCATGTGTGTTGGCTTTAAGTCCTTAGTCTTTAACACATCTAGCTCCCTAGTGAGCATCTCAACCATAGCCTTTAGGCTATCCTCTTCCCTGAGATGGTAAATTCCACCACCATTTGGGTTTCCTACAAGTCGTGACCTATTTGTGCTTTCAGTAGCACTAGGTCTAGTCCAAGTGTGAGCTTTTTCAGCAAGCTCATTGAGGTATTCTATGGCCTCATCAGGATCTTTTTGTAAGAACTCACCATTACACACCATCTCCACATATTGGCGCTCTCTAGGGACAAGTCCCTCATAAAAATAGCTCACTAAGCCCCAATTCTCATACCCATGGTGAGGACACACACTCAACAACTCCTTAAATCTCTCACAAGACTGATACAAAGTCTCACTATCCTTTTGTGCAAAGGTGGAGATTTGCCTTTTTAAAGCGTTGGTCTTATGTTGGGGGAAATATTTATTAAAGAAGACCTGAGTCATCTCACTCCATGACCCAATAGATCGTGGTCTCAGTGAGTATAGCAAACTCTTAGCTCTATCCTTCAAAAAGAAAGGAAAGAACTTAAGTCTCACAACATTATCAAGTACAATTTGATTATGAAAAGTCGCAACTACTTCCTCAAACTCCCTAATGTGCACATATGGATTTTCATTTTCCAAGCCATGAAAATTAGGGAGTAACTGTATCATCCCTGTTTTAAAATCCAGTTAGCGAGTATTAGCTGGAAACATGATGCATGATGGTGTGGCTGTGCGTGTAGGGTGGAGGTAATCATGAAGAGTTCTAATGGGTTGATCTTCGTGTTCACCCATTTCTCCGGGACTCGATTGATTGTCAAATAAAGGATTTAAAAAATCTGATTCTAACTCTACCACAGGCCTACAAGCAAATCTACTCAAGGTGTCTCTATATCTGTGCATGCAAGGCAACAGAATACTAAAAGAATAAAAATACTATAAAAAGAAAGAAGATAAATAATAATAATAATAACAACACAGCAAGCTAAAAGAAGGAACGAAGTTACCGCTTTTGCAAATTGTTGAAAAGAAAAACTATCTAGCAATTCTTCTACCGTCTCCCCGGCAACGGCGCCAAAATTTGATTACGCCCAAAGAATAACGCGGCAGTTGTAGCACAGCTTTGAGGTGTCGATTCCACAGAGAGACAAATTAAAAGAATAGTAGAAAGAACAAAGGAACAAAATAAAAATATTAAATGATTACTGGAGAACAAAGATTAATTTTAAATGTAAATTAAAGTAAAACAAAGTGACTAAAGAAAAAAGTATTCAAATTTGACAAATAGTAAAGCGTCGAGAATCCCTTCTAATTTTTCTTCCAGCCGCCACACACCAGAAAAAAAAAGACCAGCCGCCGAAAACCAAAAAGACTAGGTTTAAAAGTCAATTTCATCTTTTAAAAAAAAATACATTTTCCTCCCCTCTTTATTTTAATCTCTTCATTTTAACCCCTAAAGCCCAAACCCACATGCATGTTGAAAAGGACAAAGCCCAAATCTGCTGAGTGTTGGGTCCACCATGACAGCTGCATCAGTTTCAATTTTTTTACTCCATGGGCTGCCATCAAAATAAAAACAAATATAAAAGCCGAATAATAAAGTCTCAAAAATATTAAGTGTAAAGTCCAATTGTAAATTATCTCTCACCAACCAATAATGCAATATTTAAGATTTAAAATATTATAAAATAATGCTCAAATATATCTTAGTGTGAATAGATATTAAATTCAATAATATAAATTATATATAATTATTTCTATTCACATTTTAACATTTTAATCAAATAATAGGATATTTAGAGTGCACTTTCGCACACTCATCATCCCTCAACTATCAATTTCGTCTCAGTTAAGCCTTTTCGTCAAGTTCTACTATTAGATCAAATATAAACATATGATCTAACAGCGAAAATTGATCAGATCTAACTAGTCTCTATTTGATCTAATGGTAAAAATAAATGAAAAAAACTTAATTAAGATAAAATTTATAATTAAAGAATTAAATTAAAACAATTAAAAGTTTAGAAATCAAATTAAAACTCAAAGTAAAATTTAAGTACTAAGTATGATTTTTACCCAAAAGCTTTTTCATGTTCAAAAACTAAATAAATAAAAAATAAAAAAAGTGAATGTCATCTCCAATACTGCATTTACTGACAGCCAAGCTGTCTCCAACCATTCTGTCTTTTTACATCAATCGGTAGTTTGCCAGCAAAGTGCTAAAAACAATGAAGCAAAGCAAAATTGTATGGCTAATATTTAGGGAAATTGCTATCTTTATCAAAAAAAAAAAAAAAGAAATTATCAAATCTTCTATATTAAATATTGCGGTACAATTTTTGTCATTGAATATTAATAAGATCTATTTATTTGATGGTGAAAAACTGTGTCATATCATTTGGGATGAAGATTTAATAAAAAAAAATTGGAAAAAATAACATTACCCAATATTTAGTGTTTTGAAAAGAAAGAGGAGAAGGATTCAAATCTGTGGGCGGTCTCCAATAATTGCTCAATCAGTCTAACTTTTATCTTCTCTCTTGGGCAATGAATGGAGTTAAAAGGTTGTTTTAAAAAACAGATTTGATAATTACAATTATGAATTTTATTATGAGTGTTAATATTTATTGAGATTTATTACCTATTCAATGATTATAATTATTAAATTTATTTTTTAACTTTATTTTTTAAATCCACATAACATTAATCTTCTCTCTTAAAAATAATTTTTATCTTTGATCATTTGTTTTTTTATAAGTTTCATTATTTATTGAGTAATGTTATTGGGACATAAAAAGTTAATATAATTTTATAATATAATGATATGTCAAATGATGAAGCTTTGATGAAAAAAGTTCAAGAATTTCAGTCACAACAATATTATTGAATCACATCACAATAATTCTATTAAACTATGTCTCTGTTACATTATTAGGTAAACAAATTAGATTAAATTTTTAAATCCCAACAACATTACTCCAATCTTTTTTAAGGTTACTATAATTGGAGAAGTCTTAGCTATGTATACATTTGACAAAGAAAAACATTAAAAACATGAGCAATGTTATTGAGATCTAATTTGTTGACTTAATTTACTGTGACATTTGGATTCATTGTAGACCCCATCAAATATTAAAACTTGGTGTTGATCCAATGATTCCTAGGAAGCCACATCATTATGTCAACAAATTATGTCGAATTTTTAGGTCTAAATAATATTACTCTAAAAACACTAAGGTAATTCTTTATGCACCAAATTTGTGCATCAAACAAACTGCAACCATTTTGGATCAGTGATGAGACCCACTAATCAAATGGTTGTAAGTGATTTGATGCAAATTTTGGTACACATTGAGCTTTTTGAAACTTTTTAATACTGCTCTGTTCACAAAAATGCAAATTAAGAGTACTTTTAAGTGGCTCAGTTTGAAGATAAGCAGTGACTTAATGGCTCTGCAGCCCGTTATTGAACTGTTAGGGAGAGGTCTGGTGAGTCGTGGTCTTTGGGCAGACCAGTCCGGCCCTATCTATGGACTGCCAACGACCCGGTTGCCCAACCCATAACTTGTCCAGAGCCGTTGACAAGCGGGTCGGGTATAGTTCGCCTTTGTCCATCCTTATTCCTTATTATAATTATACCCGACTACCTTTAGAAGAAAATGTCTCCTATTCATGTTAAAACTGTAAATATAAGAGGTTTAGGTGAGGTTTCGATTTTTCTTTTTTGTTGTGTTCTTTTGTTGATTGTCCTGAAAATTATCAAGGGGTACACTTTTAAGAACTTATTTTTCTTAAAATCCACAGCTTAGACTTTTTCGTCATTAAGTCCTCAACTCTTAAATTTTTGGTGATCAGATATACATTTCAATTTTGCATATTTTTTGTATTACGTAATTACCCTTAACTTAGTTTATACAAGATTTTGCCAGTTTTCTTGTTTTGTTATTCTGTTTTATTAGATAAAAAGTTTCTTAAGGAAGTGTTTGTTAACCCAAATTCAGCACTTAAAATGAATGTATTCAGCACTTATTAATTAAACCTGTTTGATAACCAAAATTTAAATTCTCTTAATATGTTAAGTGCTCCTTAAAAACAGGCTACAATATTAAGTAGGAGATCCCTTACTTAATTCTGAAAGCTGAAAATGCTCAGCAAAATCATCTTTAATAATATTTACAATATGACAATTATACCCCAAAATATGTTACAATCCTATTAAAACTCTAATTAGTCTTCTCTCCAAACCTCCTAACTTATATATTCTCCTTGTCGATCTTTTTTTTTTTTCCTTTCCCTTGTCTTCTGTAACAAAAATATACATACATAATTATAATTACACACACAAACGCACGCACTGCATACACACAATTACACACAGATATATACACGCACCTTGACTAATCCCTTCCCGTTCAGTTAAGACAGGCCATCCATGCACTTCTACATGTGTCCGGATTGATTAGACGAATGCTCTCTAAGAAATTTCGATCCCGTATGTATAACGAAAAAGGAGGAAAAAAATGGTTCAACTTGAATTCATATTGTTGGACATCACTTACAAAACAAAACTTGAATAGAGTACGCGCTGCCGATAGACTTTGATCAAGATGTTTTACTGTTGAATGATACGATATAGATATAGACGATTCACCATGTCTGCCCATTTGTCACTCAATGTGTCACTCCCTCTAGGCATATAACTCAGTTTGTTGCAAAACGTCAAGTGCACGTCTGGGAGTAATTCTCAGTTCTTTGCAAGATATCAACTTAATGAGAGATTAAGGTTAGCGGTTAGTTTAATATTCCTCATTTTTATTGTTATAGACCTTAAAGTCACGTGTTGGAATATTTGTGTCTCTCTCCATATTAAGTTGGTCGATGGTATCGAGTGAAGGAGATTTACGTGGATGTTATTATCAGGTTGGACCACTGAGCTGTCGAAGAGTGATAGACTTGGACTATAGAGTGCAGCAGTAAAGACTCTTTATAGAAACAACGTGGGATTATAAAAGCGTGTGGACCAATCTAGATGGCTGGACTGGGTCGGTGGCTGTCACTCTCACACAGCCCCAGCCCACTTTTAGTCGTTGAAAAGTGGAAGAGACGTTACTCATTTATATTAGTTATTTGAATTAAGCCTATTGGTCAGTTATGGATAAGTATTGGATAAGAGACGTCTCTCTGTTGGATAAGTATTTGAATTTGGAAGACTAAACACCTATGTTGCTGCATTTTTAGATTTATGAAGCTCAAATTACTGATAATATATAAATAGCAATGCTATAGAGACCATATTTACCGTGGACATATTATGTAATCCAAATTTGCAACTTAAATTTGTATCCCAAATATAGGGAGATCATTGGATGAGTGAGTTTCATCAACTTTTTTAAATGGGCTCACTGATCCAATGATCCCCTTCATTTGGGATGCAAATTTGGGTTGCAGATTTGAGTTACATAACATTGCTCTATTTAAAGACCTAATAATGCGACTTCAATTCAATCATTGGATTAGTTGTGAGTTCTGGAGCCCACAACTAATTCAATAGTTGTACATCATTATATCCCTAAATAAGGTTCCCAAATAACATTTCCCATATATAAATAGCAACAAGCTTTAAGAATGACGAACACAAGAGGAAGAAGTAGAGTTAGGTAATGGAGGAGAGTGGGAGGCATTTTGTGCTGGTTCATGGAGCTTGTGATGAGGCATGGTGTTGGTATAGGGTGGCGACGCTGTTGAGAGCGGCGGGTCATAAAGTCACCGCCCTCGACCTAGCTGCTTCTGGGATTAACCCAAAGCAGCTGTATGAGCTCCAGACCATCTCAGACTACCTCGAGCCATTGTTGTCATTCATGGCGGCGCTACCATCGGAGGAAAAGGTTGTTTTGGTGGGGCACAGCGCCGGAGGGATTGCCATTTCAGTTGCTATGGAAAGGTTCCCTCAAAAAGTTGCTGTTGCCGTTTTTGCCGCCGCTGTCATGGCTGGTCCTGACCTCACTGTTAAAGCTATCCTTGATAAGGTACTGTTGACTTCCTCTTATTCTAGTATTCTGGGTTTTGAAAATCGGCTGTTACAGTGCCAAACGATATAACGAGTAGAATAAATTTCACACCGGCGGTTACGGCACCATAACGGGATGTAACAGGCGTAATGAGAGTGTTATAGTCCGTTATGCTGCTGTAACGGCTAGGATTGACTCGAGGTAATTTGAGGTCTAAATCGATAATACAAAATGAGACATTTTTATTATTAGTATTATTTTTTAAAAAAATAAAAAATATTTTTAATTTTTTTTAAGTGGGAGAGGAGGATGTGATTCTTTATTTTTATTTTTTAAGAGAGAGAGAATGAATGTGAGTAAATATGAGTTGACTTTTGAAAATTTTTTAATTTGTTTTTTAAATTTTTTATTTTTGAGTTTATAATATTATGAATTGAATTGTAGGTTCAAATTATTGAAATTATAATTTTTTTTATTGGGCTTAAATTTTTGGGGGCCTTTTTGTAAGGCCTAAAATTTTCATGAATTTAATTTTTTTATGTGGACTAGTTGTGTACTTAAAATTATAGGGCATTTTAAAAAATTGGAGCCTAAAGTTCATGTTTTTTTTTAATACTGTTGGGTTGGCCCTGGTAACGACCTAGTTTTGTAGCCTCTACTACTCGTCCATGGAGGTTTGATAGCCGGAAGAGATGGCCGGATAAAAAGACGGTGAAGCTTAGTGGGTTGAGAAAGGACAGGCTGTCATGGTTGGCATACTTTTGGAAAGGCAAAAAACAAGTAGAGCATATTCTTTCTACAACCTATATAATGAATGATTGTTGATTCATTATCAACAAATTTAGTCAATAAATAAATGACAAGTGTCATGTACTTTAATAATGTGAAGGAATGACTTTGAACAGAGTAAAAATTTGTAGGTGATGGGCCCTTCTCGCACAAATGTAACAGCTAATAATTTTTATTGACAATTACAATTTTTTTTTATTTTATCCCAATGATCTAAATCTAACAGTTATTTTGACTTCTTATTTTGAATACAATTTTCAAATAAATATATATGAATTGCTTAGACTAATTTTCTTTCTTTTGCCTTAAATTTGGATTAATTAACCAATTTAGCATACCAAAATCATGAATATAATAAAAAAATATTATAAATTACAAAACTAATGAATTTATTTTATTTTGGTCCAAATATATAGAAAATTTTTATTTTTGCCGATAGTTGTGATTGAACTAAAAATTCACGACTCCGATCTCCGTTACTGTTATGTAACGCCCGTTACACCCCGTGTCCATTACACCGTTATTCAGAACCATGATACAACCCCTCTCTCTCTCTCTCTCTCTCTCTCTCTCTCTGTATAACATGTTAAAGTATTTTAACAAAAAATGGAAAGTATATTTTTAGAGCAGTTTAATAAAAAAGAAAGTATCTTTTAAGATATGAATAATAATGTCATTGTTAAGAAGAATTCAATCTCACGTCGAAAAAATATTAAAAGTTAAAAGAGTTTATATTGAACTCTTGTGTGCGTGAGCAAACCAAGACATTTGACACTGCTCGTATCATATGGGAAGGTGAAAAGGGAGGAGAACAAAACTTAGATAAAGATAGTTAAATGTGTCTAAATAACATAATGATAAATTGGTAGACACCAAACTTCTCAGTACTCCCCCGCCCTAATAATAGTAATACACACATTTCTACATTCATTTCAAGTACTATGTATTAAATTCTCAAATTCAGTACAAATAGTATTACTGTTAGATTTTGAATCTTTAGTGATTATTTCATGTACTATGTATTAATTTTCTTTATGCAAAAATACAGACGCTTCTAGGATTGGACAATTACATGGACTGCAAATTGACATACGACCAAGAGCAGCGCATAACCTCTATCTTATTTGGCCCCGAATTCTTATCAACCAACTTGTATCAACTCTCCCCACCCGAGGTGAGTATTTCCCTAACATCTTAAATATATACATGGTTTCAATGAAAAATATTATTGAGACGTACTTTAAAGACCTAATTTAAGGTAGAACATTAGATCAGACAAAGTTTCTTTTCTTTTCTATTTTTTAGTGTTCTTTCGTAGTTTTTTTTTTTTAATGTATTAGTGCCATGGTGAATTTTACAGGAATTGACTCTTGGAATCTTGTTGGTGAGACCATATCCTTTCTTTTATGATGCACAGTCAGTGACGGACACAACTTTTACCAAAGAAAATTACGGATCAGTCCATCGAATTTTCATCGGTTGTAGCCAAGATCAATCAATACCAACGGACATTCAAATGTGGATGATCAAGAGTAATCCGCCAGATGAGGTGAAGATGATCAATACGGATCATATGGTCATGTCCTCTAAGCCACAAGAGTTGGCTTCCGATCTACAGGAAATTGCTGACAAGTACTATTAAGTTTGTTGTGTGTATTAAATAAGGCGTTATATGTTTTTCAATTTGATGTCATAAATTATTAAGGTGTTTGGTTTATAATATCATCTAGTGCTCCGTCCTATGCGATGCACGGGATTATAATTCGTGTCTATTTTTTTTTATTATTTAGTTTATCATTTGTTTTCTTTCATTTAATCATTTGAGAAGTTAGATAAAACAATTATAAAAAAAATTAAGGTGATTAAATTTTTTTTGAATAAATTTTAAAAAATAGGAGTTGGGAAAGTTGAGAGATGGTTACAAGTAACACAAAATTAAAAAATTAAATTTTAAATTAAAAAAATTCTAAATATTAAAAAATTAGGAAATGTGGAGGGAATGCTTCTCAAGCTTTCTCCCTTTTAATTTCTTTGTTATATATACTAGTAGTCGGCCCCGAGTGATGCACGAGATTATAATTCATGTTTTTTTAATTTTATTACTTGAGAAGTTAAATAAATAATCATGTTTACGTTTTTAGGTGATAACAAGTGATTTTTTTTTGAATTTTTTTTTTTAAAAATAGTTAATTATTGAAGAGTTGGTGGATAATTAATGACAAATGTCAGCATTTGATTGGAGAGAGCTTTAAGTTTTGAATTAAAAAATTCTAAATTCTAAGAAATAAGGAAAATGGGAGGAAATGCTTCTCAAGCCACCTTCCACCTAATTTGATTGTTATATATATACATACTAGTAGTCCGTCCCGTGCGATGCACGAGATTATAATTCATGTTTTTTTGTTTTTTTTATTACTTGAGAAGTTAAATAAATAATTATATAAATTTTTTGGGTGATAAAAGTTTTTTTTTTGAAAATGTTTTTAAAGAAATGGTTAGTTATTAAATAGTTGGTGGTTAGTTACCAATGACACATGTCAGCGTCTAATTGGAGGGAGTCTTAAGTTTTGAATTAAAAAATTTTAAATTCTAAGAAAAAAGGAAAGTAGAGGAAAGACTTCTCAAACCATATCCCACCTAATTTAATTGTTTTATATATATAGATTTCCACAAAATTTTTTTTTTTTTAGTATGAGAAAACGTGGATAACACTTTTCTTGCCTTCTTTGTGTGTCTAGGTTGGTGTTATGAACAAAAGTCACAAACAAATAAAAATGAAATGAAGTAAAAAAATAAAACAATAAATGGAGGTAAAATTTTGTTTTTTGTGACCATAGACAAGTCCAAATATTAGGTGTAACTACGGATGTCTGGATTGGGTAAAAATGGGTATTTGTCCAAACTCACTCCGTTTGGATCGGAGATGGACCATACGTATTGAACGGTGAACGTATACAGAAATACCCGTATAATCCTGTGCGGGAATGAAGGTGGGGATGGACTAACACTTACCCCCGCCCCACCCCACCCCACTTTACATGTTATTATTTTATTATTATTATTATTATTATTATTTTATATATATACATGTTGCTGTGAATACAAATTTACATATTATTGAATAATTTTTTCTTTTGGAAATTGTTTTGTTTTTTGATTTTTTTTTCATGGTTTTGGCTTGTAAAAATGTAGATCTTTGTGTTTTTATATATTTTTGTGTTAGATTATGTTATGTTACATTATATTCTGTTGCATGATATTGTGTTGGATTTACAAGCGAAAGAAACTTTTAATTATATTATGTTAGATTATGTTGTAGGCAAGATTTTAATTATATTATGTTGTAAATGACAACCTTTTAATTATATTATGATATTTTATAATTATGTTAGATTATTTAGAATGTTAGATTTATTTAAAATTTTGAATTATGTTGGCTTGAGTTTGAGCTTGAGCTTGGGCTTGGAAGGGTAAAGCGGAGGTGAAGGCGGGGATTACAAATTTACCCGCGGACGAGAATGGGGATGAAAACTATACCCGTTAATAGGGATGAACCCAGGATAAATGAAGTTTTTCTAAGTGGATACGGGAATGGAGACTAAACCCCGCCTCCACTTCGGTCCATCCCTAGGTGTAACTATACCATTTATAGGAAATCACTTACCCCAAAGAAAAAGAAAAGGGCAAAACATTGACAGAAAACCTTTTAATTTACCCAATGTACTCATGACAGGAAACCTTTTCCTTGGAGGGTTAAGTTCATGTCGACTTAACATAGAATCGCATTGTTTAGACATATTATTGTTGTTCGAGTAGTTCCTTCGAATCTCCACCAAATATTGCTATTTTTTTCACCATCCTCTCTCTCTCTCTCTCTCTCTCTCTCTCTGTGGGTGTGTGTGTCTCGATTGGATACGTAAAGGACAGCTAAACAAGGAAGATGCTTGTTACACCATGAAAATTATTGGTCCTCCACTCCTCCCTCGAAGTAATCTCTCTCTCTCTCTCTCCCGTGTGTGTGTGGGTTTAAATATGTGTTGGTGAGGTAAACACGGAAGATGCTTTTCAATACATGGAAAATCTTGATGCATTTGTGAAATTTATCAAGCTCAAAATTACACCCCATAAATAGTAAGGCAGCTTTGAGAGTGATGAACACAACTAGAAGAAGAGTTTGGTAATGGAGAAAAGTGGGGGGAGACATTTTGTGCTGGTTCATGGAGCTTGTCATGGGGCATGGTGTTGGTTTGAGGTGGCGACACTCCTAAGGGCGGCAGGCCACAGAGTCACCGCCCTAGACATGGCCGCTTCAGGGATTAACCCAAAGCAACTGTATGAGATCCAAACCATCTCAGACTACCTCAAGCCATTGTTGTCATTCATGGCCTCTCTACCGCCAGATGAGAGGGTCGTTTTGGTGGGCCACAGTGCCGGTGGGGCTGCTACTTCTGTTGTTATGGAAAGGTTCCCTCAGAAAGTTGCTGTTGCAGTTTTTATTTCTGCTTTAATGCCTGGTCCCGACTTCACTCTTCAAGCTATTGGTGACAATGTACTCTTTGAGTCTTGACTTTCCCCCATTACATCTCGATTATCAATATATTTCTGTTTTTTGCTATAGAGTGTTTAAACTTGTACCAACTAAATGTCCCATTCTTTCATGACTACATTTAGAAGTAGACTTCATGAATAAAAGTTTGAGTAGTTATCTCATAGACTTCTTACTTATGCCAACAACCAGGTTGTGCATGTTATACTTTCATCCATATATGTTATCATATGGTTAGACTGATATGTCAAAATATTCTTGTACAAGTTCATGAACACATTTATCCACATACCAAAGACAAAGACATTTTCTTATTTTTAAAAGTTTTATAGTTTGATCATAAAATTAAAATATTCTTTCTTTCTTTTCGTTTCTTTTGCTATATGCAATAACTTTTAGCAGATCATTCAAGGATTGGACTATTTCATGGACAACAAGTTGACATTCGACGAAGAGCAGCGCATAACTTCTGTCTTATTTGGTCCCAAGTTCTTAGCAACCAAGTTGTATCAACTCTCCCCACCTCAGGTAACTACTGTTTTTTTTTTTTTAATGAACATGCAAAGATAGAACATACAAATTTTTTAATGTTAATTGTACTTTTAGTCTCTAAAGTATGTCTGTTCTATCAGTTTGATCCTCATTGTATTAATTTTATCAATTTGATCCTTAAAGTATCAATTTGTGTCACTTTGGTCCCTAATCAGACAACTTGTTAAATTTTTTTGACGGAAGTGATCACTTATTATTCTTTCAGACAGTATCACGTGCCTAACACGTGATCATTCCGTAAAAAACTAAACGGTCCGTTTATGTAAGATTCATTTAAACACAAATTGAATACTATAAGCACCAAATTGATAAAATTGAAACTTTAAGAAAACCAATTGACAAAACATACATATTTTAAAGATTAAAAGTGTTATTAACTTAATTTTTTTATTACTTTATCCAAAAACCTAATAAACAGTACGTAGGTTTTTGGTGGGCTAGCTAGGACAATCAACAGCCCTAGCCCACGATCCATCCTAGTCCATTTACTAGCGGATCGGGTGGACCAGCCCGTTGGCAACCTTGGTCCAAATATACCCCCCCACCGACTCATACTAATACTGTAAATACAAAAGAATCATCTAAAATTTTTATTTTTCATATTTTGGATATTAGTTTAACTAAATATAATTATTTTGTTTAGGTTTTGACTTTGCAATGTTGTTGGGGAGACCAAAGCGAGTGTTTATGGATTAGTTGAACGAGTTTTCATCATGTGCAGTGAAGATAAATCGATAACAAAAGAAAACCAGATGTGGATGATAGAAAACAATCTACCAGATGAGGTGAAGATGATTCATACAGATCATATGGTCATGTTCTCTAAGCCACAACAGTTGGCTTCCAATCTGCAGGAAATTGCTGGCAAGTACTATTAAGTTTGTTGTGTGTATTAAATAAGACGTTATATATTTCTCAATTTGATGTCAAAAATTATTAAGGTGTTTGGTTTATAATATCATCCAGTGGTCCACCCCGTGCGATGCACGAGATTATAATTCGTGTCTATTTTTTTGGTTATTTAATTTATAATTTTTTTCTTTCATTTAATCATTTGAGAAGATAGATAAAACAATTATAAAAAAAATTTAGGTGATTAAATTTTAAAAAATTGGAGTTGGGGAAGTTGAGAGATGGTTACAAATAACACAAAATAGCGTTTAATTGGAGGAAGCCTTAGATTTTAAATTAAAAAATTCTAAATTTTAAAAAATTAGGAAATGTGGAGGGAATGCTTCTCAACCTTTCACCCTTTTAATTTGTTTGTTATATATACTAGTAGTCGGCCCGAGCGATGCACAAGATTATAATTCATGTTTTTTTAATTTTTTAATTTTATTACTTGAGAAGTTAAATAAATAATTATATTTATGTTTTTTGGGTGATAACAAGTAATTATTTTTTTGAAAAATTTTAAAAAATAATTGTTAGTTATTGAAGGGTTGGTGGGTAATTACTAATGACACATGTCAACGTCTGATTGAATTAATATCAATTTTTTAAATTCAAACGGTTATATATATCACAATAAAACTGTAAAAAATATTTTTAAATATTTTCATATTAATTATGTATAAATCAAGATAGGGATAATTAGGTAATATTAAAAAAAAAAAAAAAACTGAAAAATGTACTTACAATTTTTTATACTTAATTTGAAAATAAATGCTTACTAGTTAAAGTTGGGAACTTATATCCAAATAAGTCCTAGAAAGTGTACCCACGTCCAATTTTTCCATCGTCCCAAAAATTATCAAAGGGTACACTTTTCAGAATTTATTTGTCTTAAAGTTCACAGCTCACACTTTTCTATTGTTAAGTCCTCAATCTTCTAAATTTTTGTCATCAGGTACACATTTTAGTTTTACATATTTTTGTATTACATAATTGCCCCTAAATTCATGCAAGATTTTGACAGTTTTCTTGTTTTGTTGTTTTATTTTATTAAATAAAATATTTCCTAAATTAAAGACTTGATTAATAGTTTGAATTTTGAAAGGGTTAATTATCTTAATTCAAGAAAGATTTTGCAAGCCAACGTTTTTTCAAATTCTCGAGTCAGCCATTGAATCTTCTATCTCTAGGTAGAAAATATTTTTTCAAATTCTCTAGAAGCCATTGAATCTTTTGTTTTTCGTCGCTGACTTCTAAATTCAACCACCGAATCTTCGTCTCCACACGAAGACATTGTGTCGATTTTGTTTTTCAGAATTGTCAACAACGTTTATGTGCTGTTGAACTTTAAGATTGAATTATGTGATAAACGAAAGGTCACGACTTTCTTCAATTCTCATATATCAGGTTCAATTTTTTTTGTTCATTTTTTATCACAGATTAAGTCGTTTTGATCACCATACAAGACTTTTTTTTGTCAAAATTGCTTGTAATTGGAGCATATTGTCATCAACTTCCACACACCGGATCTTTTGTTCTTAGGTTTGAAGTGTTCCTTTAACTATTGGTTTTATTTTTCTATATTGAATTTTCAATTTTTCTTAAAATTTGAATCGGAGAATTCAAAAATATTATTCTTATTGTATGATTTTGGTTGTATGAATTCAAATCAGTAGTTTTTGTGCTCAGTATATTACCTTTCATCATAATATCTTTTATAGATTGATCAAAATTTCTTGGATGTGATTTTTGAACTTTAAAAAAATTATTTTGCTTTTGTTTTTCTGTATATGTCTCTGTTTGTTGTCACAAGTTTTAATTATTCAAATGTTTATGTGAATTTTATCAAAATAAATTATTTTTTGTTATTTTCAAAATTTCTCCATTACAATTCTGCGAATTTATGAATTATTATTAATATCTGATGAACGTATTTTATATTTTGGATTTATGTCATTGTTTCGTTAATGTGACAACAAATAGTGAATCGACACATAACTCCCAAAAAATGAAAATTGGTGCTTAAATTACACAACTAACCTAATAGTGTGACAATAAAGAGTGAATCCACACTTAACACAAACTATGAAAATTAGTACTCAATTCAAGAAGCTAGTGTAATAGTGTGACAACAAAGAGTGAATTCACCACAAATAACTCTCAAAAATTAAAAATTGATACTCATTCCACAAAGTTAGGGTAAATCTATAATCTATAATATAAAACAGAGCGGGCTTCAACAAGCTGATCCAACGGTTCCAATTTATTTCATCCAATGGTCTAAAATCATTTCATCCAACCCAACTCAACCATCACATCCAACTTAACCCAACCCAACCCCATCCCTTCCAACGGCTCCCTGGCAAGTCATCTATCTCTCTCTCTCATCTCAATCTCTTCTCTCTCAGTCTCTACACTTCTCACACACCATGTCACTTCCCCAAAATCGTGCTGGACTGGCGGCGGGGGACAGGCGACGAGTCCCCTCTTCTGCACAAACACTCTCCCCCCATCCCTCTTCTGCGCAAACACCATCCCCTCCCCTCCTTCTTTTCCAGCGACATCTCCAAACCCTTGGTCCCTCTCTCCCTATTCGAGCATTGAGTGGATTTCAGGTATTTTTTTACTTCAAAGAAAGCATCTATATTTTGTTTTTTTTTTTAGTTTCCCCCTTTTTATTCTAGACTTTTGTTGGAGTCCATTTATTCGAGGGAGCTGTGATTTTGGGGATTCGGGGGAGCTATGATTTTACAAAGCTGTAGTACTCCAGTAATTTTGATGTTCTATTTGCTTTATTAAATCGTTTGATTTTTGAAGTACCGAATAGATGAGAAAATGTTTTGGCTGTTGATCACATAATATTGGGTAAGGTTTTCAAGTCAAGGTTGAAGTCAACGGTACTTGTTCAGATGACTGCTCATCTTTTAAAGTAGCTGAGACTTACCTTTTGCATTTAGCAATTTGCTGCTGTTATGTTCCTGTCTATGTTTGAATCGATTATGAGTATATATATATATGTGTGTGTGTGTGTGTGTGTGTGCAATTTGCTGCTGTTATGTTTTTAAATGAGAGAGGAGGATGTGATACTTTATTTTTGTTTTTTAAAGAGAGGGAGATATTTTATTTATTTATTTTTAAAATTTTTAATTTTTGAGTTTATAATATTATGGATTGAATTGTAAGCCCAAATTATTGAAATTATAATTTTTTGATTGGACTTAAATTTTTTTTGGGGCCTTTTTATAAGGCCTAAAATTTTTATGGATTTAAATAAGGGAAATTTGGAGACCGGTCCCCCTATATGGACTTGTTTGGATTTAAGTCCGTCAAGAAAACTTATTTGTTATGAAGTCCGTTTTTTGTCAATTTTACCATACTATCCCTTCCCTTTAGAAGTGAAGTAAAACTAAAAATTAAAAACTCCTAAATCTTAGGAGTTTGACTAACATTAAAATCTTTTCTCTCTCATATCTATCGATATCCATATATAGGTTAAGAGTTTGACTAACATTAAAATTTTGCCTCTCTCTTATCTATCTATATCCATATATAGGTTAGGTGCATAGATATATATATATATATATATATATATATATATATATATATATATATATATATATATATATATATATATATATATATCTATATAATAAAGTAGAGCGAAGTTTAAATCCAAAAGATAAAGAGGGGTCCAGATTGTTTTGAGACAAAATCTAAAAGACAAAGAGAGGTCCAGATCGTTTTGAAATAAGAGACGGTTCAGATCATCTCAAAAATTTTGATCAAATGGTCTGCGATTAGTCCTAAATTTTTTTTTCCCGCCCATGAAGAAGCCTATCTCTCGCCAATCTCTCTCTCTCACGCCACTGTCTCTCACTTCTGCCTGTCTCTCTCACGCCTCTCTCTCTCTCACGCTTCTCTCTCCCAATCTATCACGCCTCTCTCTCTCACGCTTCTATCTCTCACAATAGGAATGACATTGACATTGACTGTGGCTTTCATGTGGTTCCACTTCTCTCTTCTCTCAGCAACTCTGGCTGCCTCTCACCCTCCAAGGTTAGTCTCATTCTCTCCCCTCTCTCCTTTTTGCCATTACAGTCCACATTGCAGAACTCCTGTCCACATTGCAGAACTATTTAATGTGTTGGGTTTTGGATTGGCATTTAGAATTCAGCACAACCAACCTCCTGATGATCATACACATAGAGACCTAGGCAAGAAAATTTGATTGAATGACTGATTTACAAATTAGGTTACTTAAATTGAATGAATAATTTGAGCTTTTTTGGTACTGGATTGCTTTAACTTTGTGTAATCAATATAATTGCAATTGTTCATTACTTTGTACCATTAGTACTTTTGCTGTATGCAAACTGTTTGATAGAATGTTTCACTGATGCAAGTGCCAAGTATAAACTTCACTGCCCAAGAAACAGATTCACAAATCCACTTATCATAGGTGTGACAAAGCAATAGTTAGATACTTTCTCTAATGCAGAAATAGTTAGATTTCTCCAATTTGTAGCTATATGTTGGTAATATTAGAGAACAGTCTCTAATGAAGACTTGCAGGGGTAGAAGAAATTCAAATAATGACTTGGTCTAAGACTTGGTTCTAAGAAAATCGTAAGAGAATGTCCTGATATTTGGACTGCAAACATAGTAGCAGTAGATTGTAGGATTATAAAAGAAGACAAGTCCACCACTTGCATTTACTGTTGCGGTGTGAGGATGATTGTAATTTTGCAGAGGAGATTCAGGTGTTTCCCATTGAAGAAGATGAGGTAAAATAGGTGATAGCTTGGCTACTGAGATTATGTAGATGAAGTGATACATTGGTTCAGCAGTTGCAAAACATATATTGCCAAGATGCTAAAGTGATTAAGAATGATCAGCTCTATTGGCACCGGAACAGTCCAATACTCTCACTAATGAGAGAATCGGCGATAAGGTTGCTAAGTGATTCACCTAGGCATGCTCTGTAACCAGTGATTAATAGGAAAACCCCCAAATGGTTACTGTTTATTGGATCAAGATGATACATCTTCTTAACCTACAACTGCCATTCCAGTCATTGACATTGAAATCGGATCAAGTTATCCTACAATTGTCAGAGCACTAAAGAGTTTAGACTCCTTTTAGCTTTTATATTACTATCCAGTCAACTTTTTCATACTTAATGAAGAGAAATGAAGAATTCAAATGTTAAGGTTTTTAGAGTATTAAATATTATGGGTAGTTTAGTCGTTTACATTATACTACATTTTTTTCATTGCCCTACTACATGAGGGGGCTTAGGTTAAGGCTAATGGTGCAGCAATAATATTTTTCTCTTGCTCTATTTCTTCTTTTTTCTCTTTGGTTATATTTACATGGAACTCAAGGCTTACTCAGATGCTGACTGGGTTGGTGCAGCAATAATATTTTCTCTTTCTCTATTTCGTCTTCTTTTTTTCTCTTTGGTTATATTTTACAAAGGCTACTGAATTTGTTGAAAAGAAACAAAGGGATGCTGATAACACACCTTAAGAAAAGGTCTCCATTAGTACCACGATGATTGATAAATATAGAGCACATATATTGTTGTGTGCACTAAGGAGTTTATATAACACAAATCTTGCATAATTATAGCTCAAGAAATCACTAGGGAGAAAAATTGAATGAATATTTAGTTTAAAAAATATTCAGATGTTTACAAATTAGGTTACTTAAATTGAATGAATAATTTGAACTTTTTTGGTACTGGATTGCTTTAACTTTGTGTAATCAATATAATTGCATTTGTTCATTACTTTGTACCATTAGTACTTTTGTTGTATGCAAACTGTTTGATAGAATGCTTCACTGATGCAAGTGCCAAGTATAAACTTCACTGCCCAATATTGCTCACTCTAATATACTTATTCAGATACTCCTTTATAAATATGGAGTTGAGAAGTAAAAAGGAAATATTCATGGCTGAAGTGGAAGGATGTGGAATGTGAACATCTTTGCTGCGTAAAATATTTCATTTTCGAAGTAGTATGGAAAACCACGGCAGGAACTCCTGAAACTCCTTTAGTTTGTGGTTTGGGTGTTTTTTTCATTTTTGTTATTGGTTTCTGATGAAAATGATAGTTGAACCGGTGATACAGATTTTTATACTAAGCACGCCTGTAAACTGATGCATTTTATACTAACCACGCCTATAAACAGATTTTTATACTAAACTGTTTTAGCTAGATGGCATCTTTGTTGGGATGTTCGCAAGTTGTTTCAATACTAACCACACCTGTAAACTAATGCATTTTAATTTCATGAGTTGATGAGAACCAAAAACAATGTGAAAAGTATGTTAGCAGCATTAAGTTTAGTAAATCAAGTGAAGTTTCCTGTTAAATTTGTTTTCTAACAATTTAATCCTGGTCCATAATCCCTGAACATCGCCCGAGCTCCCCGTTCATTTAAATTGTTTGGTTTTTAAGGGTCTTTTATTTTTCAGCTATGTGAACTTAAGATCATTGAAGATTCTCTGGTACATGAATGGATTATGAGTGCAGCTGGCGAGTCTAGCCACCTCCCACTCAGGGTGATGCTGTGCAATGTATCACAAAATAGAGATATCACACTCCAACTGGTTGTGTGTTTATTTTTACTCTGAAAATTAACTAGAGAAGAAGTCACATGCTTGGCATGCTGAATTGATGAGAGATTATGCTACACTGCTGTTGTATTGTGGAAGGCTTTTTGGAGGGTGTATGTTGTTGTGCAGATTGCTCTGCGCTGGACTGCACTGACT
Organism: Ilex aquifolium; assembly: GCA_951799425.1. Taxonomy (NCBI): domain Eukaryota; kingdom Viridiplantae; phylum Streptophyta; class Magnoliopsida; order Aquifoliales; family Aquifoliaceae; genus Ilex; species Ilex aquifolium. The sequence continues at coordinate 6,866,700 of OX637391.1, forward strand.
AAATTGGTCTGATGCAGCAGCAGTGGCTGGGTGGCATTTGCTTATTCTAAGAAGAAGGAAGATTGTGATTCTGGGTCCTGCTGCAGCTTTTGAGCTGTGCACTGTTGCTGCTGTGCACTGTTGCTGTTGCGTTGCACTGTGCTGTTGAGCTGCACTGTGCTGTTGCTGCTGAGCTGCACTGAGCTGAATTTAGTATTAAATTTTTTGAAGTTATTTCTTATTCATAGATGCTTCTCAATTTGAATTCGTTGGCTTTTTTTGATATGTTACTACAGGAGTAATCCACTGGAATAGAGTTCAGTTTCTATAACTGAAGCTTTGAATTCAGTAATATTTGTGCTAGATAATATATTTTGACTACACGCATAATTGCTGTTATTGAAGAGTTGTCTTTTGAAAACTACTTCTGTGATTGATTACATATATATGTTTTTGAAGTTGGATTCTTATTGCCCAGCTGTTTCTTAGTTTGAATTCATTTGATAACTGCTTCTGTGATTTAGTATTAAATTTTTTGAAGTTATTTCTTATTCATAGATGCTTCTCAATTTGAATTCGTTGGCTTTTTTTGATATGCTACTACAGGAGTAATCCACTGGAATAGAGTTCAGTTTCTATAACTGAAGTTTTGAATTCAGTAATATTTGTGCTAGATAATATATTTTGACACACGCATCAAATCCCATTACATGTTTTATTTTGTTTGAATTATTTTATTGAATTGGTTATGGAATGGTATTACGAGTATGACTGTAGCGTGAATTGATATAAGTTGTGTTTCTTTAATTAAATGTTTGGTTATATAAGTTATGTGCACACGGTGATATTGTTCGGGGGTCATATTTTTAAGGAAAATTTTGTCAATTTTATTTTTGAAAAATGGCTCATATTGGTTTACGATTTTTCTCAATTTTTCTTGATCAGTTATTGTGTAAGACAGAATATTGGGGCGTGGACAATTCCTTTCGATTTTTTTTATAAGTTATATAGTGTTGTAGATGACATTTTGTCAAATTTTTTTATATTGATTAACACTTTTTCTCAGTTTTTTTATTGACGATTTTTTGTATAATGTTGGCTCATATTGATTGGAGATTTTTCTCAGTTTTTTTGGTTGACAAATTTTCGTATTATATAGTGTCTCCGAGTATGGGTAATTACTTTCAATTTTTTAATTTGTTACAAAGTGCCTTCAGACACGGGCAATTACTAGTATATATATATAGTAACATTAAAAATAAAAAATAGTAACATTCAAATACAAAAAAAGTTATGATTTAGATACAAAAAATAATACATTTAAACACAAAAAAATAGTAACATTTAAACATAAAAAAAAATTGAAACATTCAATATTAATATTTTTAAAAAATAGCAACAGTAACATGTTCAACAAAAATTGTAACATACTTAACAATAATTATTTCTCTCAAATTCAAACGCAAAAAATAGTACCATTCAAACACAAAAAATAGTAATATTCAAAAACAAAACAAATAGTAACATTGAATATTAATATTTAGTAAAATAATAGTAGTAACATGCTCAACAAAAACAGTAACATGCTCAAAATAATAGGAACATGAACAGTAACATACTCAACAAAAGTAGTTACATGAACAGTAACATAATAAAAAAAAATAGTAACATGAATTTGATATATATATATATACTTTCCTCACCATAGTAGTCACCTCCCAAGCAACGGCAACCATCACGTTGTCATCACCTCCACAACAACGCTCACCACCACACAAAAGCTCATTCAAGTTCCACTTCGATGACTCATTTTTACTCCACACCACCGCCACCACTATACTTGCATCATCTCATAATAACCCAGCGTATATATATATATATATATATATATATATATATATATATATATATATATATATATATATATATATATATAGAGAGAGAGAGAGAGAGAGAGAGAGAGAGAGAGAGAGAGTTTTGAATTTGATATATATATATATATATATAGAGAGAGAGAGAGAGAGAGATCTTTGAATTTGAATTTTAAATTTATGATGGAGATTTTATTGGCATATTTTAATTGACCTTGAATTAAGGGATAACAATTTCCAAAATAGGAAATTAATTTAACTTCCTTTCAAGGAAGGGTATTTTTGAGATAAAAAAAAAAAGTGGACTTAAGTCATTACATATAATTTTAAACATGGACTTAGCCCCTTATAAGTTTCCTTGCCGGACTCATCTTCAAACAAGTACATCTAGGGGGACTCACTTCCAATTTTCACTTTAAATTTTTTATGTGGACTAATTATGTATCTACAATTATGGGGCCTTCTAAAAATTTGGGGCCTAAAGCCCATGCTTTTTTTTTAATACTATAGGGCCGGCCCTGTCTCCCTGTTTCATGGCTTTGAGTTTTATATTCTGTTTCTATTTTGTTTCATACTCACCACATGTTCGATGAAAGTTTTGAGAGAGCTTTCCTTTTTTTACTATGGCATTTGGGATGTGGATTTTAATATTTATGACTGCTTGTGATTGAGGCCCATTGTTGTTCACCTATTTTTTTTTTCCTGTTCGTTCTCCATTGTTGTTCACCCTATTTCTTTTTTTTTCCTCTTCAGAGTATATGTTGAGAAAGCACAAAAAGTTATTCAGCCATATATTTACTTGCATTTGTTTGGTTGCTGTTTTTGACAATAAGTGAGAGAGCACTGTTTTTGAAATGTTTGTTGAAATTTTAGTGCTATTTTTTTAGTGGTATTTCAAACTACAAGTCTTTAGTCACAATCTTCTCTTGGAGACCCATTTTTTAGAATGCAGATCTTTCCACTACGGTAATCTGCTAAACCCCCCCTCAAAATTTCAATTCTTTCTCATTTTGTTTTCTCTACATTGAATTTGTATGAGGTGATGTTTATCTTTGTTCTGTTTGAATCTTGTGGTTTTTGTTAATTTCCCCAGATAATAAATCTTATGTGAACCAAGCTCAATGGTAGAATGGTCACAGTTGCTTGGATTGTTACAATCTTTTCCCGTTCAAAATTAATTTCTGGGGTGCTTAATGACAGAATTTTTATCTTCTTTTTGGTAAACAAAGACATTTTTTTAAAAATTTTGTGCTTCTCTTTTTGGGAATATTCTGTTAAATCTGGTTTTTATGGGGTCATTGATGTGCTTTCAGGTATTCTGTTTTACCTTTAAAGTTTTTCCTTTGTACTCTCTTTCTCTCTCTCATTCATTCTTTCTCTTTTCAAATTTGTTGGTGGATTTTTTTGGGGTTGTTTTTTTTTGGTTGTGGGTAGGGGTGGGTTGGGGGGGAGGTTGGTGATTATGATTGCTGACAAAGGCCGCCGAGTAGAGCTGATTATCTAATCACTGATCTATCCCTTTGGCCATTTACTTTTTGATCTAATCACATGAAAGCCCTCATTTTGATGCATGTGTCATGAGTGTTCAATTTCTCTTTCTTTGTTATGCAGAGTCCATTGCATAGAAGGTTATGGGGTCCTGTACGGCGTCTTGAATCGTTACATCCACATTAATCTCCTTCTCTTCTGGTTAGCTTATTTTCAGGTTTTACAGTACTTTTTTGGGTAAGTTTTTTACAGTACTTTGATCCTTACTTCTTAATCATCATTGACAGTAATTATTGCCGCTTTGGTAGTGAGCATGTTTGATCATATTCCAATAGCGCTTTAGTAGTCGAATCGTATTTGAGAAAAATTGTGGTTACCTCTTTTGAATTTCTTTCAGCTCTTTATGATTTAGTTTGGGTCCTTTATTCAGTGAATTAGTATTTAGAGCATTATTCGATTTTTGACTTTTAATTTATTTTTTTCGATACCATGTAGAACTTGAGAACAAGATACTCGAGTTGACCTATTTGAGTTTAATTATATTTTTTTGTCTACTTTTTTAAGTTCTATTGCATTATTAGAGAACTTGAGAACAAGATACTCGAGTTGACCTGTTGGGGTGCTCGATTTTTATATTGGACCGTGCCTTCAGGCTCGGGTTTTTTTGATTATTTGGTAGACAAACATTTGGAGTTTATTGGTTGCGTATCTTTTGATTCCAAATAATTAGGTGAAGTTTTAATTATTATTTTTCACATAATTTTAATTTATTCCAAGGGCAGGTAAATTCTAATCTTCCATGGGATATTTTGATTACTTTAATCACTTTTTGCAGTATCCTTACTCTAAAATCTTTTGATTCCAACATACTTCATGGCTTCATTAGGCTTGAAAATATTAAGTTCCAAAAATGTTGTGCTTATGATATTTTTTTTAAAATAGGCACCCATGAAGCATTTTTTTTTAAAATCATAAGCAAATATATGTATGTGCTTGATTTTTTTTCTCGATTTTTAAAGTTAATAAGACTAATTATTGTACTTTGAGTCGAGTTTGTTTGATAGGTTTACTTTGACGGTGGAATAAAGCTTTTCTTACTTAACAAAAGACATGAAATTTTTTTCAATGCGACTACCAAGAGCTTTTAGTCAGATGCTTATAGTTTTAAAATGCATGCTTCATCGATGTACGAAATTTAGCATGTTTTATGGAAGCAATTTAAAATGCATGCCTATAGTTTCAAAACACATGCTTAATTTTTTTTTTTTTTCCTGAATGTATGATTCTTTGTGTTACGCAGAGCCTTTCAAAGTATGAATTAGCTTATGAAGATTTTATCGGTAGGCTTTGTGAACTTGGTATACCAATTGAGGTGGAATATATTATGTTTATCAAAATGGTACAATTTGTTTGTGTGCTTTCTGCAGTTGGTGACATGAAGCGTTAATGTGCGATGTTGAGAAAGAAAATTGGATTTTTGGTTATGAGTTTGGGCACTTTAAGAAATAACATTGTATTTTTTATGTCAACTGTGTGTTTCTTTTCATCTGTGTAGTATCGAATGTGTGTTACGTTGTAGTTTGGTTATGAAAAATGTGTATACAAGTTAAAGAACTAGCCTTGTATCTTACCTTTCATCACCAGTGTTTATATTATTTGGATGGTTGTAATTTTTTATATATTAAGCTTGGATTGAGGTGTGATATTGAGTCTAATAATTGAATTTGGGTTGGATTGATTGTGACATATAGTAATTGCCTATTAAGAATCATATTTTTTTTGGGTCCTGCTTTTAGGAAAAATTTAGTCTAAATATTTTAAGCCAACCGAGAAAATTAAATTAAAATTTAATTAAATAATAACAATTTAGTCTAAAAATTAATCTAGAGTAGAGCTTAGTAAATCTAATAATTAAAACTTCTGTTGAATTGGACAATGTCTTTAGGTGCGGGTTAATGTGTGTCTAGGGATATAAGACCTTCAAGTTTTCCCATTTCTAATTAGGTATATAATTTCAAGTATATGAATTTTATGGGTTTTCAATTTAAATTTATGAATTTTTTATTATTAAAGTTGTGTTTTCTCTATCTCTTTATTGAAATTTTTCTTCCCGAGTATCTTCAAATAGTACACCCTTTCACATAGAGCTGCAAAGAACAAATAAGTTGCACCGAAGAACATTTATAATGGATCAGACTTCAAGAATCATATTTTTTTTGGGTCCTGTTTTTATGAGTTATCTCTAGCGTTGAGTTTAAAAGAACAAAGAAAATTAAATCAAAATTTTGAATTGGAATGTATATTAATTGGGAGTTTAGTTTGGGTGTCTTTTAATTGAGTGTTTAATTGAATGTCTTTTTTTTCAATTTGATTTTTTAATATCTTGATTTGATGAATGTTACTTTGTATGAAATAGGTTTTTATAGGGTTTTGATTAATTATAAAGATTGTATGTCAATTAGTATGAAAGAGAGGCTTATTGTGTGATAATTGATAGAGATTGTATGTCAAGTAGTATGAAATAGATGTTATGATGATGTGTTTTTAGCAATTTTACAACAAAATGAATATGTGTATTTAACGAATATTTCTAATTTTTTGATTTACTCCGTTTCTTATATTTGTAGCCATCAGAGTATACCACCGCAAACTCTCAACATTGAAAAATGAAAGATCTCACCATTTTTGGTCGCGTGAGTTTAAACATCTTCTATTTTTTTTATTTTTTTTCGGCACCGCAAAATATTTACATATATACCACCGCAAACTCTCAACATTGAAAAATGAAAGATCTCACCATTTTTGGTCGCGTGAGTTTAAACATCTTCTATTTTTTTTATTTTTTTTCCGCACCGCAAAATATTTACATATTTATTTCACTTTATTTTCACGCATCTTTTTACAGATTGATGAAGACTTAGAGCAAACCGTAAGATGAGTTTCATATCACTCATATTCTTAATATTTTTTTCTCATATAGTTTGTGTTCATTTACCTGTTAAATGCATATTCATGTATAGGTTCAATTGCTGAAGAAAAATAATGTTTGTGTTATGATTCGCGACGAACGCGAACTCAATTGCATCCTCATTTCTGAAGTAGTGTCATTACACATCAGTTTGTTTATAGATTATACTTTTTTTTTTCTATATAATGATTTCACTTATCTATGCTTATTATCTAGAAGGCAAAGGAAAGATCAGTCGTAACTGCAAATACAAAGTGTAAAGGAAAAGGAATATCAACCTCTTCTGACAAGGAAAAGGTAAGTACTTCGTGCCAAGTGGTATTACATTGCTAACATTTTAACAATGCTATTTTATTGATCAAACGTTTTATTTATATTATTTCATCTATAGAATTGGGATGAAGCAGTGCAAGAGTTAAAAAGATTAAATGCAACCCATCTTTTTCGATGGGGTTGTTTGAATAAGGTAACTAAATTTATTTTTTACAGTTTATTTTTTATTTTCAAGTTTATAATTTTAAAATTTTGTCGTGTTCTAAATTTAACTGTTTTTGTAAATACTAGATTGTTGTACATTCTCCCAGTTGGAAGCTGCGCATTTGGATTGATACAATTGCATTCAAGACTCTGATGGAGAAACTGTTTTTACAACGACATGCAGATAAATGATTCATTTTGATAAACTAGATTAAAGAATGACTCATTTTACAAATGATTATATATAATTACGTTTTTTGGCCATTCTTTAATCTTATTTATGTTTAAGTACAACTATGTGGATTTGTGTGTGTTTTGTTTGTTCCATGTTTAGTACGATGAACTAATTATATATGGTTATGAGGATATGTTTGGTTTTGATGTGAATTGATGGTTGAGTATGGAATTAAATTGTGATGTATGATGATTGTGGTGGAAATAGAATTGAATTGTAGTGGTACAGGGCATTATTATGATTGTTCTGTATGATTGTGAGTTTTGTAGACAGGTTGAAATTTCTTTGAACTCCTAATTTTATAGGAAGTTTTGCCAATTTTTTTGAAAAATTAGTGATGGCTTGATTGATTTCAATCTATTTAATTAAAGCAAATGTTAAAAAAATTATTTCCAATTAACCATTTATTTTAGTTTGCAAAGTGCCTTTAGGCACAATAATATTCTTCAAGTTCTAATTCAAGTTTTCGTTACTTCGTGTCTTTGTACAATAACAATTATTATATCAACTTAATCGAATTTGTGTGATTTTTTGTTTACTATTGAGTTTAGTATGGTGATCTAATTTCACGATTATGAGGATATGTTTAGCTTGATTTGAAATTTCTGATTGTTTTGGTGGTTGGGTATGAATCGTTGATGTTAGGGGATTGTTTCGTTTGTTTTCATGGTCTTCTATTTTTAAAGGAAACCAAGTTGAATTTTTAGTTTTGATTTGATTGTATTGTGCATTCAAGAGACTTTGATTTTTGTAAATAGGTTAAGATTTTTCTGGGTTCTTATTTTTAGAGTAAACTTTGCCGAAATAGTTTCCAAATAATATTTGGGGACTATATTAACTTCAGTTGTTTAAATTAAAGCAAATTAAATTAAATGGTTTGGGGAATTAATTGGTTTATTTACGTTGTACCGTGCCTTTAGGCACGGGTTATCCCTAGACTCATCTAATGACCTCTAACATCCCTCTCAAAACCATTCACATTGAATTTCTACCCTCCCAAATTCAGCACTTCTCACTTACGTTGCATCGTGCCTTCAGGCACGGGTTACCCCTAGTTGTGAAAACAAAGAGTGAATCGATGCTTAATGCAAATAATGAAAACTAGTACTCAATTTCAAGAAACTAGTTAACAGAGTGACAACAAAGAGTGAATCCAAAATTGAAAATTGGTACTTAGTTCACAAAGTTAGGGTAAAAGTGTGACAACAAAGAGAAAATTCACACATAAACACCCAAAATACGAAATATTGTACTCAAAATAGTGTGACAATAAAAAGTGATTCACTCATAAACCCAAAATCTTCAAATCTTTGCTCACTACATACAATTTATAAATAGGGTGTCAACAAGAAATGAATCAATACATTACCCCAAATTTTGAAAATTTATAAAAATCGAATTTTCAAATTTGCAATAGAGTGACTTCATAGTGTGACACTATACAACAACTTAATGTATAAGATAAAAATTTGCTAGCCTAAAATTACAATTTTTAAATATGGTTGATTTATCAGAAAAGATGACGAATTTCATAATTACCAATACAAATAGTGTTTATGTATTATGAGTTTTGGGGGTTTTAAAAATTTTGAATTTGAATACATGATATAGAGAGAGAAAGAATCCTAATTTGAATTTTTTTTACAATTAAGGAGTTTTAATTGTGTATTGTGTGTGTGTCAGATAGAAGAATAATCCTCATATTAGAAACGATCTAAATTTAAAGAATTTTAAATTTGAATTAGTTTTAATTTGGTCACACAATGAATTAAATCGATAGTTTTAAGTATCCACAATGCTAGGCTCGTGTTGAATCTTTTCGAGATCTGACACCGAGGAATCAACTTAGTAATAATATTTCTTCAAATTTGATACATTTCAAGATCGGCTTACATCTTTTCCATCCATTCCTTGCAATCGATATGCCCCAGTGCCCCCCATAACAATAATTTTGTACGGGCCTCCTCAATTGGGGCTGAGCTTACCATCTGTGAGTTCCCGAGTATTGCTAGTAACCTTACGTAGCACTAGATCTCCTACTTGAAAACTCCCCCTTTGGATCTTCCTTCGATGCTGTCTTGATAGCTCTCCTTGATATTTTGCTAGCTTGATAGAGGTCAATTCTCTTATTTCCTCAGCCAAATCAAGATCCCTTGCCAGTGTCAAATCATTATTTCCCGACTCAAAGGCTTGACTTCGTATGGTTTGGAGCCCCATCTCTAAAGGAATGACAGCTTCGACTCCATACGTCATAGCGTAGGGCGTTTCACCTGTAGAAGTTCTCGGGGTAGTCTTATATGCCCATAGCATATTGAGTAACTCTTCGGTCCATCTGCCTTTAGCTTTCTCCAACCTTTTCTTAATCCCAGCCAAGACCGTCTTATTCGAAACCTCTGCTTGTCCATTACATTGTGGATACGCTGGGGTGGAATAATAGTTGCGTATCCCAAATCCCGAATAGAACTCCTTGAATAGACCACTGCTGAATTGAGTGCCATTGTCCGAGACAATAGCCCGAGGGATGCTGAACCAAGTAATAATGTTCTGCCATACAATTTCTTTGTTTTCACGTCCCAAATACGACCCAAAGGCTCGGCTTCAACCCACTTCGTGAAATAGTCAGTAGCAACCAAGAGGAATTTCTTACCCAAAGGAGCCCTCGGGAGAGGCCTTGCTAGCTCTATGCCCCACTGAGAGAATGACTAAGGACTTGTCAATGGGTTTAGGTTTCCCTCCGGTTGTCGGATGATGGGAGCAAACTTCTGACACTTTTTACATTTTCGAACATAGCTCTTCGCATCTTTCTGCATGTATGACCACCAATACCCTTCAGACATCGCTCGGTGTGCAAGAGATCTTCCTCCTGGGTGACTCCCATATACACCCTCATGAACCTCATAGAGCAAAGGTTCCACCTTATCCTCGGGGATACATAGTAAATATGGCCCCAAGAAGGATCTCCTATATAACTTGCGATCGGGGGACATCCAGAATTTGGGAGCTTTCAGTTTGATCTTCCTGGTTTCTTTCACCTCCTCGGGGAGTATTCCATCCACCAAATACTTGATTATAGGGTCCATCAAACTCAGAGCCGTATCTTGAACGCACATAGGCAATACTTCCTCGGCGTTTACATCTTCTATGCTCGGACTTTCCAGGTAATCTACTGTAATGCGCCGAGTTACCTCCGAAGCCAAAGGCGAAGCAAGGCAGGCTAGTGCATCAGCATGGCTATTATGGTCCCTCAAAATTTGGGACACCTCTATCTTTTCGAACCTCTCCATTCTTGACTTTTCCCTTTGATGATATATGCCTTCATCTTACCATCCCGAACTTCAAAGTCCCTGTTGATTTGGTTTACCACTAGCTGGGAGTCGCAATAAACATGGAGGTGTCTGACCCCGACCGAGTATGCAACCTCGAGTCCAACCAACAGCGCTTCATACTCGACCTCATTATTAGATGCTTTGAATCCAAGTCTTATCGCTCGTTCCACTGTGAATCCTCTGGAATTGGCTAAGATTACACCTACTCCTGCCCCCTTGCGTTCGAGGATCCATCCACATGCAAACTCCAAATGTCATTGCTATCAAAAGTCATACTCCCCTCTGGTGGAGACTTGGACGTAGAGAATTCAGCAATAAAATCAGCAAGGATCTGCCCTTTGACAGAAGTTCAAGGTTTATAGCTTATCTCGAACTCCCCTAGTTCCACGACCCATTTTGCAACTCGTCCAGACATGTCAGCCTTATGAAGTATAGGTTTAAGGGGTCGATTGGTCAAGACCTCAATAGGATGAGCCTGTAAATAATGTTTGAGTTTTCTCGCCCAGACAACCAATGCTAGGATAAGCTTTTCCATTGGCAAATATCTAGTCTCGGCATCAAGTAAAGTTTTGCTTATGTAGTAAACAGGCTTTTATATCCCTTGGTGATCCCTTACCAGGGCTCCACTTATCGCCCATTCCAAGACAGACAGGTAGAGATTCAACACTTCACCTTCCGTTGGAACGGACAAGGTTGGAGGGGACCCTAAATACTCCTTGATCCCATCAAGTGTCCAGTTACATTCTTCACCCCAAGATCCTTTCGTTGCCCCTTTGAGCCTAGTGAAAAATGGCTTACATCTGTCCGACGACTTGGAAATAAACCTATTGAGGGCTGCCAGCATTCCCGTTAGCTTCTGTATGTCCTTAATGGTCTTTGGTCTCTGAATATTCTGCACGGCCAGTACCTGATTGGGGTTGGCCTCTATGCACGGTGGGTTACCAAGTATCCCAAGAATTTGCCCGAGCTTACCTCAAAAGCACACTTCGATGCATTAAGTTTCAGGCCGTATGCTCGGAGCACGCTGAAGATGGCCCCGAGATCTTGAAGATGGTCGGCCTTCGCCTTGCTCTTTACCATCATATCGTCAATGTACACTTCCATAGTAGTGCTGAGTTGCTGCTTAAATATCTTGTTCATCAGGCGTTGATAAGTGGCACCAACATTTTTCAATCCAAACGGCATGACCGTGTAAAAATATATCCCTCGGGGTGTGATGAACGTCTTTTTCTCTTGATCCGACTCGTGCAAGGGAATTTGATGGTACCTTACTTTGGCGTCCATGAAGGATATTCATTCATGACCCGCGGTTGCATTAACAAGTAGATCAACCTTTGGCAGTGGATACTCGTCTTTGGGGCATGCCTTATTCAAGTGCGTAAAATTCACTCAAACTCGCCATTTTCTACCCTTTTTCTTTGCACACACTGTGTTACCATTCGGGGAACTGAACTTCCCTAATAGATCCAGCCCCAAGCAACATGTCCACCTCTTCATTAACTGCCTGTGCATGATGAGGTGCCGTCCTCCGAGCTTCTGTTTCACGGGTTTAAAGGATGGATCCACATAAAGTCGGTGACATATCACCTTGGGACTTACTCCTGTCATCTTGGCTGGGGTCCATGCAAAAACATCTGTATTCTTGTGAAGGAAGCTTATCATGTCAGACCTCTCGGTACCGCCAAATGAAGCCCCAATCAAAAAGAATTTTTGTTCGTCCTCGGGATTCAGAAGGATCTTGACTAGACCCTCCGTGGATCGATCGGCCGGATCAATAATTGGCTCATCAACCCCTGACCGACAGAACTATGATTGATATTTAGCCAACACTGCCTTAGGGTCACATTCTTGAGTTCGGTCGTTAACCCCAGTCTTTACTGCAACATAAAAACAGCTCTTTGATGACGCCTGATGGCCGCAAATTTCCATGACACCCCTCGGCGTGGAAAACTTTATTTTTTGATGATATGATGAGTGCACCTCCTTCATTGCGTGCAACCAAGTCCTGCCCATGATGACATTGTATGGGGAGTCAGAGTCTATCACTACAAATTCCACCGGGACTGTGACGACCCCGATAGTAATCATGAGAGTAACCTTCCCGAGAGGGAGGGCACATGAATCGTTGAATCCCACAAGGGGAGTTTTCACGGGGTTCAAGTCTTTCTAGGTGAATCCTATCCTGTGGAAGAGGCTATCATATATCACCTCAGATGAGCTTCTCGAGTCCACTAGGATCCTCTTGACATCAAACTTGTCGATCCGAAGGGTGATCACTAGAGCGTCCTCATGTGGAAGTGCCAGACCGCCCAGGTCAGCATCAGAGAAACGGATGGTCTCGGCATCTAGCCGAGATTTTTTAGACAATTGCCCTCGTTACTTGCTTTCCTCCACCCTTACGGCTTGCGAAACACTTTGGAGATCGGCTCAGAGTGAATTATAAGTAGGTCTATCCACTGTGGAGGCGTGTATTACCTCAATCACGGTTGCAACTTCCTTGGACACACTGGATCCTTCCCTTAATGAGTCCCTTGGGTCCGTATCATCAATGAATTCCCCAAGATGCCCTTCATGGACTAGTTGTTCGAGGAATGACTTGTATACTCGACAATCCTCAGTTAGATGTCCAACGTCCCGATGGTAAGAACACCGAGAGGTTGAATCCCTGGAAGACGGATCTCCTTGCATCTTTGGAGGCCATTTGAAGAAAGGCTCATTTCTATCATATGCAACATCTTGTAAATGGGTTCTTTGAAGACCGTGTTTATCCCTTGAAAAGACACGCGGCTCGGAGCTAGAGGTGGTGCCCCCTCCTTGCGGACAACTCCCTCTCCCGTCTCTTCGGCGATGGGACCCTAGGCTTGGTTACAATCATCTCCTCCTCCACCATTGCATACTTGTTTATCCGAGCCATCAAGTCCTTCATGTCCACTGGAGCTTGGTTAGTAAGAGATCGGTACAAGTCGGTGTCTCGGGACAATCCCAGCCGAAATGTTGCCGCTGCCATGGCCTCTGAGCATGCCTCAACCTCATTAACCTCCTCCCAATACTTGATTGCATACTGCTGAAGGGTTTCTCCATCCCTTCGTTTGAGTGTCAGTAATGCACCGATATCTTTCGTCCTCTTGCTGCTGGTGATAAATCAAGCGACAAAGAGCTCGATCATTTGCTTCTAGGACCTGATGCTTTCGGGGGCCAAACTCTCATTCCACTTCATAACTGTGTCTCCCAAACTCATAGGGAACACTCAACATATCAATCTCTGATCGGTGTCGTAAATGGACATCAGCTGCTTATACTGTCATAAATGACCCTCGGGATCCATTCTCCCATCATAAACTTTAAAATGGGGGATGGTGAACTTCCTCGGCATTTTAATCTCTTAGATTTCCCAAACAAACAGGAAGATGATTTGCTCATCCTCTGCGTCTTCATCCTGCATGTGGTATAGTCTTTGGCATTCAAGCGTGTTCGGAGGTCCACCCGGGGCCTGGTCTTTCTAGGGCCCATGGCAGTAGAGTCTGTGTGGGATTCTGTCATCCCAACACCTCCCGAGAGCCTATGACGGAGATCCCCATGGGAAAGGTCTATCTTGTGCCTACCCCCCTTCTGATCTCTCCCTCAGGTCAGACGTTTCATAAATCCAGGGCTTGCGCTTCTCACCCAGGCACCCGTGGAAGATCCTCCCCGGGGCCTCCATCCTTACACCCCTGGAATCACTCCGGCGGATGTTCCTATCTTCTCGTCTGCTGCTTTGCCAACTAGCACTCTCTGATCGCTTGAAAACGTCAAGCCAAGTATGCACTTGGGCATTGTCCTTCTCAAGCCGCTTAAGACGGTTTCTCATCTGTTTCTCCATCAACTCGACGATTTCACTAGCCAAAACACCTTGCCCCCCAAGGCTTTGATCTACCGGCAAAGTCTGTTGCGAGGCATATTGGCCTCCATTTGATTGGCTCAAGGAATTTGATTCAGTGACTGCTGGGAGCCGTGTAGCTTCTGCATTTCTCACGCGTAGGTTGCCCCCCATCACCTTGGGATCGTGTGTTCACCATAAAGCCCTCGTTACGGGGAAAGCTAGTTCATTGTTCTAACAGACGGCGCCAAATTTCACGGGGTTAATTCCTGCAATGAATAGAGTTAACGATCCGTTGGATGATGAGCCTGAAAAATCAAAAGGTTAGGAAAGGAGCCGGGTGAATACTCGACTAATCCGTTTTGAAGCTTAAGTTAGTCGGCATTAGAGACATTAGCACAGTGTATTTTTCTAGATTTAGTTTGTGTACTTTTGTTTAACTTCTTGAGGGGTATTTATACTTGAACTAGTAATGATTAGGGGGCCTGTGAGTTTCATCTCAGCATTTATTGGCTGACACTCATATCCAAGCACACCGAGTACAATCCAATCAAATCCCCTCAAAATTTACCCCTCGAAAGAGTGAATAGGCGTTCGGGGACCCCCCGAGCATTAACTGTCCCGTCTCCGATCATTTATGAATCCCTACTTGGTGTTTGACATCTACGTCCGAGCAATTATTGCTCGGGAATAAACACCTCGAGTCTTGCCAAGGACAATGTATACGGCGTAATGACAATTAATGCCTTGTAATGATGAAAGTCTTTGCAGGTCTCGAGGACAAGGATGTCCATTAATGGCCCTGTTATAGTCACTCAAGTCGTCATTAATGAGCTGTCATATCTTCTTCAATACTGGGCTCAACAAGTGTTGCTCGGCGTTTCCATGCCATAACTCATCGGCATCCTCGCCCGGTGTCCTTTGCAATTCATAACGGCTACAACTATCCACGTGTCAACTTGTGGTTGCTGAGCCGCCCAAAGTCCCGTCACAAATCTACGTCAACGGACGAAGAACAATGACAAGATTTCACTATTGAAAATTGAAAATTACAAAGTTTTCTTCTAAACAAAGGCGAAAGAGCATGTCACTAATCTATCACTATTACAATATTAATAGTGCCCAAAAAATTCTTCCCGAAAGAATATTGTTTTTGTGAAAAAGACCCAAAAAATTAGAGCAAATCCCAAATCTCCAAAGATGAAAACTCTTCCTTGTCGTCACGTCAATGACAACTGCTAGATCTACTGGACAAAGCAACTCCATTGAGCCTTGTATTTGATCACAAGTCAGACTCTTCATAAAGTCCATGATGGACTTGATAACCTTTTCTCAATTGGTGTGAAGCAAGACAATAAAATAAGAGTCCAAATCGACCACCATTATAAAGTTTCTATGAGATTTTTGAATCCCAAACAAACAAATCAAAGTTCTGTGCCGCATAACAAATAGAATCCAAATTGGACTTGGAATACAGGTCAAATATAACAGCTGGGAAGTTAGGTAAACCTTAACAATATTAAAAAGTGAAAATTGGGACTGAATCCTGATAGATGAACTTATAATGAATTGATTCCGTCCAGAAAACTTATTTGATGATAAGTCCATTTTTTATCTTACTAATAAGTACTTAAGTCCACTATTTTTTTAAATTCTAAAAATACCTTTAACAGTGTTATTGTGTTCAATTATAGAAACCTTAAAGACCTTGAAAGTAACTTCAAATTAATTTCTTAAATTAGAAATTATTATCCCTTAATTTACTCCTAAATTAAAATTAAAATTTATATATTCTCTCTCTCTCTCTCTCTCTCTCTCTCTCTCGCGTTAAAATAAGATCCTCTCATTTAATAACAAATGCAAACATTCACAATAACAATTGCAAATCGTAATGTAACATCTATTTTTTTCTTCACAGTAACATCAAATTTTTATGTACAGTAACACAACGACTTTAACAAAATTCTGGAGGATATATGTTGCACAGTAACATTAACGAGATATTTTTTTATACTGTAACTTCAATGAAATATTAAACATGTTACTGTTTTTGTTAAGCATGTTATTATTTTTGTTGAACATGTTACTATTGTTATTTTTTTAAAATATTAATATTGAATATTACTATTTTTTTTATGTTTAAATGTTACTATTTTTTTGTGTTTAAATGGTATTATTTTTTGTGTTTAATTGATAACTTTTTTTTTGTATTTGAATGTTACTATTTTTTATTCACTTCTAAAGGGAAGTGATAGTTTGATAAAATTGACAAAAAACGGACTTAATAACAAATAAGTTTCCTTGACGTACTTAAGTCCTAACAAGTACATATAGGGGGACCGACCTCCAAATTTTCCTATTAAAAATAGGATTAAAGCCGCATCATAATGGGCCTGTTTGAAATTGGTTGAAAATCCCAGATTTTTTTTTGGTTTTAAAGGAAAAGAAACCTCCTCCATTTGGACCCGGGTTTATTGGCAATTTTTTCATCAATTTTTTGAGCAAAAATAGTTTTTATCAACACCAAAAAAAAGTTGAAAAATGAAACTTATCCAAGTACTTCCAAAGAAAAAATTGTTTTTTTCTGAAACACTCCAAACAGTTTCAAAATTTTTTTTAACTCTGACTTTTTCATTTTATTTTTGAAACTTCTGTTTCACATCCAAAAAAGTTAGCTCCAAACGGATCCAATATTGGGATTAAGGTAATTATCATCCACATCCACACCCACACCCCCTCTAGATAGACATATTTTCAATGAGACCCCTTCATTATCCAAAATATCACTGACCCCCCATTTAGTTTATATTTAAACATCACTGACACCCCTTGTCGTTAAACCGCCGTTTCTAACAAAAAAAATTCATCTAAAATATCAAAATTACCTCTAAATAAACGCCAAACAATCTTTCTTCATAAAATTCAAGCCGATTAAAATTTATTTTTCTATATATTAAAATTCGAGATGATTAAAATTTATTTTTCTACATATTAAAATTTGAGCCGATTAAAATTCGATTCAAGCAGATTAAATTTTATTTTTTTACATATTAAAATTCGAGTCTATTAAAATTTCTTTTTTTACGTATTAAAATTTGAGATGACTTAAGCTTAACCTAAGTTGCTAGTGTCGACAAAAAAGTGATTCGAGTTGATTAAAATTTGCATTTTTTTATTTATTAAAATTCGTGTCAATTAAAATTTGATTCTAGTTGATGAAAATTCATATTTTTACATATTAAAATTTAAGTCGACTAAAATTTATATTTTTTTACATATTAAAATTCGGGTCGATTAAAATTCAAAGTAAGTTGATTATTTTTTTACATATTAAAATTTTATTGTTACTCTGTATTTCTACATTTCTGTTGTATCTTTCTATTCGAATAGTTGAACTACCGCCACTTTTGTGTCTTAAATGATAATAAAGGTGGTTGTGTTTCAATTGTTCCTTGTGAAAGAAGTTTTACAGTTTACCGTTTAATTTTAGTTGTAATGACGAATATTCACACTCCTTGTTTGTCTGTAGCAATGGAGCGTGAGTAGTCGTTTATACCCTTCAAACTAGGGTAAACATATGTATAATATTGGTTAGATTATGGAAATGCTGATGTTTTATTTATATGTTTATTTATATATGTATTATATGCTTAATGCGTGATATAGTGATGTACGTAATTCTGGTGATGTGCCTGGAATTATGTCATTAGTATATCATAAGACCAGCTAGTTAAAGATTCACGGTGTTCCTACCGGTATGGCTTGTCCTCCATTGGAACGCTGAGGATTTTCTACTGATGTGTGGTACAAAACCTAAATGATCCTCATGAATGGCTTGTCCTTCTGGGTTATTAGGGTTTCTTTACTTACTATGTATAACTATATTGACAGTCTAACAACCACGGTGTTCCTACCGGAATTACTTGTCTTCCACCAGAACGCTGAGGATGTTTAACTGGCCTATATATATATCACAGATGACCTATTGGGTAATTCAAGTATTCCTTATGAATGACTTGTCCTTCTGGTTCACTTGAATTAGTTAATTGGTACGTCTATAACCAACTTTCCTAAGAAGTTGATGTGTTATGTTATATTACCACCAGTTAACGTAAGAAGTGGCTGTGTTATGGTTTAATATGTATACACTTGCTATCAAGAGATCAATTGAATAACTCAAGTATTCCTCATGAATGGCTTGTCCTTCTGGTTTGCTTGGGTTAATCAATTAACATGGATATAACCAGCTTTCCTAAGAAGTTGCTGCGTTATGATTTATTACTACTAGTTAGCCTAAGAAGCGGCTATGTTATAGTTTATATACATCAGACCTGCCGATTGACTCTCCAGTAAAATGGAAGTTAATTGTTGTAAGGTAGCATTTCCAGTAATCAACCAATATAAAGCATATGGATCCTTAAACTGAAGGGTATCTTTTATATTGTTATCACTTATACGCTTTACTTACGCATTTTATTATCTCCGCACTTTATTTCCGCATTGTATTTAAATTAAACTAGTTATCAATCTAAGCTCACATCACAAGCTATCAAACATCATACTACTCCAAACAAGAAACTTTACTGTTTTTATTTATTTTACATACTAAATTACTAAACTCTTCGTGGGATCGATACTTGGACTTAAACCGAGAAAACTACAATTTGACCACTTATACTTGGGTGTATAATAATATAATTCAGACCACTAAAAGTGCGAATCAAGTTTTTGGCACCGTTGCCGTGGAGTTACAGTAATTTGAAAAAAAATAATATAAAAAGAAGAAAAAAATATAAATATTTGTTTATTTGTTTTGTATGTTTATAGTTTGTTTGTTTGTTTTTAATAGTCTATGTCTATTCATTCATCAGTAGGTTTGGTAAATCAATCAACTCCTTCGTCTTCATCATCTTCATCCTCACAATCTACACAAGAATCATTTGACTTAAGTATGTCTCAAAATGTACCTAGGGATGAAGAAGCTAGAGAACAAGAAGTAGTTCAAAATGTCCAACCATTAAGAGAATATCTACATCCTACAAGAACTAATGTACCGTCATGTTTTTCTTTTCCAACAGACGCTCCAAATATTGATATTAAGTCAGGCACAATACAGTTACTACCACAGTTCCATGGTTTAGAAGATGAAAATCCTTATGTTCATATGAAAGAATTTGAAGAAGTCTGTGGAACTTTGCAAGATAATTCTGAAATGGTCAAAGTAAGACTTTTTCCATTTTCATTAAAAGATAAAGCTAAACTATGGCTTAACTCTTTAAGAGCAAATTCTATCACAAATTGGCAAGTTTTACAAACTGAGTTCTTTAAAAAGTTTTTTCCTGTGTATCGTACTAATGCATTAAGACGTAAAATAATGAATTTTTCTGTGAAAGAAGGTGAAACTTTTTATCAATGATGGGAAATATTTAAAGATCTTCTCCATGCTTGTCCACATCATGCTTTTGAAAACTGGACCTTAGTTGGTTTCTTTTATGATGCTCTTCCGTCTGCAATGCGACAATTTGTTGAAATGATGGCTCAAGGAGAATTTATAAATAAAAACCTTGAAGAAGCATTTCAATTTTTTGATACTATTTCAGAGAGTTCCCACATGTGGGACTCGACTTCTTCAAATATTGTGGAAAATAAGTCATCTACATCTGAAAGAGGAAAATATATTTTGAAAGACGATGATGATTTAAGAGCTAAAATGGCTAATCTATCTCAAAAAGTAGAAGCCTTGGAAATGAAAAAAGTTAAACAAGTAGATGTTGTTTCTTCTACTGATCAAGTATGTAAAATTTGTGCGTTGTCAGGACATCCTGCTGGGGAATGTCCAACTGTACCTGCCTTTAAAGAAGTCTTAATTGAACAATCTAATGCTGTTCCAACTTATACTAAACCATATTCAAATCCATATTCTGAAATTTACAATCCAGGATGGAGAAATCATCCAAATTTTAGTTGGAGAAATATACAACCTACAAATCAAACAAACACAAGGTCCACCGCAGCTACAAAATCAACAACAATATCAATCGTATTTACCTCCTCAGAAAAGAACTCTGGAAGACACTATGAATCAATTTATTCAGAGTCAAACGAATTTTAATACTCAAACAAATCAAGCATTCAATGATTTTAAAGTTCAAACTTCGCAGAGTATTGAAGATATCAAGAGTCATCTTGCTAAGTTGACCCAATCCTTAAGTACTACAGAAAAAGGGAAGTTTCCATCTCAACCTAAACCTCCACAAAGTCAGAGTCAAGCTAATTCTGTATCATTTGAAGCCTCGCCAAGTCAAGTACAAGTAATCACAACACTAAGAAGTGGTAAGGTAATTGATAAAACTATTAAACCTAAGATTCCAAAGAACATACGTAAGTCAATTCCTGTAAACGAACCACTTGAACTTGAACCTTTAGTTAAAAAGCAAGAAGAAGTACAAAGTAAAAAAGATCCTCCATGTCCTATTCCTTTACCTTTTCCTCAAAGGGTCAAGAAACTCTCATCTGAAAAAGATCAATCTGATATTCTCGAGTTATTTAAACAGGTAAAAATTAATATCCTTTGTTGGATGCAATAAAACGAGTTCATGTTTATGCTAAGTTTTTAAAAGATCTTTGCACAATAAAAAGAAGAACTAATGTACCAAAGAAAGCATTTTCAACTGAACAAGTTAATACTATAATACATCATGATACGCTTCTTAAGTACAAAGATCTAGGTAGTCCAACAGTCTCATGCATCATTGGAAAATTTTGAATTGAACAAGCTTTACTAGATCTTGGAGCCAGTGTTAATTTAATGCCATATTCGGTATATACACAACTAGGGTTAAGTGAATTGAAACCTACCAATGTTACACTACAATTAGCAGACCGGTCTATAAAAACTCCACGAGGAATTGTGGAGGATGTTCTTGTCCAAGTTGATCAATTCTATTTTCCAGTAGATTTCATTGTCTTAGACCCTCAGCCAATTTTGAATGCTTCCACATACATTCCTGTCATTCTGGGTAGACCATTCCTAGCTACATCAAATGCATTAATAAATTGTAGGAATGAAGTCATGAAGCTTTCATTTGGAAATATGACCAGTAAATTGAACATCTTTAATGTGATAAAGCACCCAGGTGAAGAGGAAGAAATTTGTGAGATAGATGAAATTGATGAGATTGTAGAGGACAAATTTAACACCTTTTCTTATTCTGACCCTCTACAAGTCTGTTTAATTAATTCTGTTATTGATAGTGGAAATCCTGAGGTACAATTTTATGATGATTTGTTAAATTTTTTGCAGAAAGTATCAGGGAATGTAAGAAATTCTACTTGGGAACTTAAGCCCGATTGATCTATCCTCTATACACTTCTTGTATATAGTAGTTAGAATTTTCTTTCTTTTGTGTT
This sequence comes from Ilex aquifolium, assembly GCA_951799425.1. Lineage (NCBI taxonomy): Eukaryota > Viridiplantae > Streptophyta > Magnoliopsida > Aquifoliales > Aquifoliaceae > Ilex > Ilex aquifolium. The sequence goes on from OX637391.1 coordinate 6,888,310, forward strand.
TTCATTTCTTTTATATAGTTTCTTTATTTGTCTTTTATATTAAAATCTTATACTATAAATATCTCTCGCTGCAAGACCTAAATAACAATTTTTTATTTTTTTATTTTCATCTTATATAGTGGGAATAATGTTTAATTTAAGTTGAGGGAGTATGGGTGTGAATTTACTTTTTATTTTCAGGATAATAATTTTGATTTAAAAATTATGTTCGTCTTTGTAACTGGCAGACGTAAAAGAACCAGATAGTGAGTCAATTTTCAATAATTTTTTGAGTCATTTTTTATTTTTTCTTTCTTTCTTCTTAAAAGTTGAAAAATGGACAAAAAATTATTTTGGTTAAGTTTAATTTTATTGCGTCATCTTCCAAAAGATATACATTCATTGATCATACAAAAAACTAGAAGATTTAGAAAATTAGAAATTTTTGAAAGCCAACCAAGACCCCTATGTGGAGAAAGTACATTTGCTAAATGCCGAAAATCAAAGCGTCTCGGTGGGTGTGTAAGATGTGGTCGTTTAGAACATTTGAGACTATATAATCAGTGTGCGGAACCAATTTCAGGTCAAGCGTCAGATCGTTTACGGTGGATTAGGTATGGGCAGAGTAAGGATTATCCTGAGGCGCCATCCTATTCTACCCCGAGGTTAACAAGATACGTAAGAAATGAAGTTAACCGTGTCACTGGTATTAGTGATCTAGAAAGTTCTGACTCTGAATCAGTGTGATCAAATGATGTGTAATTTTGGAATAGTATATAAATGTAAATAACTATAGGTTAATTAGAAAAATAAGTAAATATTAAATAAAAATAAAAAAATTAATAAAAATAGAAACCACCAATTTTTGACAAGAAAAAGAGTGGTTAGCAAAGTTTTATAGAATATATAAAGTTGTATTTAATTTTGTAACTGCAAAATTTCAGGAAATCAGGAGCAGCAGACTGCAATTGCAAAGTACAAAATCTAGTCATTTTGGAGGAGGATCTTCTGCTTCCTAAACAGACTGGAGATTCTATAAAACAATTTGATATCTTTCACTCATCTTTTACATTATGCACTTAAATTTTAAGTTACTATATGTTTTAACCATGCTGTTTGTTTTGAACTTTTGTGTGTTTAACTAGTTTTTGATAATTAATATGAAACACATGTTAATTCCGTTAGGAGGATTATTTCATATAATTTACAGTTGAATTAGGTTAATATTCCTATGTTTTGTGAAAATAACCTTAATCTGATCACGTGGGATTTTCATATTTTAGTTGTATAGTATCTTAATATTTTTATTTGAACTTATTCTATTATAGCATGAATAGATTTATTTATTTCAGAAACATTACACTCTTTACATATTTAGTAGAAATGTATAACCAATTGAAGAATTTGAGTCAATCTTCCTTGGAGAGATATTCTACATCTACTCAAATAAACATCTTCGATTCTACGGTAAACTTTCTTTCAATAATCTCATTAATTTTGTCTTGATTAGCATTTGTTAGATGGTATTATTAGCATTATCCTTGAAATTCTTTTATGTAGGATTCATACAGATAAATAATTTCTGGAAAATGATCTTAGGCCATTTTTGATTAACTCGAGCCTTGATCATTTCTTTTACAAAATTATATCCTTAGTCAATCATGATTGAGCCTAAAAGAGTATAAATTCTTTTCATGATACCCGAAAAACACATCCGAGCCACATGAAAATATATTAAACCTACCTTGGCTACATAATTTTCTTGCACCCTCTCTTAAATCAGTACGATATAGAAAGAAGACAAGGTGGAAAAAGAGAAAAGAAAAGGGTATTGGCTATTCAAAGAAAAGAAAAAACCGAAAGAAAATAGCCAAGAAAGTAAAAAATGGAAAGAATGAACATGCAAAATCTGAAAAGCAGGGAAGAGGTGTGCCACAATATAAAAAGTAGCTTTTGAAATCGCATTGACGTCGTTTCTTAAACCTTAACCCAATGGCCACGTTATAACCCAAAGAAAGTCTTTTTTGATTCCAGAAATCATATCTCTGTATTAATCATATATATCCATAGAGGGAGAATGTTAATAATATGTCTAATATAGTGTTCATATCCAATCATGAGATTATGTCAAATTCAATTTTATTCAAATACCCGTTCTTCAGAAATATTACATGTGATATTATTTGTTTTGTTAACAATATTCCAATCACATGTAAGTATTGAGAGAATAGTCACTATAACGAATATGTATTATTTGCTGAGTGTATTTCAGGAAAGGATTGACATCAAGACTACCATGAAAGATGGTAATATTTCTGGAGTGATTTTTGAAACAAAAGAAATCATCACACACACAAGTTTTTATAGAAATATTTGAATAATGTTACAACTAATGTGTGTTACTCTTAGAGTGATAAAAAAAAAGAAGTATTTTAGCAATGCACAGGAATACTGATTTAATTTTGATTGTGAAAAGTATGAGTTATAAACTCCTAACTACTGAAGTTTGTAGGCAGCTTCACTGAAAACCTTCACGAGACAACACTCGTCCACTAGGGATCACCTAGAGGTTTAACGGCTTATTGCATATGCTAAATGCAATCGTGAAAAAATCTACGAAAATGATTTTACCTCTGTTATGTTATTTTTATTTTGTGAAATAATTTCTATAATTTGTGTTTACTAGGGACTAGTAAAGTTTAAGTTGTGGGGTGTGATTAACCCTAATTAGTGTAGAAATTAAGATGATTAAGTAATTAATTTTGTAAGATAGAACAATTAAATATTATGAATTATAGTTTGTGCTTAAATTAAAGTTTTAAATACTTTATGTTTTAAGTTCAGGGTCAAATGCAAAAATACTGAAGAATACAAGACAAATGTGCAAATCTTGAAGTCACGAAGGACCAAAGTGTAATAAAGAAACATGGACCAATAAGAAGTTAACAAGTGGCAGCCCAAGAAGCCAACACCTAGCACCACTGCAAGTCACCAACCTTCCGGAAGGTGGTGGTAGGCATTGGGATGGCCTTCCTTGGCCGAGAGTTCCCCCCCCCCCCCCCCCCCCCCTCTATAAATAGGGGTGGCCTCTTCATTCTTCAAGCATTCCTTTCCAAGCCTTCCAAGATTTCCCAAAGACCAACTCTCCCTTCATTTGGCCAGCCACACTTGAGCCAAGAAAGTTTTCCAAAGCTAGAAAGAAAGAGAGAAAGAAAAAGAAAGAGAAAGTTCAATACATAGCCGGTCCGTGATACACTTTTATTGTTACTCTGTATTTCTACATTTCTATTGTATCTTTCTATTCGAATAGTTGAACTACCGCCACTTTTGTGTCTTAAATGATAATAAAAGTGGTTGTGTTTCAATTGTTCCTTGTGAAAAAAGTTTTACAGTTTACCGTTTAATTTTAGATGTAATGACAAATATTCACACTCCTTGTTTGTCTGTAGCAATGGAGCGTGAGTAGTCGTTTATACCCTTCAAACTAGGGTAAACATATGTATAATATTGGTTAGATTATGGAAATGCTGATGTTTTATTTATATGTTTATTTATATATGTATTATATGCTTAATGAGTGATATAGTGATGTACGTAATTCTGGTGCTGTGCCTGGAATTATGTCATTAGTATATCATAAGACCAGCCAGTTAAAGATTCACGGTGTTCCTACCGGTATGGCTTGTCCTCCATTGGAACGCTGAGGATTTTCTACTGATGTGTGGTACAAAACCTAAATGATCCTCATGAATGGCTTGTCCTTCTGGGTTATTAGGGTTTCTTTACTTACTATGTATAACTATATTGACAGTCTAACAACCACGGTGTTCCTACCAGAATGACTTGTCTTCCACCAGAACGCTGAGGATGTTTAACTGGTATATATATATATCACAGATGACCTATTGGGTAATTCAAGTATTCCTTATGAATGGCTTGTCCTTCTGGTTCACTTGAATTAGTTAATTGGTACGTCTATAACCAGCTTTCCTAAGAAGTTGTTGTGTTATGTTATATTACCACCAGTTAACGTAAGAAGTGGTTGTGTTATGGTTTAATATGTATGCACTTGCTTTCAAGAGATCAATTGAATAACTCAAGTATTCCTCATGAATGACTTGTCATTCTGGTTTGCTTGGGTTAATCAATTGACGTGGATATAACCAGCTTTCCTAAGACGTTGCTGCGTTATGATTTATTACTACCAGTTAGCCTAAGAAGCAGCTGTGTTATAGTTTATATACATTAGACCTGCCGATTGACTCTCCAGTAAAATGGAAGTTAATTGTTGTAAGGTAGCATTTTCAGTAATCAACCAATATAAAGCATATGGATCCTTAAACTGAAGGGTATCTTTTATATTGTTATCACTTATACGCTTTACTTACGCATTTTATTATCTCCGCACTGTATTTCCGCATTGTATTTAAATTAAACTAGTTATCAATCTAAGCTCACATCACAAGCTATCAAACATCATACTACTCCAAACAAGAAACTTTACTGTTTTTATTTATTTTACATACTAAATTACTAAACTCTTCGTGGGATCGATACTTGGACTTAAACCGAGAAAACTACAATTTGACCACTTATACTTGGATGTATAATAATATAATTCAGACCATTAAAAGTGCGAATCACTTGTGATTGTGTGCATTAATAGAAAATTAGTGAAAATTTAATTTACATTTAATTCATATACAAAATTTTAGAGATTTTAAAAATTTTTATCTTTTATTAAAATATATAATTAGGTTAAAAATGTACTAATTTTTTTTTTTTGTCTTTTTGTTAGGATTTTGTTTCGGCTAAATAAAAATTGAATTTACTATTTCACAATAATTTTATTTTGATTCTTACTTTTTTGTCATTCTTGAACTGAATTTTTTTGTATCAATTTCGGCTAAATATTCTTTTATACCAATTATATTTTGCCCCCCTCATAGACATTCATGGCTTCGCCCCTGACAATATACATTATTTTGGGCATTTTTTTAATGTTAAATGGACTTCATGTATCAAATATAATATAATAAATATAAATATATTATATAGTGTGATTGGTTAGGAGGAAAAAAATTAGAGTGCGTAATTAAAGTGCTCACCCTGACCAAAATTCTTGGCTCCGCCCCTGAAAGACTCCAAAACCATCTAACAACTCTATATAAAGAGAACCTAATTATTAGATAAAAACATTAATTTATTCCATCTCTCTTTCAGTTTAAACTTCGATGAAATATTGGTTCAACGCTAATCGTACTCGTTTGCTATCTCTAAGAGACAATGATAGAGTTCTGCTGGCTTTGAGCACATTGCCATATGGTCTGCGCCTTTGATTTCCTTCGCCTCCGTTGCTCCAATGTTATCAATCATCCATTGCTGGAATTCTTCTGCTATCCCTTTATCCTCATTGCATACGACATAAACTTGCTTAACTGATCCGTACTTCTCGCTCGAGAACTTAGTTGTCTTTGACAAATCTTCCAGAAATAATGATCCAGGCCTTACTAATGTCTTCGCCAATGTAAGATCCTAAAACAAGAATCATTTAGGCAGTTACAAAAATACAATACCAAATTGGAGAGAGAGGGTTTACTTCAATGGGGCAAAGTTGGTAGAGCTTGGATGACAAGAACTTGGGGCCAAAAAACATTGATTTTAGAGGTTCTTCCGAACTACCAAATGGTAGAAACTGAGTATCCAACCAATTTTCTGCAGTGGTCCTCTCGCAATACTTGCAAAATAGAGGGAAGATAATTTAACAACAAAGTTCACATACTTGAAAATTAGAGGTCTCAGAATAAAAATTACAAAAAGTGAATGTTATCTCGAAAGAAAATGTTATTAGAACTTAAAATGTTGACTTGATTTGTTGATTTGATTAATCACAAGTATTAAATAGGTGATGGATCCCAATAAATATTGTGTTACACAGTTATAAGTTAGTATTTTAAGTCCGAACAACATTGCTCCATCTCCAATATTGCATTAATTGACAGGTTGAGCTCTCTTCATCTATTCTTTGTCGAGTAATACTATTCAAATTTAAAAATTGACGTCATTTGTTGATTTGATGATATAATTTTATTAGAACCATTAGATGAAGAACAAATTCTAATATTTGATTAAACTCACAGTCAATTCAAAAGTTATAATAAATCAGATCAAGAAATAAGGTCATTTTTAAATCCAAATAACATTTTTTTTTTTATTTTAAAACCACCCAGTGTGAGTGGGGGGTTTGGCAGGACCCCTACCTGTATATATAATTAAAATGAAAAATGTACAAGGGAGGAGGACGTAGAGCCAAGCCTCCAGAAGTGGAAGAAAGTCAAAGCAAAAGTTTGGTGATGACTCATCACCCAAAGCATGAAAAATAAAACATCAAATAAAAATAAAAACTCAACGACGAACGTGAGGAGTCTGTCGAGCGTCCAAAGCGAGGATGCCAGCAATCCCAGAAGGAAGGGATGACGAATCAAGGAATCGCTGATTGAGCTGCTGAGAGCAAGCCCAATTAGCCATGAAGTCTGCAGCCTGATTCACCTCCCGCAGGACGTGGCAGACGCGAGCAGAGAGAGAATCACACAGAAGCCGAATCCGAGCAAGTAGGTAAGCATAAACCCAGCACCCAGTACCTTGAGAAGAAACCCAAGAAACCACTGTAGCTGAATCTGACTCCACAACAAACTCTGAAACTCCCAAATCTGCGGCCAACTCCAACCCAGCACAAACAGCCTGCAACTCCGCATACATAATAGGCTGATGCCCCAAAAACAAGCCAAAAGCCCTAAGTACCCGACCCTGATGGTCCCGAATAACACCCCCTGCCGCAAACAGTCCCGGATTGCCTTTAGAACAGCCGTCAACACTGATCTTCAGGCAACCCGCTACAGGACGAGTCCAAGCAACCAAGCGAAGAGGTCGAGGCCGAGGAACCAAGACCCTAAGAGAACCTACAAACTCCACGGACTCATCCCGACGCAACTGACTCGGAGCAAACCCAAAAGCAAGCCCAACCAACTGCATATTGGTCATAACCCTCTGAATCACAATGGGCATCTGAAAAACCTGACCATCGAATCTATAAGCATTACGGGCCTTCCATAAGTGCTACCCGCACGTGACCTGCAGAAGGAGCACAACGCCGCCAATGAAGCATCAAAGCATAAGGAGACTGAAACGGCCGACATCTGATCCCAAACATCCGATAAAAGTGACCCCACACCTGAACTGCAAGCGGACAATCCAGAAAGAGATGCCTAAGAGTCTCAACAGCCCCACCACACACACACCGGGATACTACATGGAAACCCCGTCTCTCTAAGCCATCATCTGTGGCCAGAAAACCATGAAACAACCGCCACATAAAGAATGAGATCTGAGTCGGAATATGCCTCTGCCAGACACAAGAAAACCCAGCCCGAACTGAAGCCACACCCCGAATATCAGCCAAAGCAGTCCTCAATGAAAAATTCCCATCCAAAGACAAACTCCACCTCATTTGATCAATCCCCTGCTCTGGAATCGGAATCTGCACAATCTGCTCAACAACTGGAGGAGGTAAAATCCCCAACAATCGGCCTCTGTCCCATTGCCGACCAGTCCAGTAAGCAGAAACAGGATCCCCAGAAGCTGCCCCCGGATACTCTAAAGCCAAAGGGTAATCCCCCAACCAACAATCATACCAGAAGCTGACCTCACCAGACCTTACTAACCATCTGATCCTCTGCTCAGCCACAGATCGAATCCCACACAACCGCCTCCAAAGAGGTGAAGCTGGATAACGAAACTCAATAAGCCCAGGATGGGTGGATCTACAGTACTTGGCCCTCATAAAAGTGGACCAAAGTGACTGTTGAGCCCGAAAACTCCACCAGAGCTTCACCTCACAAGCCTCAGCTACGTCAGAAAAAGAACGCACCCCTAAGCCGCCCTCCTCTACAGGAAAACATACCTCAGCCCAGTGACACCAGTGAATCCTCCGATGAGTAGATGTATCACCCCACAAGAAACGTGTGAACAACCTCTCTAACTGGTGAAAAACATCCGCAGGAGGACTCAGCACGTGAAACAAGTGAATTGGCATCGACGCGAGCACATGACGAATCAGAGTGAGCTTACCTCCAAAAGAGAGCAAGCGATTCGCCCATCCAGAAATCCGATCGCGCACCTTCCGAATCATCTCATCAAAGTACGAGATCCGGAGATGACCCAAGTAGATAGGGCACCCCAGATAAATAAACGGAAGGTCACGCTTCTGAAAACCAGTGGTCTGCCGTGCAATCACCTCTCTAGAATGCGAGGCACGCGAACTGATATAGAAACTGCTCTTGGCCTGACTAACTAACTGACCAGAGACAGCCTCATAGTGATGAAGAAAATCCATAACTCGCTGCAAGCTCGACCAGCACCCATTAGCAAAAATAATAATGTCATCCGCAAAAGCCAAATGGGAAACCGAAACCCCAACTCCAGTACTATAAGCCACCCTCGGAAATCGAGCATACAAAGAGTCCAAGCCTCGAGAGAGATACTCTGCAGCTATGATAAACAGGCAAGGAGAAAGTGGGTCACCCTGCCGCAGCCCCCCCTGCGACTGGAAAAAGCCCTGACTGACCCCATTCACCATCACAGAAAACCACGGCCCCCAGATAGCCCGCCGAACCAAAGAAATCCAGCCCTCAGAGAACCCAAAAGCCCGCAACATCTGAAGAATGAATGTCCAAGACATCCTGTCATATGCTTTAGCCATATCTAGCTTCAGCACGACGTTCCCACCCCGGGAACCTCTCCCCAAATCATGCACCAACTCCTGAGCTAAAAGAACACTATCCTGCAACACTCGGCCCCGCACAAACCCACTCTGCGTCGGTGATATGATACGCGGCAACAAGGACGACAGACGAGAAACGAGGATCTTCGTCAGCACTTTGTTGCTCACGTTACATAAACTGATCGGTCGAAAATCTGCCCAAGTAGAAGGTGACTCCTTCTTGGGCAAAAGCACCACCAACGTACTCATGAATCCTCGAGGCATAGGAGAACCCCGGAAATAATCCTGAACTGCAGCCAAAAAATCTGCTCCCACAATGTCCCAGCAAAACTGATAAAAACGACTGCAAAACCCATCCGGCCCCGGCGCACTATCTGAATCAATAGAGAATACGACCTGTCTCACCTCCTCCAAAGTCGGCATAGCACACAACCCAACATCATCTGCATTAGTCACAATAGCTGGAATAGCCGAAAAATCTGCAACCTCAACCTGACCAGCCCCCCGAGAGAACAATCCCTGAAAGAAGGAAACTGCTGAAGAACCAATAGCCCTAGGCTCAGTAATCCACTCTCCATCATCACCCCGGATCCGATGGATTGAAAGAACATGCCGCTTCTTCCTCACTGAAGCATGAAAGAAGCGGGTGTTCGAATCCCCCTCTCGAAGCCAGCGGACACGGGACTGCTGTCTCATAAAGGACTCCTCACTCTGTAAAGCCTGCTGCAACTCAGCCTTAGCCTGGTGAAGAGCAGCCCGATCTGAAGGAGACCCTGACTGATCATGTGCCACCTCTCTCCTACTGACCTCGGCCTCGGCCTCCTGAACTCGCTGAAACACATTGCCGAACACTTCCTTGTTCCAGACCTTCAGGGTTTGTTTCAACCGAATAAGTTTCGATTGAAACGCAGACATCCCTGAAGTGAACACAGGAATAGTCCAGCTCTGCCGTACAACCTCCAGAAAATCTCCGTGCCTAGTCCAAGTGTGAAGAAACTTGAACCGGCTCGGCCCTCTGCTCTGACGCTGATCTCCAGAAATCAACAATGGTGAATGATCAGAACAAGTCCGATTCAGGTGAGCCACTCGAAACACAGAAAAATAAGAACTCCATTGAGCATTTATCACTACTCTATCCAATCTCCTCCAAGTACGTCCATTCGTCCATGTGAACGGAGTACCCTCAAACCCAGCATCCTCTAGACCACTAGACAACAAAGCTAAGGAAAAGGCATCAATAGCAGACTGAGATTGTGTATGACCCCCCCGAATCTCAGAATGGGACTCAACAACGTTGAAATCCCCACCAACCATCCACGGACCATCATGAATGCTCCCAAACTGTGTCAAGGAATCCCACAAACCCTGCCGAACAGAAACTACGCAACTGGCATACACAAAAGAAACAAAAACTGGATCCGGTAAGGAAGAATGACGCACCTGGCAATGAACCACCTGACCATCGTCCTGAATAACCTCTAACCAAAAAGGGGAAGACCAAAAGATCCAAATCTTCCCCGAAATAGAGCAAAAATTGTGCTCCATACGCAAACGAATCCTGAAAGTCTCCAACCGATCCCGGTCAACAAAAGGCTCCAAAATACAAAACATCGATAAGTGGTGTGAGCGGATCAGCTTCCTGAGCCTTCTAATCGAAGAGGCCTGGCTGATCCCTCTGATATTCCATATGAGTGTACTAATCATCAGATCAAGAAATAAGATCAAATTTTTAAATCCAAATAACATTGCTATTCTTACTCTTTGTCTTTTTACTCTTCAACTAGCACCCGGTTGTTTGCCAACAAATGGCTAAAAACAATGAAGCAAAATTGTATGGCTAATATTTGGGGATAGAATGAGGAGAAGGATAAATAATTCAAATCTATGGGCGCCACATATATTTTTTGGGAAAGTGGTCCCCAGATACTTTTTTTTGGGAAAGGATTCAATTTTGATGCTGGAAAGACAAGAAATTGTCTGCTGAAATTACCAAACTCTTTAGTATTTAAACTTAAAAATTTGATATAATTTATTAATATAATGATATGATTATATTGTAACTGTTGGATTAAAATTAAGTTTTAATGTTTAATGGGATTCATGGGAAATCCAAGTACTACGGTGAAGTAGATCATTAAATTAGATTAATAAATAACATTGTTCATTACGAAATCTAAGCCCAAGATACTAGGTGAATCCTTTGAGTAACGCTATTGATATTTAAAAATCTAACATAATTTGTTGATCTAATAATGATGTGTTAAGTGATCAGAAATTCAACAGATATATTAACAATAATTTTATTGGACAATGTTTTTATCACATCATTAAATCAAATTTTTAGGTCTTTTAAGGTTACTATCTTTGGAGAAAGTCTTAGCTAGCTATGCATTTGACAAAGAAAAATATTAAAAACACTAACCAAGAAATTAACATTGAACCATAACCCACATATGCTCTGTTACAGTTGAGCTCTCTGAAACTTTTTAATACTGCTCTCTTCACAGGAAATGCAAATTAAAGGTATTTTTAAGTGACATAGTTTTTGTACTCTGATGATGTACAAATTGGGTTTGTACACAACCTGTCAATTGAACAGTAAAAAGATGCAGTAATTGATAAGTGAGAGATAGAGACAAAAGCAAAACAAGGTTTATAGTGGTTCAGTTAATGTGACCTATATCCACTTTGAATGACTAGGGTTGCCGGGTATCTTATTAACTCAAGTGCGTAGGGAGAGCAGAGAGTTACAAACTATGAGAGGGAGATGAGAGATGTGCTCGATTGAGAGTTATGCCCCCAAGTGTTGGCGGGCATTACCATTTATAGTCACCTCATAATGGATAGTAATTGACTAGTTAATCTGGCGGTCAAAACGGGTTGGAGCAATTCAATAGTTATAACGGATTGTGACGACTTAATAGTAATTAAATAGCTTGGTGACCTCTTCTCAACGGGCGAGGTAGTTACGATGCTCTCCATAGAACTCGGTCAAAGGATGAGGTGGGGGTTGACTCCTTCCAAGGCGGCGAGGGTGAGGCTCTTGGATGACCTTACATGCTCCCTGCTGATGTAGCTCATTGAGCCTAATGAGCTTGACCGGGTTGACCACATTTGGGCTGGACTTGCTGGATCTCTTGGAATTGGGCCATTAGTTTAGACCGGGCTTATAATATGAGCTGGGCCTTTAGGCTTGACCCATCATTTTCCCCCCAATGCCCTACATCTAAGGAACTTGGAAAGGATGGCATTCGGTTGAGCTTGAATTTTCGGTCGAACGACAAAACTGGAAAAACTTTGGGAGGTCAAAACATGTGCTTCCATGCCTTTTTTGGGCTTTTAACGGCATCTATCATAGCCAGAGGTGGTGAGTTTTGTAGAGCTCGCAGAGAGTTTCAATTTGATATATTATGGGCCCCGTTTAGAGTTACAGATCAAAAGTTACGGTCAAAATAAAAATCCGAATTTTTTGAAAACTCTTTTTGATTGGCGACTCCTTTCCTCACAGTAGACTCCTTTTGCTTGTGGGACTCCATTAGCTATATAAACTCCCTCATTTCCTTCCTTTTTTGGATTCTTGAAGAGCCCTAGGTGGTAATTTGGGGTTTTTTGCTTTTTCTTAATAGGATTAAAAAAAAAACCCTAGGTATAAATAGAAACTTTCTTCTTCATTCAACCAATTTCCTTCAACTTTGAGATAGTGTTCCTTCTTGAAATTTCTTAGAGACCCAAAGGTTAGATATTCTTGAGTTTGAACACTGTGCACTTCGATCAATGTCTACTGAAGGTGAGTTTGTGGATCTTGGTGGAGAACTCGAAGAAATTTGCGTGGTTTTTGGAGAGGAGGCGCGCGGCCTGAGGGAGATGGAGCAGCCGGCGGCTGCCTCTGCTGTTCACGCAATGGAAGGGGCCATTGGGTGCCGCTGCAGCTAGTGGAGACAGGAATGGTACTGTTGGGCGTACAAGGGACAATCTGGGTGCCACTTTAGGCACTGAACTGGGCAGCAATCTAAGTGCCACTTTAGGCGCTGAATTGGGCAGCCATCTGGGCGCCAATTTAGGCGTTGAACTGGGCAGCCTGGGCGAACATAGTGTCCGCGTGATGGAGCAGAGGGGCGGGCAGAGGGAGGCGCTGGCGTATGCTGCGCTGGGCAGCCCGTTAGGCGAAGGAGAGGGGAGAGAGGAAGAGGCCTTGGGCGCCGCTTCTACGCTCGGGACAGCTGGGTGCGTAGCTCAGGTGCTGGGCGAGCATGCTGCTCGTGAGGCTGGTAGTCTGGGCTGCTTTGGTGATCTGGGCGAGCAAACCAGGGAGGCGCCTGCTGTGTTGGGCAGTCCGTTAGGCTAGCAGAGCGCGCGTATTGGCGACGCAGGGGGCGTCGGCGGGCGAGCATGGGGATGCCTTGGGCGTTGATCCAGGCGGTCTAGGCAGGCACCCTGTCGCGTAAGGGGGCATGGAGATGGGCGAGCAGCCCAAGTTGGTCAGGCGCCTATGGTGCTCGCCAGATGGCCTCAGGCGACTGACTGTGTCTCTAAAATGCCTATAGCACTAGGCAAGACGCCCCAGGCTTCAGGTGCTGGCGGTGAGGCGCCTATTGTGCCGGACGCTGCTTGTGAGGTGCCTTCGCTGTTAGGCAAGACTAGATTAGCCATGGGTACTCTTGATAGTCACATTTCTGGCGATGCGGCGGATGACCCGACTCTTTCAAGTGTAACTTCTCAAAATCGAATCCCTCAAGACCTCCCTGGCAGTGGCTCGGGCAAAGTTTCACGCCCCCGCAACAAAAAACACCGAGGCAAGGTGGCTCTTGACGATGATGGATTCAAAGTAAGTATCTTTTCTAGTTTGCTCAATACCGATGATGATATTCTGAGAATTGTTTTTGGTTATCGCATTTACTGATAGCCAAGTTGTCTCCAACCATTCTGTCTTTTTACATCAATCGGTAGTTTGCCAACAAAGTGCTAAAAACAATGAAGCAAAGCAAAATTGTATGGCTAATATTTAGGGAAATTGCTATGTTTATCAAAAAAAAAAAATTATCAAATCTTTTATCTTAAATGTTGTGGCACAATTTTCGTCATTGAATATTAATGAGATTTATTTATCTGATGGTGAAAAACTGTGTCATATCATTTGGGATAAAGATTTAATAAAAAAATTTAGAAAAAATAACATTACCCAATATTTAGTGTTTGGAAAAGAAAGAGGAGAAGGATTCAAATCCGATTAGTCTATTTTTATCTTTCTCTCTTGAGCAATGAATGGAGTTAAAAGGTTGTTTTAAAAAATAAACTTGGTAATTACAATTATGAATTTTATTATGAGTGTTAATATTATTTATATTTACTACCTATTCAATGGTTGTAATTATCAAATTTATTTTTTAACTCTATTTTTTAAATCCACATAGCATTAATCTTCTCTCTTAAAAAGAATTTTTATCTTTGATCATTTGCTTTTTTATAAGTTTCATTATTTATTGAGTAATGTTATTGGGACATAAAAAGTTAATATAATTTTATAATATAATGATGTGTTAAATGATGAAGCTTCGATGAAAAAAGTTCAAGAATTTCAGTCACAACAATATTATTGAATCACGTCACAATAATTCTATTAAACTATGTCTCTGTCACATTATTAGGTAAACAAATTAGATTAAATTTTTAAATCCCAACAACATTACTCCAATCCTTTTTAAGGTTACTATCTTTGGAGAAAGTCTTAGCTATGTATACATTTGACAAAGAAAAACATTAAAAACACGAGCAATGTTATTGAGACCTAATTTGATGACCTAATTCACTGTGATATTTGGATTCATTGTAGACCCCATCAAAAATTAGAATTTCTTGTTGATTCAATGATTTCTATGAAGCCACATCATTATGTCAACAAATTAGATTAAATTTTTAGATCTAAATAGTATTACTCTAAAAACACTAAGGTAATTCTTTATGCACCAAATTTGTGCATCAAACAATCTGCAACCATTTTGGATCACTGATGAGACCCACTAATCCAATGGTTGTAAGTGATTTTGATGCAAATTTTGGTACACATTGAGCTTTTTGAAACTTTTTAATACTGCTATGTTCATAGAAATGCAAATTAAGAATACTTTTAAGTGACTCAGTTTGAAGATAAGCAGTGGCTTAATGGCTCTGCAGCCTGTTATTGAACCGTTAGGGAGGGGGTTGGTGATTCGTGGTCTTTGGGCGGACCAGTCAGGCCCTATCTATGGACTGCCAACGACCCGGTTGCCCAACCCATAACTTGTCCAGAGCCGTTGGCAAGCGGGTCGGGTATAGTTCGCCATTGTCCACCTTTATTCTAATTATACCCGACTACCCTTAGAAGAAAATGTCTCCTATTCATGTTAAAACTGCAAATATAAGAGGTTCAGGTGAAGTTTCGATTTTTTTTTTGTTTGTTTGTGTTCTTTCGTTGATTGTCCTGAAAATTATCAAGCGGTACACTTTGTAGAACTTATTTTTCTTAAAATCCACAGCTTAGACTTTTCCGTCATTAAGTCCTCAACTCTTAAATTTTTGGTGATCAGATATACATTTCAATTTTGCATATTTTTTGTATTACGTAATTACTCTTAACTTAGTTTATACAAGATTTTGGCAGTTTCCTTGTTTTGTTATTCTGTTTTATTAGATAAAAGGTTTCCTAAATCAAGGGCTTAATTAATCGTTTGGATTTTGAAAGGGTTAATTATCTTAATTCATGAAAGATTTTGAAAGCCAACATTATTTCAAATTCTCCAGTCGGCCATTGAATCTTCAATCTCCAGTTAGACACCTTTTTTTCAAATTCTCTAAAAGCCATTAAATCTTCTATTTTTGGTCGCTGACTTCTAAATTCAACCACCGAATCTTCGTCTCCTCAAGAAGTTATTGTGCCGATTTTGTTTTTCAGAATCGTCAACAACATTTCTGTGCTGTTAAACTTCAAAATCGAGTTACGTAATAAACGAAAGCTACAACCTTCTTCAATTCTCATATATTAGGTTCAATTTTTTTTTCATTCATTTATTTTTATCATAGAATAAGTCGTTTTGGTCACCGAATAAGACGTTTTTTCAAAACTGGTTGTAATTGGCGCATATTGTCTTCAACTTCCACAAACTGGATCATTTGTTCTTAGGTTTGAAGTGTTCCTTTAACTATGGGTTTTATTTTTCTGTTTTTGAATTTTCAATTTCTCATATAATCTTAATTGGAGAATTCAAAAATATTATTCTTATTGTATAATTTTAGTTGTGTGAATTCAGATCAGTATTTTTTGTGCTCAATATATTACCTTTCATTATTTTTTCATCATAATATCTTTTATACATTGATCAAAATTTTGTTGGACATGATTTTGACTTTAAAAAAATTGTCTTTCGGTATCTGTTTGTTGTCACAGTTTTGATTTGAATTATTCAAATGTTTATGTGAATTTTATCAAAATAAATAATTTTTTGTTTTTTTAAAAAAATTTCTCCATTATAATTCTACGAATTTGTGAATTGGTATTAATATCCGATTAACGTATTTTACATTTTGGATTTATGTCATTGTTTGGCTAACATGACAACAAAGAGTGAATCAACACATAACTCCCAAAAAATGAAGTTTGGTGCTCAAATCACAAAACGAGCCTAATAGTTTGACAATTAATAGTGAATCCACACTTAACACAAATTATGAAAATTAGTACTCAATTCAAGAAGCTAGTGTAATGGTGTGACAGCAAAGAGTGAATCCACACATAACTCCCAAAAATTAAAAATTGGTACTAGTCCACAAAGTTAGGGTAAAAGTGTGACAACAAAGAGTGGATCGACACATAACACAAACTATGAAAACTAGACTCAATTTCAAGAAGCTAGTTAATAGTGTGACAAGAAAGAGTGAATCCACACATAGTTCCTAAAAATTGAAAATTTGTACTCAGTTCACAAAGTTAGAGTAAAAGTGTGACAAAAAAGAGAAAATCAACACAAAAACCCCCAAAATACAAAAAAAATGTACTCAAAATAGTGTGACAATAAAGAGTGAATCAACTCATAAACCCAAAATCTTCAAATCTCTACTCACTACATACAATTTATAAATAGGGTGTTAACAAAAAATGAACCAATATATTACCCCAAATTTTGAAAATTTATAAAAATTGAATTTTCAAATTTGAAATAGAGTGACTTCATAGTGTGGCACTATACAACAACTTAATGTATAAGATAAAAATTTTCTAGTCTAAAATTAAAAGTTTTAAATGCAGTTGATTTATCAGAAATGATGACGAATTTCATAATTGCCCATACAAATAGGGTTAATGTATTATAAGTTTTGGGGAGTTTAAAAATTTTGAATTTGAATACGTGATATAGAGAGAGAAAGAATCCTAATTTGATTTTTTTTTACAATTAAGGAGTTTTAATTGTGTGTATATGTGTGTGTATTAGATAGAAGAATAATCCTCATATTTAAAAGTATCTAAATTTAAAGAATTTTAACTTTGCATTAGTTTTAATTTGGTCACACAATGAATTTTACAAGATTTGACACCTGGAATGTTGATGGTGAGACGATATCCTTTATTTTACGATGCAAAGTCAGTGAGGGACCCAACTTTTACCAAGGAAAATTATGTATTAGTCCATCGAATTTTCATTGTTTGTAGCCAAGATCAAGCAATAACAAAGGACATTCAAATGTGGATGATCAAGAATAATCCGCCAGATGAGGTGAAGATGATCTCTACGGATCATATGCTCATGTTCTCTAAGCCTCATCACTTGTCTTCCAATCTGCAGGAAATTGCTGACAAGTATTATTGATCCTGGCACTTGTAGCTCTAACAAGTGTTATATATTCCTCAACCTACTGTTTAGAATAAGTAAATTAATTGATAAATAAATAAGATTGTTGGCATGAGAAAATAAATAAATAAAAATGGTTGAGCTACACTTTGGTATTTATCAATTGTTATAAAAATGGTAGAGCTATATTTGATAATACCATAATCAGCAGTTCAATCTTTACTTATCATAACTCAACTTTGAACAACACGACTTCAAAGATTGAGGATGGGACGACAGACAAGGAGCGAAATGTCATCCCTAGCATGTAGGAAGATCGGCGCCATCCGTTGTCGCTGCTCGGACATAAACAACATCCAAGCTGACCTCCAATCCTCTAAACAAGCTCCTCCAGCAGGAAAAGTTGTATAAACCATCAAGCACCGTCACAACAGCTCATCCCATGATTTTAGGAGCTCAATATCCTTGAATGATATCACCCTGTTTCTAGAAGCTCATGCCACGTCACACCTAAAGAATGTAGCTTCTAACAACCCAATATTTTTACAGATTCTAACTCTTGCAATGTTGTTGGAAAGACAAGATCCTATGTTTAATGATGCAGAGTCGTTAAAGGAAACAACACTTACTAACGAAAATTACATATAAGTCCATCGAGTTTTCATAGTGTGCAGTGATGATAAATCGATAACACAAGATAACTGAATGTGGATGATAGAACTCTTAGGGGTGGTTCAGTGGCTGAACTTGATCTTTGGTAATTCAGAAGTCTCACGTTCAATACTTCTTATACCTTTTAAGGGCCAGCTACTCTTGTTTTTCAGGGAACATGTTCTAAACTAGCTTGGGCTATGGTGGTTAGTATCCGAGCTCGCAGAAATAGTATGCCCAATCTTAGAAAACGTATATCAAAAAAAATATGTGGATGAAAGAAAATAATCCACCAATGAGGTGAAGACCATCTCTACGGATCATATGTCATGTTCTCTAAGCCACAAGAGTTGGCCTCCAATCTAACAGGAAATTGCTAAGAAGTAATTTTAATTCCGTCAATTGCATTAAATAAGTCATATGTTTCTCAACTTGATGTCTGAAATTATTAATGTGCTTGGTCTACAAAATCGTTTGCATCACTTTTTTTCTTTTCTTCCTTCTTTGCTTGTCTTGGCTTATAAATTAGGTAAACTTATACAGTATTAAGAATGAGATTATAGTGGCGTCATATTAACATCGAATCAATAGGAGTTTGATGTCCAATCAAGGAGAAAAAAATAAACAAGCCGGCGAACTAGTGGGTTGGGTACCCATCTCATCCCCCACCTAATTCATGATTGATGTAGGTTGAATTTCACTAACTACATAATGACAACATGTCCCTCCTCGCTTAGAATGTTATTTGAAAAAATATTTATGCCCTCTAAAAAATACCCAAGTAGAGTCATTAGCCATGAATTTTGTGCTCTTAGGTGAAATTGGATTAATCTCAATCATATTGTGCTTTTATAAATATGTAATTTAAATTGGTAGTTGTAATATTATATATATACACATTTTATTTAGTGTATTAAAAAAAATGGTTAATTGTATTGGAGGTTCTCAAAGTATGAAGTTTGTCTCATTTTAGTCCCCAATGTTTCAATTGTATCATTTTAGTCTCTGAAGTATTGAATATGTTTCTATATGGTCCATCGAGTAGACAACTTGTCACGTAATACTTAAATATGGACCCCAAAAAAAAAAAATTGGATAATTCTTGACCAAATTTTTGCTCAAATTTTGGTTAAATAGTTTCTCAAATTACACAGTTTTGATCATAAGCTATCTAAATTTTGGTCAAAAGTTACCCATATTACACATTTTTTGTTAAGAGCTACCCAAATTTTGTTTATGAGCTATCAAAATTATTTTTTATCCATATTTAGGTATTACATAACAAATTTATGAGAAAAAATAGTTATAAATCTAGACGTTGTCTGTTTGAACTTTGAAGGACCATATAAAAACATATTTAATATTTCATGGACCAAAATGATAGAATTAAAATATTGGAGATTAAAATGAGACAAACTACATACTTTAGGGACTTCCATACCATTAACCTAAAAGAAATTACTGGCGTGGCATTTAAAAGCCAATTGAGGGATGTTTATCACGTCGATGAGTGTTATTGATGACAACATTGACTTACATGAATTTGATGGCCAAAACAAGAAAAAAAAATGAAAGTAGTTGAAAAGTTTTGCAAAATCGAATTTCAAACGTAAATCATGAAACCATCTAATCTCATACGCAATTTAATTGTTTGATTAGGTTATTTGGATCAAGCTTATTAATAACTTGAGTAATATTATTTGAACTTAAAAATTTGATCTAATTTACTAATTTAATGATGTGATTTCATCACGTTTGAATGTTTGATGGGACCCTCAGTCAATCTAAAGATTGTAGTGAATTAAGTCAACAAATTAGGTCAATAAATTTGGTCCAATAACATTGCTCCATCATAATATAATTGATTATTAGTCAATGTTCAATACATGTTGGATACCTCTTCAAGATCCGTGATCTTTGAATGTTCTCTCCTCTATCTTACTCCTTGGATTGGTCAGTTATGAATGGATCGATCTCTCTATGTTGGATAAGTATTGGAATTTGGAAGACTAAACACTTGTGTTGCCGCATTTTTAGACTTATGAAGCTCAAATTACTGACAATATATAAATAGCAACGAAGCTTTAAGAATGACGAACACAAGAGGAAGAAGTAGAGTTAGGTAATGGAGAAGAGTGGGAGGCATTTTGTGCTGGTTCATGGAGCTTGTCATGGGGCATGGTGTTGGTATAGGGTGGCGACGCTGTTGAGAGCGGCGGGTCATAGAGTCACCGCCCTCGACCTAGCTGCTTCTGGGATTAACCCAAAACAGTTGTATGAGCTCCATACCATCTCAGACTACCTCGAGCCATTGTTGTCATTCATGGCAGCGCTACCATCGGAGGAAAGGGTTGTTTTGGTGGGGCACAGTGCCGGAGGGATTGCCATTTCAGTTGCTATAGAAAGGTTCCCTAAAAAAGTTGCTGTTGCTGTTTTTGCCACCGCTTTCATGCCTGGTCCTGACCTCACTGTTCAAGCTATCCTTGATGAGGTACTGTTGACTTCCTCTTATTCTAGTATTCTATACAATAAAAAATGAAAAGTACATTTTTGGATCAATTTAATAAAAAAGAAAGTATCTTTTAAGATATGAATAATAATGTGATTGTTTAGAAAAACTCAATCACACGTCGAAAAATTATTAAAAGTTAAAAAAGTTTATATTAAATGTTATAGAAAATATGTATATAATTAGATTATATTAAATTGTATAAAATCTAACTTATGCACTAATCTAAACAGAATGCATAGAAATCAAAACCAGTGTACTTACATTGACGCAAAATAACACGAATAGTAAAATCCAGAAAATCAGAAATCCGAAAATCCATTAACAAAAATAATAATCTAAGTCATGTGTAATCACAGTTTTCTTAAGACAGATTTGTTCCATCTCGATGCTTAAGGTTGATAAGCAACTGTCCCCCAAAATAAAACAGATTTCATTCTTGAAAATTCAACACTTCTCCAAGACTCCAACGAACACAATTCTGTGTTTATACTTGAATCGAACTTAAAATAATAATGCAGCAATATGCAGAGAGAGAGAAGAAGAAAGACTGAATAGTTAGTTCAGTATTTTGGATAATTGAGAGAACAAGAATGAGGGAGCAATTCTTGAATTGTTCAATGATATGTTTTGGGAGTGCAAGAAATCACATATTTATAGACTCCATAGTTAGGGGTGTCCATGGGCCGGGCCTGAGTAGTGTAGGCCCAAGCCCTTACCCAAGTGAGTTATCGGACGGGTCAGGCCGGGCTTCGGGTAGGGGTAGGCTACCCGTAGCCCAACCCGTGAACCTATTGGGTGGGCTTGCTGGGCAAGCCTGCTTGCGTGCTTTTTTATATACATATTTATATAAAAATAATGAATATCTTTGTAACTTAATATTTGTGTAAATTATTTTTTTGAATCAAAAGTAAAGTTAAAATGGATAAAAATAAAATAACGAACTACATCCAATTGAATGAATAAATCCCAATTAGGTTGACACCTACTAACTTATCTGTCATTTGCATTACTCTATCATTTAAAATTTATATGCTTAATACATGGAAAAGAAAATGATACATTATTTATAATATCTAAATTTTTAAAACTTCAGATTTCGATATTTGAAAATTTATTTCAAAATTTCAAATTTAATGGTCTAAAAATATAAATTTTTTTCAAATGAATGGTGGGCTGGGCTGGGCTGGGCTTGCTGGCGGGCTTGACGGGTGGGCTCTTGGGCAGGGCTTTGGGCCGGGTAATGGGTTTGGGGGCAAACCAAAGCCCTCTTTTTAAAGATATTGGGCTCGGGCTCGTGCTCAGGCGGGGCAACTATCGAGCATATCGGGCTTCGGACCTATTTTTTCGGGCCGAGTAACGGGACTCGTGGGTAACTCGGCCCATGGACACCCCTATCCATAGTGGCTTTTCATAAAATGTATAACCATATGTAATTGTACCTTTTAATCCAAATGATATCAATGATGACTTTATGAAAAGGTACAACCATTTGAAATTGTGTCTTTTAGTTCAAGAGATATTCATGATGACTTTATGAAAAGTTGTGACTATTTGTAATGGTGTCTTTTAACCAAAATGTGTTAATAGTGATTTTATGAAAAAATGTAACTATTTGGATTGATGTCTTTAACCAAAAGTCACCAATTTTAAATTAGTAGCTTTTCATATTTTATTCTTTTCACACATTTTCAATTGCTCCCAAAAGTCACAAAGACTTTAATAATTTCTCATTCACTACTTAATGATTTTTAAATAAATATACCATTATTTCCAACAATAAACTCTTGTGTGCGTAAGCAAAACAAGACATTTGACACCGCTCGTATCGTATGAATGGGAAGGTGAAAAGGGAGGAGAACAAAACTTAGATAATGATAGTTAAATGTGTCTAAATAACATAGTGATAAATTGGTAGACACCAAACCTCTCAGTTCTCCCCGCTAATAATAGTAATACACTCACATGTTTTTTTTTTTTTTGGGGGGGGGGGGATCACACATGTACATTCATTTCAAGTACTATGTATTAAATTCTCAAATTCGATATAGATTTGAATCTTTAGTGATTATTTTATGTACTATGTATTAATTTTCTTTATGCAAAAATACAGACGACTCAAGGATTGGACTATTACATGGACAGCAAATTGACATTCGACCAAGAGCAGCGCATAACCTCTGTCTTATTTGGCCCCAAGATGTTATCAACCAAGTTGTATCAACTCTCCCCACCCGAGGTGAATGTTTCCCTAAGATCTTAAATATATACATTATTTCAACAAAAAATATTATTGACATATAATTTAAATATGTAATCTGGTGGACTAATTTAAGGTTGATTAGGTGCAGTATCTTTTCTTTTATTTATTTATTTATTTTTTTAGTGTTCTTTTGTAGTTTTTTTTTTTAATGTATTAGTGCCATGGTGAATTTTACAGGATTTGACTCTTGGAATGTTGTTGGTGAGACCATATCCTTTCTTTTATGATGCAAAGTCATTGACGGACACAACTTTTACCAAGGAAAATTACGGATCAGTCCATCGAATTTTCATCGTTTGTAGCCAAGATCAAGCAATAACAAAGGACGTTCAAATGTGGATGATCAAGAATAATCCGCCAGATGAGGTGAAGATGATCAATACGGATCATATGGTCATGTTCTCTAAGCCTCATCACTTGTCCACCAACCTGCAGGAAATTGCTGACAAGTATTATTGATTCTGGCACTTGTAGCTCTAACTAGTGTTATATATTCCTCAACCTACTGTTTAGAATAAGCAAATAATTAAATAAATAAATAAGATTGTTTGCATGAGAAAATAAATAAATAAAAATGGTTGAGCTACACTTTGGTTTTATCAATTGTTATACCTTGCATGCCTTGTCTGGTTATTTAGTTAAATCTAAGACGATATTAAAACTGAAATTATGGCAAATATTGAAACATAATTTAAGCATCTAAAAAATCGATCGTATTATATCAAATAATAATTTCTTTCCTTCTAACCCCAAGGGGTAGTCTAGTCATAGGGACAGAGATGAGTTGTATATTCAGACATCTTGAGTTAGAAACTTGAGAATTCCGTTAGAGTTAGGTCATGAGAGATTTATCTTTCATGAATTCCGTAATTCCAGCATGATTGTCTTGTCTTTGATCAAACTGAAGAGAGGAATAATTGAAGTGCATAAGCTGGCCCAGATACTATTCCTGACCATAATACCAAAAATATAAACAAATTATTTTTTCCGTTCATTTTTCTTAAATTACATAATTAAAAATTAATTTCTACCCATTATATAGATTATTACCCATTATTGATATTTCTTGATGATGCTAACAGGAGTTCAATGTCCAAGTAGTGCTTTTTTTTTTTGGTTGAACAAATGTCCAAGTAGTTGAACAAGTCAACAATCACACTTCTCTAATTTGTAACTCTCATTTTGAGAATTTAGTTGCCTTCTATAAATTTTTCAAAAATAACAATGTAGCGGTATCCAAAGTTATTTCTTATCAATACGAGTTATCAAAATATCCAGTGTTGTCATTGAAATAAGATTAAGAATAGTACGGGAATACATTTTCAAAGACCAATATTTATGTCAACAATAAATCTTTTAATTTGTGATCATAACCGCAAACTCGAAACACAAACAATTATACATAAATCAAGCGTAACTGGTAAGATAAATAATCTTAATTTTTGAAGAAAAAACATAACAGTCACTAATTATCACCTGCCTAACATTTCATGCCACTTGAAAAAGAAGGAAAAGAAATGGACTGTCGACTCCGTATAAAGCATGACAAGCAGGCTGTCCAAATGTGGAGTAAATAATACCGATAAAAAAAATTTGATGGCACCTCTAAAATTTGTTATTTTAGTGAGTGAATTTATAATTTTTGTGGGTCATTGTTAATGAGCCTAAAATTAACTGGATCAGGCCCAATAAATCAAGAAGGCCCAAGACAGCTAAAGGGCGGCCCAGACCCACTTTGCCAGTCTGACCCAGTCCACGATCCAAGAAACCCGGAGAGATAGGAGCGCGTGGGCGAAACTATCGGGATACGCAATCATGAAAATCCAATCCTACCTTAATTTTATTTACCAAAAGAGTAGAGCCCTCTCCCTCACGTCACCGTATCACCATACCTATATAATGTAAGCCCTCTCCACATGGAGGGACATCACCTTGAGACCTTGAGATCTCTACATCTCACAATGCATCTCTACACCTCTCTACACACCATAGCTTCTCTCTTCTTACTACGGTAATTCTCCCAGTTACTTTATTCATCAATAAAGACCTCCGGCCACCGCTGCCGTTTCCCGAGAATGGAGTAGGTCACCCGGACCGAACTACTATATATCTGCGTGTTTGCTCTTATTTACTGCTTTGCCATTGATTACTTTATTTATTGCTTATTAATTGCACTTCCTCATATACTTGACTGTTGATATTGCACGAGACCAATTTGTGCATCATTAATTGTACAACAAAAAAATTTATCACTTTTGTAGGTGTTTTACCATTTTTTTTAGGTATTTTTACCACTGTTGTTAATATTTTTACCAATGTTGTGGTAACTATTTTTAACACTTTTCTTTGGTATAAATAAAATTACTAATTTTGTGTGTGATCTACTATATTTGTGGGTGTTTTTACCACTATTGTGGTAACTATTTTTATAATTTCTTTTAGTACCACAACAGTGATAAAAATAACCACAACGATTAAAACAACAATAAATGTAATAAATGGAGGTGAAATTTTGTTTTTTGTGACCATAGACAAGTCCAAATAGTAGGTGTAACTGTACCATTTACAGGAAACCTTTTAATTTGCCTAATGTACTCATGACAGGAAACCTTTTCCTTGGAGGGCTAAGTTCATGTCGACTTAACATAGAATCGCATTGTTTAAACATATTATTGTTGTACGAGTAGTTCCTTCGAATCTCCACCAATATTGCTATTTTTTTCACCATCCTCTCTCTCTCCCTCTCTCTGTGCGTCTGTGTGTCTCGATTGGATACGTATAGGACAGCTAAACAAGGAAGATGCTTGTTACACCATGAAAATTATTGGTCCTCCACTCCTCCCTCGAAGTAATCTCTCTCTCCCTCCCCCCCCCCCCCCCCGGTGTGTGTGTGTGGGTTTAAATATGTATTGGTGAGGTAAACACGGAAGATGCTTTTCAATACATGGAAAATCTTAATGCATTTGTGAAATCTATTAAGCTCAAAATTACACCCCATAAATAGTAAGGCAGCTTTAAGAGTGATGAACACAACTAGAAGAAGAAGAGTTTGGTAATGGAGAAAAGTGGGGGGAGACATTTTGTGCTGGTTCATGGAGCTTGTCATGGGGCATGGTGTTGGTTTGAGGTGGCGACACTCCTAAGGGCGGCAGGCCACAGAGTCACCGCCCCAGACATGGCCGCTTCGGGGATTAACCCAAAGCAACTGTATGAAATCCAAACCATCTCAGACTACCTCGAGCCATTGTTGTCATTCATGGCCTCTCTACCGCCAGATGAGAGGGTTGTTTTGGTGGGCCACAGTGCCGGGGGGCTGCTACTTCTGTTGTTATGGAAAGGTTCCCTCAGAAAGTTGCTGTTTCCGTTTTTATTTCTGCTTTAATGCCTGGTCCCGACTTCACTCTTCAAGCTACTGGTGACAATGTACTCTTTGAGTCTTGACTTTCCCCAATTACATCTCGATTATCAATATATTTCTGTTTTTTGCTATAGGGTGTTTTAACTTGTACCAACTAAATGTCCCATTCTTTCATGACTACATTTAGAAGTAGACTTCATGAATAAAAGTTTGAGTAGTTATCTCATAGACTTCTTACTTATGCAAACAACCAGGTTGTGCATGTTATACTTTCATCCATATATGTTATCATATGATTAGACTGATATATCTTAAATTCTCCTATGATTTGTCAAAATATTCTTGTACAAGTTCATGAACACATTTATCCACATACCAAAGACAAAGACATTTTCTTATTTTTAAAAGTTTTATAGTTTGATCATAAAATTAAAATATTCTTTCTTTCTTTTCATTTCTTTTGCTATATGCAATAACTTTTAGCAGATCATTCAAGGATTGGACTATTTCATGGACAACAAGTTGACATTCGACGAAGAGCAGCGCATAACTTCTGTCTTATTTGGCTCCAAGTTCTTAGCAACCAAGTTGTATCAACTCTCCCCACCTCAGGTAACTATTGCTTTTTTTTTTTTAATGAACATGCAAAGATAGAACATACAAATTTTTTAATGTTAATTGTACTTTTAGTCTCTAAAGTATGTCTGTTTTATCAGTTTGATCCTCATTGTATTAAATTTGTCAATTTGGTTATTAAAGTATCAATTCGTGTCACTTTGGTGCCTAATCAGACAACTTGTTAATTTTTTTTGACGGAAGTGATCACTTTTTATTTTTTCAGACAGTATCACGTGTCTAACACGTGATCATTCCGTAAAAAACTAAACGGTCCGTTTATGTAAGATTCATTTAAACACAAATTGAATACTATAAACACCAAATTGATAAAATTGAAACTTTAAGAAAACCAATTGACAAAACATACATATTTTAAAGATTAAAAGTATTATTAACTTAATTTTTTTATTACTTTATCCAACATCGTATTGTAGTCGCAAAAACCTAATAAACAGTATGTAGGTTTTTGGTGGGCTAGCTAGGACAATCAACAGCCCTAGCCCACGATCCATCCTAGTCCATTTACTAGCGGATCGGGTGGACCAGCCCGTTGTCAACCTTGGTCCAAATATACCCGCGACCGACTCATACTAATACTGTAAATACAAACGTATCAGGGGCGGAGCCAGGAATTTTGGTCAGGGTGGGCACTTTAATTAAGCACTATAATTTTTTTCCTTCTAATCAATCACACTATATAATATATTTATATTTATTATATTATATTTGATACATGAAATTCATTTAACATAAAAAATGTCAAATATATATATATATATATATATATATATATATATATATATATATATATATATATATATATATATATATATATATATATATATATATATATATATATATATATTGTCAGGGGTGAAGCCGTGAATGTCTATAAGGGGACAAAATATAACTGGTATAAAAAAATATTTAGCCGAAATTGATACAAAAAAATTCAGTTCAAGAATAACAAAAAAGTAAGAATCAAAACAAAATTATTGTGAAATAGTAAATTCAATTTTTATTTAGCCGAAGCAAAATCCTAACAAAAAGACACCAAAAAAAAAAATTAGTACATTTTTAACCTAATTATATATTTCAATAAAATATAATTTTTTTAAAAATCACTAAATTTTTGTATATGAATTAAATGTAAATTAATTTTTCACTAATTTTCTATCAATGCGCACAATCACAAGTCCGTAGTAAAATTATTCTTTATTTAGTTGCAACTAGGGATTTTATACCCTTTTCTCCCCTTAGTCAAGTGGGCCAAAAGTTTTGTTTTTTAATGGTGGGTGGGCCAAAAGTTTTGTTTTTAATGTTGGGCCAAAATTTTTGTTTTTAATATTGGGCTAAAAGTTTTGTTTTTTTAAGTGAAAATTGGAAGTGAGTCCCCCTAGATGTACTTGTTTGGAGATGAGTCCGGCAAGGAAACTTATAAGGGGCTAAGTCCATGTTTAAAATTATATGCAATGACTTAAGTCCACTTTTTTTTTTTTATCTCAAAAATACCCTTCCTTGAAAGGAAGTTAAATTAATTTCCTATTTTGGAAATTGTTATCCCTTAATTCAAGGTCAATTAAAATATGCCAATAAAATCTCCATCATAAATTTAAAATTCAAATTCAAAGATCTCTCTCTCTCTCTCTCTCTCTCTCTCTATATATATATATATATATATATATATATATATATATATATATATCAAATTCAAAGCTCTCTCTCTCTATATATATATAAAATCTCCATCATAAATTTGAAATTCAAATTCAAAGCTCTCTCTATATATATATATATATATCAAATTCAAAACTCTCTCTCTCTCTCTCTCTATATATATATATATATATATTTATGTTACTATTTTTTTTTATTATGTTACTGTTCATGTTACTACTTTTGTTGAGTATGTTACTGTTCATGTTCCTATTATTTTGAGCATGTTACTGTTTTTGTTGAGCATGTTACTACTATTATTTTACTAAATATTAATATTCAATGTTACTATTTGTTTTGTTTTTGAATATTACTATTTTTTGTGTTTGAATGGTACTATTTTTTGCGTTTGAATTTGAGAGAAATAATTATTGTTAAGTATGTTACAATTTTTGTTGAACATGTTACTGTTGTTATTTTTTAAAAATATTAATATTGAATGTTTCAATTTTTTTTATGTTTAAATGTTACTATTTTTTTGTGTTTAAATGTATTATTTTTTGTATCCAAATCATAACTTTTTTTGTATTTGAATGTTACTATTTTTTATTTTTAATGTTACTATATATATATATATATATATATATATATATGCATCTAACCTATATATGGATATAGATAGATAAGAGAGAGGCAAAATTTTAATGTTAGTCAAACTCTTAACCTATATATGGATATACATAGATATGAGAGAAAAAAGATTTTAATGTTAGTCAAACTCCTAAGATTTATGAGTTTTTAATTTTTAGTTTTATTTCACTTCTAAAGGGAAGGGATAGTATGGTAAAATTGACAAAAAACGGACTTCATAACAAATAAGTTTCTTTGACGGACTTAAGTCCAAACAAGTCCATATAGGGGGACCGGCCTCCAAATTTCCCTTTTTTTAATAGGTTTGGGTGGATTGTGATAGGTCAAATATTTGATTTTTTAATAAGTTTGGGTAGATAATAGTGGACTCAAATTTTTTTATTTTAAATGGACTTAATTTTTTAATTTTTTGGGGTAAATAATGTGAGCCTAATATTTTTATCTTGGATTTTGGGTGGGCACAAATAATATATTATACAAATTTATAATATATATATTTAACTAAAAAAAAAAAAAATTTTTTTGAGGGGGGGGCACGTGCCCACCCTGGCCCTAGCCTCCCTCCGCCCTTGAAACGTATCATCTAAAATTTTTATTTTTCATATTTTGGATATTAGTTAACTAAAATATAATTATTTTGTTTAGGTTTTGACTCTTGCAATGTTGTTGGGGAGACCAAAGCGAGTGCTTAATGATGCACAGTCTTTGAAGGACACAACATTAACCAAGGAAAATTATGGATCAGTTGAACAAGTTTTCATCATGTGCAGTGAAGATAAATCGATAACAAAAGAAAACCAGATGTGGATGATAGAAAACTATCTACCAGATGAGGTGAAGATGATTCATACAGATCATATGGTCATGTTCTCAAAGCCACAACAGTTGGCTTCCAATCTGCAAGAAATTGCTGGCAAGTACTATTAAGTTTGTTGTGTGTATTAAATAAGGAGTTATATATTTCTCAATTTGATGTCAAAAATTATTAAGGTGTTTGGTTTATAATATCACCCAGTGGTCCGTACCGTGCGATGCACGAGATTATAATTCGTGTCTATTTTTTTGGTTATTTAATTTATAATTTTTTTCTTTCATTTAATCATTTGAGAAGATAGATAAAACAATTATAAAAAAAAATTTAGGTGATTAAATTTTAAAAAATTGGAGTTGGGAAAGTTGAGAGATGGTTACAAATAACACAAAATAGCGTTTAATTGGAGGAAGCCTTAGATTTTAAATTAAAAAATTCTAAATTTTAAAAAATTAGGAAATGTGGAGGGAATGCTTCTCAACCTTTCTCCCTTTTAATTTGTTTGTTATATATACTAGTAGTCGGCCCGAGCGATGCACAAGATTATAATTCATGTTTTTTTAATTTTTTAATTTTATTACTTGAGAAGTTAAATAAATAATTATATTTATGTTTTTTGGGTGATAACAAGTGATTTTTTTTGAAAAATTTTAAAAAATAATTGTTAGTTATTGAAGAGTTGGTGGGTAATTACTAATGACACATGCCAACGTCTGATTGAATTAATATCAATTTTTTAAATTCAAACGGTTATATATATCACAATAACACTGTAAAAAATATTTTCAAATATTTTCATATTAATTATGTATAAATCAAGGTAGGGATAATTAGGTAATATTAAAAAAAAAAAAAAAACTGAAAAATGTACTTACAATTTTTTATACATATTTTGAAAATAAATGCTTACTTGTTAAAGTTGAGAACTTATATCCAAATAAGACCTAGAAAGTGTACCCCCATCCAAATTTTCCATCGTCCCGAAAATTATCAAAGGGTACACCTTTCAGAATTTATTTGTCTTAAAGTTCACAGCTCAGACTTTTCTATTGTTAAGTCCTCAATCTTCTAAATTTTTGGTCATCAGGTACACATTTTAGTTTTACATATTTTTGTATTACATAATTGCTCCTAAATTCATGCAAGATTTTGACAGTTTTCTTGTTTTGTTGTTTTATTTTATTAAATAAAATATTTCCTAAATTAAAGACTTGATTAATAGTTTGAATTTTGAAAGGGTTAATTATCTTAATTCAAGAAAGATTTTGCAAGCCAACGTTTTTTCAAATTCTCGAGTCAGCCATTGAATCTTCTATCTCTAGGTAGAAAATATTTTTTCAAATTCTCTAGAAGCCATTGAATCTTCTGTTTTTCGTCGCTGACTTCTAAATTCAACAACCGAATCTTCGTCTCCACACGAAGACATTCTGTCGATTTTGTTTTTCAGAATTGTCAACAACGTTTCTGCGCTGTTAAACTTTAAGATTGAATTATGTGATAAACGAAGGGTCACGAATTTCTTCAATTCTCATATATCAGGTTCAATTTTTTTTATTCATTTTTTATCACAGATTAAGTCGTTTTGATCACCATACAAGACTTTTTTTGTCAAAACTGCTTGTAATTGGAGCATATTGTCATCAACTTCCACACACCGAATCTTTTGTTCTTAGGTTTGAAGTGTTCCTTTAACTATTGGCTTTATTTTTCTATATCGAATTTTCAATTTTTCTTAAAATTTGAATTGGAGAATTCAAAAATATTATTCTTATTGTATGATTTTGGTTGTGTGAATTCAAATCAGTAGTTTTTGTGCTCAGTATATTACCTTTCATTATTTCTTCCTCATAATATCTATTATAGATTGATCAAAATTTATTGGATGTGATTTTTGAACTTTAAAAAAATTATTTTGCTTTTGTTTTTCTGTATATGTCTCTGTTTGTTGTCACAAGTTTTAATTATTCAAATGTTTATGTGAATTTTATCAAAATAAATTATTTTTTGTTATTTTCAAAATTTCTCCATTACAATTCTGCGAATTTATGAATTATTATTAATATCCGATGAACGTATTTTATATTTTTGATTTATGTCACTGTTTCGTTAATGTGACAACAAATAGTGAATCGACACATAACTCCCAAAAAATGAAAATTGGTGATTAAATTACAAAACTAACCTAATAGTGTGACAATAAAGAGTCAATCCACACTTAACACAAACTATGAAAATTAGTACTCAATTCAAGAAGCTAGTGTAATATTGTGACAACAAAGAGTGAATTAACCACAAATAACTCTCAAAAATTAAAAATTGGTACTCAATCCACAAAAATTTTGAATTTGAATACATGATATAGAGAGAGAGAGAGAGAACGAATCCTAATTTTGAATTTTTTTACAATTAAGGAGTTATAATTGTGTATTGTGTGTGTGTCAGATAGAAGAATAATCCTCATATTAGAAAGTATCTAAATTTAAAGAATTTTAAATTTGCATTAGTTTTAATTTGGTCACACAATGAATTAAATCGATAGTTTTAAGTATCCACAATGCTAGGCTCGTGTTGAATCTTTTCGAGATCTGACACCGAGGAATCAACTTAGTAATAATATTTCTTCAAATTTGATACATTTCAAGATCGGCTTACATATTTTCCATCCATTCCTTGCAATCGATACGCCCCAGTGCCCCCCATAACAATAATTTTGTACGGGCCTTCTCAATTGGGGCCGAGCTTACCATCTGTGAGTTCCCGAGTATTGCCAGTAACCTTACATAGTACTAGATCTCCTACTTGAAAACTCCCCGTTTGGATCTTCCTTCGATGCTGTCTTGACAACTCTCCTTGATATTTTGCTAGCTTGATAGATGTCAATTCTATTATTTCCTCAACCAAATCAAGATCCCTTGCCAGTGTCAAATAGTGTTTATGTATTATGAGTTTTGGGGGTTTTAAAAATTTTGAATTTGAATACATGATATAGAGAGAGAGAGAGAGAACGAATCCTAATTTTGAATTTTTTTACAATTAAGGAGTTATAATTGTGTATTGTGTGTGTGTCAGATAGAAGAATAATCCTCATATTAGAAAGTATCTAAATTTAAAGAATTTTAAATTTGCATTAGTTTTAATTTGGTCACACAATGAATTAAATCGATAGTTTTAAGTATCCACAATGCTAGGCTCGTGTTGAATCTTTTCGAGATCTGACACCGAGGAATCAACTTAGTAATAATATTTCTTCAAATTTGATACATTTCAAGATCGGCTTACATATTTTCCATCCATTCCTTGCAATCGATACGCCCCAGTGCCCCCCATAACAATAATTTTGTACGGGCCTTCTCAATTGGGGCCGAGCTTACCATCTGTGAGTTCCCGAGTATTGCCAGTAACCTTACATAGTACTAGATCTCCTACTTGAAAACTCCCCGTTTGGATCTTCCTTCGATGCTGTCTTGACAACTCTCCTTGATATTTTGCTAGCTTGATAGATGTCAATTCTCTTATTTCCTCAACCAAATCAAGATCCCTTGCCAGTGTCAAATAGTGTTTATGTATTATGAGTTTTGGGGGTTTTAAAAATTTTGAATTTGAATACATGATATATAGAGAGAGAGAGAGAACGAATCCTAATTTTGAATTTTTTTACAATTAAGGAGTTATAATTGTGTATTGTGTGTGTGTCAGATAGAAGAATAATCCTCATATTAGAAAGTATCTAAATTTAAAGAATTTTAAATTTGCATTAGTTTTAATTTGGTCACACAATGAATTAAATCGATAGTTTTAAGTATCCACAATGCTAGGCTCGTGTTGAATCTTTTCGAGATCTGACACCGAGGAATCAACTTAGTAATAATATTTCTTCAAATTTGATACATTTCAAGATCGGCTTACATATTTTCCATCCATTCCTTGCAATCGATACGCCCCAGTGCCCCCCATAACAATAATTTTGTACGGGCCTTCTCAATTGGGGCCGAGCTTACCATCTGTGAGTTCCCGAGTATTGCCAGTAACCTTACATAGTACTAGATCTCCTACTTGAAAACTCCCCGTTTGGATCTTCCTTCGATGCTGTCTTGACAACTCTCCTTGATATTTTGCTAGCTTGATAGATGTCAATTCTCTTATTTCCTCAACCAAATCAAGATCCCTTGCCAGTGTCAAATAGTGTTTATGTATTATGAGTTTTGGGGGTTTTAAAAATTTTGAATTTGAATACATGATATAGAGAGAGAGAGAGAGAGAACGAATCCTAATTTTGAATTTTTTTACAATTAAGGAGTTATAATTGTGTATTGTGTGTGTGTCAGATAGAAGAATAATCCTCATATTAGAAAGTATCTAAATTTAAAGAATTTTAAATTTGCATTAGTTTTAATTTGGTCACACAATGAATTAAATCGATAGTTTTAAGTATCCACAATGCTAGGCTCGTGTTGAATCTTTTCGAGATCTGACACCGAGGAATCAACTTAGTAATAATATTTCTTCAAATTTGATACATTTCAAGATCGGCTTACATATTTTCCATCCATTCCTTGCAATCGATACGCCCCAGTGCCCCCCATAACAATAATTTTGTACGGGCCTTCTCAATTGGGGCCGAGCTTACCATCTGTGAGTTCCCGAGTATTGCCAGTAACCTTACATAGTACTAGATCTCCTGCTTGAAAACTCCCCGTTTGGATCTTCCTTCGATGCTGTCTTGACAACTCTCCTTGATATTTTGCTAGCTTGATAGATGTCAATTCTCTTATTTCCTCAACCAAATCAAGATCCCTTGCCAGTGTCAAATAGTGTTTA
Source organism: Ilex aquifolium (assembly GCA_951799425.1). Lineage (NCBI taxonomy): Eukaryota > Viridiplantae > Streptophyta > Magnoliopsida > Aquifoliales > Aquifoliaceae > Ilex > Ilex aquifolium. Next base: position 6,923,222 of record OX637391.1, read on the forward strand.
TGTATTATGAGTTTTGGGGGTTTTAAAAATTTTGAATTTGAATACATGATATATAGAGAGAGAGAGAGAACGAATCCTAATTTTGAATTTTTTTACAATTAAGGAGTTATAATTGTGTATTGTGTGTGTGTCAGATAGAAGAATAATCCTCATATTAGAAAGTATCTAAATTTAAAGAATTTTAAATTTGCATTAGTTTTAATTTGGTCACACAATGAATTAAATCGATAGTTTTAAGTATCCACAATGCTAGGCTCGTGTTGAATCTTTTCGAGATCTGACACCGAGGAATCAACTTAGTAATAATATTTCTTCAAATTTGATACATTTCAAGATCGGCTTACATATTTTCCATCCATTCCTTGCAATCGATACGCCCCAGTGCCCCCCATAACAATAATTTTGTACGGGCCTTCTCAATTGGGGCCGAGCTTACCATCTGTGAGTTCCCGAGTATTGCCAGTAACCTTACATAGTACTAGATCTCCTACTTGAAAACTCCCCGTTTGGATCTTCCTTCGATGCTGTCTTGGCAACTCTCCTTGATATTTTGCTAGCTTGATAGATGTCAATTCTCTTATTTCCTCAACCAAATCAAGATCCCTTGCCAGTGTCAAATAGTGTTTATGTATTATGAGTTTTGGGGGTTTTAAAAATTTTGAATTTGAATACATGATATAGAGAGAGAGAGAGAACGAATCCTAATTTTGAATTTTTTTACAATTAAGGAGTTATAATTGTGTATTGTGTGTGTGTCAGATAGAAGAATAATCCTCATATTAGAAAGTATCTAAATTTAAAGAATTTTAAATTTGCATTAGTTTTAATTTGGTCACACAATGAATTAAATCGATAGTTTTAAGTATCCACAATGCTAGGCTCGTGTTGAATCTTTTCGAGATCTGACACCGAGGAATCAACTTAGTAATAATATTTCTTCAAATTTGATACATTTCAAGATCGGCTTACATATTTTCCAACCATTCCTTGCAATCGATACGCCCCAGTGCCCCCCATAACAATAATTTTGTACGGGCCTTCTCAATTGGGGCCGAGCTTACCATCTGTGAGTTCCCGAGTATTGCCAGTAACCTTACATAGTACTAGATCTCCTACTTGAAAACTCCCCGTTTGGATCTTCCTTCGATGCTGTCTTGACAACTCTCCTTGATATTTTGCTAGCTTGATAGATGTCAATTCTCTTATTTCCTCAACCAAATCAAGATCCCTTGCCAGTGTCAAATAGTGTTTATGTATTATGAGTTTTGGGGGTTTTAAAAATTTTGAATTTGAATACATGATATAGAGAGAGAGAGAGAGAGAACGAATCCTAATTTTGAATTTTTTTACAATTAAGGAGTTATAATTGTGTATTGTGTGTGTGTCAGATAGAAGAATAATCCTCATATTAGAAAGTATCTAAATTTAAAGAATTTTAAATTTGCATTAGTTTTAATTTGGTCACACAATGAATTAAATCGATAGTTTTAAGTATCCACAATGCTAGGCTCGTGTTGAATCTTTTCGAGATCTGACACCGAGGAATCAACTTAGTAATAATATTTCTTCAAATTTGATACATTTCAAGATCGGCTTACATATTTTCCATCCATTCCTTGCAATCGATACGCCCCAGTGCCCCCCATAACAATAATTTTGTACGGGCCTTCTCAATTGGGGCCGAGCTTACCATCTGTGAGTTCCCGAGTATTGCCAGTAACCTTACATAGTACTAGATCTCCTGCTTGAAAACTCCCCGTTTGGATCTTCCTTCGATGCTGTCTTGACAACTCTCCTTGATATTTTGCTAGCTTGATAGATGTCAATTCTCTTATTTCCTCAACCAAATCAAGATCCCTTGCCAGTGTCAAATAGTGTTTATGTATTATGAGTTTTGGGGGTTTTAAAAATTTTGAATTTGAATACATGATATAGAGAGAGAGAGAGAGAGAACGAATCCTAATTTTGAATTTTTTTACAATTAAGGAGTTATAATTGTGTATTGTGTGTGTGTCAGATAGAAGAATAATCCTCATATTAGAAAGTATCTAAATTTAAAGAATTTTAAATTTGCATTAGTTTTAATTTGGTCACACAATGAATTAAATCGATAGTTTTAAGTATCCACAATGCTAGGCTCGTGTTGAATCTTTTCGAGATCTGACACCGAGGAATCAACTTAGTAATAATATTTCTTCAAATTTGATACATTTCAAGATCGGCTTACATATTTTCCATCCATTCCTTGCAATCGATACGCCCCAGTGCCCCCCATAACAATAATTTTGTACGGGCCTTCTCAATTGGGGCCGAGCTTACCATCTGTGAGTTCCCGAGTATTGCCAGTAACCTTACATAGTACTAGATCTCCTGCTTGAAAACTCCCCGTTTGGATCTTCCTTCGATGCTGTCTTGACAACTCTCCTTGATATTTTGCTAGCTTGATAGATGTCAATTCTCTTATTTCCTCAACCAAATCAAGATCCCTTGCCAGTGTCAAATAGTGTTTATGTATTATGAGTTTTGGGGGTTTTAAAAATTTTGAATTTGAATACATGATATAGAGAGAGAGAGAGAGAGAACGAATCCTAATTTTGAATTTTTTTACAATTAAGGAGTTATAATTGTGTATTGTGTGTGTGTCAGATAGAAGAATAATCCTCATATTAGAAAGTATCTAAATTTAAAGAATTTTAAATTTGCATTAGTTTTAATTTGGTCACACAATGAATTAAATCGATAGTTTTAAGTATCCACAATGCTAGGCTCGTGTTGAATCTTTTCGAGATCTGACACCGAGGAATCAACTTAGTAATAATATTTCTTCAAATTTGATACATTTCAAGATCGGCTTACATATTTTCCATCCATTCCTTGCAATCGATACGCCCCAGTGCCCCCCATAACAATAATTTTGTACGGGCCTTCTCAATTGGGGCCGAGCTTACCATCTGTGAGTTCCCGAGTATTGCCAGTAACCTTACATAGTACTAGATCTCCTACTTGAAAACTCCCCGTTTGGATCTTCCTTCGATGCTGTCTTGACAACTCTCCTTGATATTTTGCTAGCTTGATAGATGTCAATTCTATTATTTCCTCAACCAAATCAAGATCCCTTGCCAGTGTCAAATAGTGTTTATGTATTATGAGTTTTGGGGGTTTTAAAAATTTTGAATTTGAATACATGATATAGAGAGAGAGAGAGAGAGAACGAATCCTAATTTTGAATTTTTTTACAATTAAGGAGTTATAATTGTGTATTGTGTGTGTGTCAGATAGAAGAATAATCCTCATATTAGAAAGTATCTAAATTTAAAGAATTTTAAATTTGCATTAGTTTTAATTTGGTCACACAATGAATTAAATCGATAGTTTTAAGTATCCACAATGCTAGGCTCGTGTTGAATCTTTTCGAGATCTGACACCGAGGAATCAACTTAGTAATAATATTTCTTCAAATTTGATACATTTCAAGATCGGCTTACATATTTTCCAACCATTCCTTGCAATCGATACGCCCCAGTGCCCCCCATAACAATAATTTTGTACGGGCCTTCTCAATTGGGGCCGAGCTTACCATCTGTGAGTTCCCGAGTATTGCCAGTAACCTTACATAGTACTAGATCTCCTACTTGAAAACTCCCCGTTTGGATCTTCCTTCGATGCTGTCTTGACAACTCTCCTTGATATTTTGCTAGCTTGATAGATGTCAATTCTCTTATTTCCTCAACCAAATCAAGATCCCTTGCCAGTGTCAAATAGTGTTTATGTATTATGAGTTTTGGGGGTTTTAAAAATTTTGAATTTGAATACATGATATAGAGAGAGAGAGAGAGAGAACGAATCCTAATTTTGAATTTTTTTACAATTAAGGAGTTATAATTGTGTATTGTGTGTGTGTCAGATAGAAGAATAATCCTCATATTAGAAAGTATCTAAATTTAAAGAATTTTAAATTTGCATTAGTTTTAATTTGGTCACACAATGAATTAAATCGATAGTTTTAAGTATCCACAATGCTAGGCTCGTGTTGAATCTTTTCGAGATCTGACACCGAGGAATCAACTTAGTAATAATATTTCTTCAAATTTGATACATTTCAAGATCGGCTTACATATTTTCCATCCATTCCTTGCAATCGATACGCCCCAGTGCCCCCCATAACAATAATTTTGTACGGGCCTTCTCAATTGGGGCCGAGCTTACCATCTGTGAGTTCCCGAGTATTGCCAGTAACCTTACATAGTACTAGATCTCCTACTTGAAAACTCCCCGTTTGGATCTTCCTTCGATGCTGTCTTGACAACTCTCCTTGATATTTTGCTAGCTTGATAGATGTCAATTCTCTTATTTCCTCAACCAAATCAAGATCCCTTGCCAGTGTCAAATAGTGTTTATGTATTATGAGTTTTGGGGGTTTTAAAAATTTTGAATTTGAATACATGATATAGAGAGAGAGAGAGAGAGAACGAATCCTAATTTTGAATTTTTTTACAATTAAGGAGTTATAATTGTGTATTGTGTGTGTGTCAGATAGAAGAATAATCCTCATATTAGAAAGTATCTAAATTTAAAGAATTTTAAATTTGCATTAGTTTTAATTTGGTCACACAATGAATTAAATCGATAGTTTTAAGTATCCACAATGCTAGGCTCGTGTTGAATCTTTTCGAGATCTGACACCGAGGAATCAACTTAGTAATAATATTTCTTCAAATTTGATACATTTCAAGATCGGCTTACATATTTTCCATCCATTCCTTGCAATCGATACGCCCCAGTGCCCCCCATAACAATAATTTTGTACGGGCCTTCTCAATTGGGGCCGAGCTTACCATCTGTGAGTTCCCGAGTATTGCCAGTAACCTTACATAGTACTAGATCTCCTACTTGAAAACTCCCCGTTTGGATCTTCCTTCGATGCTGTCTTGACAACTCTCCTTGATATTTTGCTAGCTTGATAGATGTCAATTCTATTATTTCCTCAACCAAATCAAGATCCCTTGCCAGTGTCAAATAGTGTTTATGTATTATGAGTTTTGGGGGTTTTAAAAATTTTGAATTTGAATACATGATATAGAGAGAGAGAGAGAGAGAACGAATCCTAATTTTGAATTTTTTTACAATTAAGGAGTTATAATTGTGTATTGTGTGTGTGTCAGATAGAAGAATAATCCTCATATTAGAAAGTATCTAAATTTAAAGAATTTTAAATTTGCATTAGTTTTAATTTGGTCACACAATGAATTAAATCGATAGTTTTAAGTATCCACAATGCTAGGCTCGTGTTGAATCTTTTCGAGATCTGACACCGAGGAATCAACTTAGTAATAATATTTCTTCAAATTTGATACATTTCAAGATCGGCTTACATATTTTCCATCCATTCCTTGCAATCGATACGCCCCAGTGCCCCCCATAACAATAATTTTGTACGGGCCTTCTCAATTGGGGCCGAGCTTACCATCTGTGAGTTCCCGAGTATTGCCAGTAACCTTACATAGTACTAGATCTCCTACTTGAAAACTCCCCGTTTGGATCTTCCTTCGATGCTGTCTTGACAACTCTCCTTGATATTTTGCTAGCTTGATAGATGTCAATTCTATTATTTCCTCAACCAAATCAAGATCCCTTGCCAGTGTCAAATAGTGTTTATGTATTATGAGTTTTGGGGGTTTTAAAAATTTTGAATTTGAATACATGATATAGAGAGAGAGAGAGAGAGAACGAATCCTAATTTTGAATTTTTTTACAATTAAGGAGTTATAATTGTGTATTGTGTGTGTGTCAGATAGAAGAATAATCCTCATATTAGAAAGTATCTAAATTTAAAGAATTTTAAATTTGCATTAGTTTTAATTTGGTCACACAATGAATTAAATCGATAGTTTTAAGTATCCACAATGCTAGGCTCGTGTTGAATCTTTTCGAGATCTGACACCGAGGAATCAACTTAGTAATAATATTTCTTCAAATTTGATACATTTCAAGATCGGCTTACATATTTTCCATCCATTCCTTGCAATCGATACGCCCCAGTGCCCCCCATAACAATAATTTTGTACGGGCCTTCTCAATTGGGGCCGAGCTTACCATCTGTGAGTTCCCGAGTATTGCCAGTAACCTTACATAGTACTAGATCTCCTGCTTGAAAACTCCCCGTTTGGATCTTCCTTCGATGCTGTCTTGACAACTCTCCTTGATATTTTGCTAGCTTGATAGATGTCAATTCTCTTATTTCCTCAACCAAATCAAGATCCCTTGCCAGTGTCAAATAGTGTTTATGTATTATGAGTTTTGGGGGTTTTAAAAATTTTGAATTTGAATACATGATATATAGAGAGAGAGAGAGAGAACGAATCCTAATTTTGAATTTTTTTACAATTAAGGAGTTATAATTGTGTATTGTGTGTGTGTCAGATAGAAGAATAATCCTCATATTAGAAAGTATCTAAATTTAAAGAATTTTAAATTTGCATTAGTTTTAATTTGGTCACACAATGAATTAAATCGATAGTTTTAAGTATCCACAATGCTAGGCTCGTGTTGAATCTTTTCGAGATCTGACACCGAGGAATCAACTTAGTAATAATATTTCTTCAAATTTGATACATTTCAAGATCGGCTTACATATTTTCCATCCATTCCTTGCAATCGATACGCCCCAGTGCCCCCCATAACAATAATTTTGTACGGGCCTTCTCAATTGGGGCCGAGCTTACCATCTGTGAGTTCCCGAGTATTGCCAGTAACCTTACATAGTACTAGATCTCCTACTTGAAAACTCCCCGTTTGGATCTTCCTTCGATGCTGTCTTGGCAACTCTCCTTGATATTTTGCTAGCTTGATAGATGTCAATTCTCTTATTTCCTCAACCAAATCAAGATCCCTTGCCAGTGTCAAATAGTGTTTATGTATTATGAGTTTTGGGGGTTTTAAAAATTTTGAATTTGAATACATGATATAGAGAGAGAGAGAGAGAGAACGAATCCTAATTTTGAATTTTTTTACAATTAAGGAGTTATAATTGTGTATTGTGTGTGTGTCAGATAGAAGAATAATCCTCATATTAGAAAGTATCTAAATTTAAAGAATTTTAAATTTGCATTAGTTTTAATTTGGTCACACAATGAATTAAATCGATAGTTTTAAGTATCCACAATGCTAGGCTCGTGTTGAATCTTTTCGAGATCTGACACCGAGGAATCAACTTAGTAATAATATTTCTTCAAATTTGATACATTTCAAGATCGGCTTACATATTTTCCATCCATTCCTTGCAATCGATACGCCCCAGTGCCCCCCATAACAATAATTTTGTACGGGCCTTCTCAATTGGGGCCGAGCTTACCATCTGTGAGTTCCCGAGTATTGCCAGTAACCTTACATAGTACTAGATCTCCTACTTGAAAACTCCCCGTTTGGATCTTCCTTCGATGCTGTCTTGACAACTCTCCTTGATATTTTGCTAGCTTGATAGATGTCAATTCTCTTATTTCCTCAACCAAATCAAGATCCCTTGCCAGTGTCAAATAGTGTTTATGTATTATGAGTTTTGGGGGTTTTAAAAATTTTGAATTTGAATACATGATATAGAGAGAGAGAGAGAGAGAACGAATCCAAATTTTGAATTTTTTTACAATTAAGGAGTTATAATTGTGTATTGTGTGTGTGTCAGATAGAAGAATAATCCTCATATTAGAAAGTATCTAAATTTAAAGAATTTTAAATTTGCATTAGTTTTAATTTGGTCACACAATGAATTAAATCGATAGTTTTAAGTATCCACAATGCTAGGCTCGTGTTGAATCTTTTCGAGATCTGACACCGAGGAATCAACTTAGTAATAATATTTCTTCAAATTTGATACATTTCAAGATCGGCTTACATATTTTGCATCCATTCCTTGCAATCGATACGCCCCAGTGCCCCCCATAACAATAATTTTGTACGGGCCTTCTCAATTGGGGCCGAGCTTACCATCTGTGAGTTCCCGAGTATTGCCAGTAACCTTACATAGTACTAGATCTCCTGCTTGAAAACTCCCCGTTTGGATCTTCCTTCGATGCTGTCTTGACAACTCTCCTTGATATTTTGCTAGCTTGATAGATGTCAATTCTCTTATTTCCTCAACCAAATCAAGATCCCTTGCCAGTGTCAAATAGTGTTTATGTATTATGAGTTTTGGGGGTTTTAAAAATTTTGAATTTGAATACATGATATAGAGAGAGAGAGAGAGAACGAATCCTAATTTTGAATTTTTTTACAATTAAGGAGTTATAATTGTGTATTGTGTGTGTGTCAGATAGAAGAATAATCCTCATATTAGAAAGTATCTAAATTTAAAGAATTTTAAATTTGCATTAGTTTTAATTTGGTCACACAATGAATTAAATCGATAGTTTTAAGTATCCACAATGCTAGGCTCGTGTTGAATCTTTTCGAGATCTGACACCGAGGAATCAACTTAGTAATAATATTTCTTCAAATTTGATACATTTCAAGATCGGCTTACATATTTTCCATCCATTCCTTGCAATCGATACGCCCCAGTGCCCCCCATAACAATAATTTTGTACGGGCCTTCTCAATTGGGGCCGAGCTTACCATCTGTGAGTTCCCGAGTATTGCCAGTAACCTTACATAGTACTAGATCTCCTACTTGAAAACTCCCCGTTTGGATCTTCCTTCGATGCTGTCTTGACAACTCTCCTTGATATTTTGCTAGCTTGATAGATGTCAATTCTCTTATTTCCTCAACCAAATCAAGATCCCTTGCCAGTGTCAAATAGTGTTTATGTATTATGAGTTTTGGGGGTTTTAAAAATTTTGAATTTGAATACATGATATAGAGAGAGAGAGAGAGAGAACGAATCCTAATTTTGAATTTTTTTACAATTAAGGAGTTATAATTGTGTATTGTGTGTGTGTCAGATAGAAGAATAATCCTCATATTAGAAAGTATCTAAATTTAAAGAATTTTAAATTTGCATTAGTTTTAATTTGGTCACACAATGAATTAAATCGATAGTTTTAAGTATCCACAATGCTAGGCTCGTGTTGAATCTTTTCGAGATCTGACACCGAGGAATCAACTTAGTAATAATATTTCTTCAAATTTGATACATTTCAAGATCGGCTTACATATTTTCCATCCATTCCTTGCAATCGATACGCCCCAGTGCCCCCCATAACAATAATTTTGTACGGGCCTTCTCAATTGGGGCCGAGCTTACCATCTGTGAGTTCCCGAGTATTGCCAGTAACCTTACATAGTACTAGATCTCCTGCTTGAAAACTCCCCGTTTGGATCTTCCTTCGATGCTGTCTTGACAACTCTCCTTGATATTTTGCTAGCTTGATAGATGTCAATTCTCTTATTTCCTCAACCAAATCAAGATCCCTTGCCAGTGTCAAATAGTGTTTATGTATTATGAGTTTTGGGGGTTTTAAAAATTTTGAATTTGAATACATGATATAGAGAGAGAGAGAGAGAGAACGAATCCTAATTTTGAATTTTTTTACAATTAAGGAGTTATAATTGTGTATTGTGTGTGTGTCAGATAGAAGAATAATCCTCATATTAGAAAGTATCTAAATTTAAAGAATTTTAAATTTGCATTAGTTTTAATTTGGTCACACAATGAATTAAATCGATAGTTTTAAGTATCCACAATGCTAGGCTCGTGTTGAATCTTTTCGAGATCTGACACCGAGGAATCAACTTAGTAATAATATTTCTTCAAATTTGATACATTTCAAGATCGGCTTACATATTTTCCATCCATTCCTTGCAATCGATACGCCCCAGTGCCCCCCATAACAATAATTTTGTACGGGCCTTCTCAATTGGGGCCGAGCTTACCATCTGTGAGTTCCCGAGTATTGCCAGTAACCTTACATAGTACTAGATCTCCTGCTTGAAAACTCCCCGTTTGGATCTTCCTTCGATGCTGTCTTGACAACTCTCCTTGATATTTTGCTAGCTTGATAGATGTCAATTCTCTTATTTCCTCAACCAAATCAAGATCCCTTGCCAGTGTCAAATAGTGTTTATGTATTATGAGTTTTGGGGGTTTTAAAAATTTTGAATTTGAATACATGATATAGAGAGAGAGAGAGAGAGAACGAATCCTAATTTTGAATTTTTTTACAATTAAGGAGTTATAATTGTGTATTGTGTGTGTGTCAGATAGAAGAATAATCCTCATATTAGAAAGTATCTAAATTTAAAGAATTTTAAATTTGCATTAGTTTTAATTTGGTCACACAATGAATTAAATCGATAGTTTTAAGTATCCACAATGCTAGGCTCGTGTTGAATCTTTTCGAGATCTGACACCGAGGAATCAACTTAGTAATAATATTTCTTCAAATTTGATACATTTCAAGATCGGCTTACATATTTTCCATCCATTCCTTGCAATCGATACGCCCCAGTGCCCCCCATAACAATAATTTTGTACGGGCCTTCTCAATTGGGGCCGAGCTTACCATCTGTGAGTTCCCGAGTATTGCCAGTAACCTTACATAGTACTAGATCTCCTGCTTGAAAACTCCCCGTTTGGATCTTCCTTCGATGCTGTCTTGGCAACTCTCCTTGATATTTTGCTAGCTTGATAGATGTCAATTCTCTTATTTCCTCAACCAAATCAAGATCCCTTGCCAGTGTCAAATAGTGTTTATGTATTATGAGTTTTGGGGGTTTTAAAAATTTTGAATTTGAATACATGATATAGAGAGAGAGAGAGAGAACGAATCCTAATTTTGAATTTTTTTACAATTAAGGAGTTATAATTGTGTATTGTGTGTGTGTCAGATAGAAGAATAATCCTCATATTAGAAAGTATGTAAATTTAAAGAATTTTAAATTTGCATTAGTTTTAATTTGGTCACACAATGAATTAAATCGATAGTTTTAAGTATCCACAATGCTAGGCTCGTGTTGAATCTTTTCGAGATCTGACACCGAGGAATCAACTTAGTAATAATATTTCTTCAAATTTGATACATTTCAAGATCGGCTTACATATTTTCCATCCATTCCTTGCAATCGATACGCCCCAGTGCCCCCCATAACAATAATTTTGTACGGGCCTTCTCAATTGGGGCCGAGCTTACCATCTGTGAGTTCCCGAGTATTGCCAGTAACCTTACATAGTACTAGATCTCCTGCTTGAAAACTCCCCGTTTGGATCTTCCTTCGATGCTGTCTTGACAACTCTCCTTGATATTTTGCTAGCTTGATAGATGTCAATTCTCTTATTTCCTCAACCAAATCAAGATCCCTTGCCAGTGTCAAATAGTGTTTATGTATTATGAGTTTTGGGGGTTTTAAAAATTTTGAATTTGAATACATGATATAGAGAGAGAGAGAGAGAGAACGAATCCTAATTTTGAATTTTTTTACAATTAAGGAGTTATAATTGTGTATTGTGTGTGTGTCAGATAGAAGAATAATCCTCATATTAGAAAGTATCTAAATTTAAAGAATTTTAAATTTGCATTAGTTTTAATTTGGTCACACAATGAATTAAATCGATAGTTTTAAGTATCCACAATGCTAGGCTCGTGTTGAATCTTTTCGAGATCTGACACCGAGGAATCAACTTAGTAATAATATTTCTTCAAATTTGATACATTTCAAGATCGGCTTACATATTTTCCATCCATTCCTTGCAATCGATACGCCCCAGTGCCCCCCATAACAATAATTTTGTACGGGCCTTCTCAATTGGGGCCGAGCTTACCATCTGTGAGTTCCCGAGTATTGCCAGTAACCTTACATAGTACTAGATCTCCTCCTTGAAAACTCCCCGTTTGGATCTTCCTTCGATGCTGTCTTGACAACTCTCCTTGATATTTTGCTAGCTTGATAGATGTCAATTCTCTTATTTCCTCAACCAAATCAAGATCCCTTGCCAGTGTCAAATAGTGTTTATGTATTATGAGTTTTGGGGGTTTTAAAAATTTTGAATTTGAATACATGATATAGAGAGAGAGAGAGAGAACGAATCCTAATTTTGAATTTTTTTACAATTAAGGAGTTATAATTGTGTATTGTGTGTGTGTCAGATAGAAGAATAATCCTCATATTAGAAAGTATCTAAATTTAAAGAATTTTAAATTTGCATTAGTTTTAATTTGGTCACACAATGAATTAAATCGATAGTTTTAAGTATCCACAATGCTAGGCTCGTGTTGAATCTTTTCGAGATCTGACACCGAGGAATCAACTTAGTAATAATATTTCTTCAAATTTGATACATTTCAAGATCGGCTTACATATTTTCCATCCATTCCTTGCAATCGATACGCCCCAGTGCCCCCCATAACAATAATTTTGTACGGGCCTTCTCAATTGGGGCCGAGCTTACCATCTGTGAGTTCCCGAGTATTGCCAGTAACCTTACATAGTACTAGATCTCCTCCTTGAAAACTCCCCGTTTGGATCTTCCTTCGATGCTGTCTTGACAACTCTCCTTGATATTTTGCAAGCTTGATAGATGTCAATTCTCTTATTTCCTCAACCAAATCAAGATCCCTTGCCAGTGTCAAATAGTGTTTATGTATTATGAGTTTTGGGGGTTTTAAAAATTTTGAATTTGAATACATGATATAGAGAGAGAGAGAGAGAACGAATCCTAATTTTGAATTTTTTTACAATTAAGGAGTTATAATTGTGTATTGTGTGTGTGTCAGATAGAAGAATAATCCTCATATTAGAAAGTATCTAAATTTAAAGAATTTTAAATTTGCATTAGTTTTAATTTGGTCACACAATGAATTAAATCGATAGTTTTAAGTATCCACAATGCTAGGCTCGTGTTGAATCTTTTCGAGATCTGACACCGAGGAATCAACTTAGTAATAATATTTCTTCAAATTTGATACATTTCAAGATCGGCTTACATATTTTCCATCCATTCCTTGCAATCGATACGCCCCAGTGCCCCCCATAACAATAATTTTGTACGGGCCTTCTCAATTGGGGCCGAGCTTACCATCTGTGAGTTCCCGAGTATTGCCAGTAACCTTACATAGTACTAGATCTCCTACTTGAAAACTCCCCGTTTGGATCTTCCTTCGATGCTGTCTTGACAACTCTCCTTGATATTTTGCTAGCTTGATAGATGTCAATTCTCTTATTTCACCAACCAAATCAAGATCCCTTGCCAGTGTCAAATAGTGTTTATGTATTATGAGTTTTGGGGGTTTTAAAAATTTTGAATTTGAATACATGATATAGAGAGAGAGAGAGAGAACGAATCCTAATTTTGAATTTTTTTACAATTAAGGAGTTATAATTGTGTATTGTGTGTGTGTCAGATAGAAGAATAATCCTCATATTAGAAAGTATCTAAATTTAAAGAATTTTAAATTTGCATTAGTTTTAATTTGGTCACACAATGAATTAAATCGATAGTTTTAAGTATCCACAATGCTAGGCTCGTGTTGAATCTTTTCGAGATCTGACACCGAGGAATCAACTTAGTAATAATATTTCTTCAAATTTGATACATTTCAAGATCGGCTTACATATTTTCCATCCATTCCTTGCAATCGATACGCCCCAGTGCCCCCCATAACAATAATTTTGTACGGGCCTTCTCAATTGGGGCCGAGCTTACCATCTGTGAGTTCCCGAGTATTGCCAGTAACCTTACATAGTACTAGATCTCCTACTTGAAAACTCCCCGTTTGGATCTTCCTTCGATGCTGTCTTGACAACTCTCCTTGATATTTTGCTAGCTTGATAGATGTCAATTCTCTTATTTCCTCAACCAAATCAAGATCCCTTGCCAGTGTCAAATAGTGTTTATGTATTATGAGTTTTGGGGGTTTTAAAAATTTTGAATTTGAATACATGATATAGAGAGAGAGAGAGAGAGAACGAATCCTAATTTTGAATTTTTTTACAATTAAGGAGTTATAATTGTGTATTGTGTGTGTGTCAGATAGAAGAATAATCCTCATATTAGAAAGTATCTAAATTTAAAGAATTTTAAATTTGCATTAGTTTTAATTTGGTCACACAATGAATTAAATCGATAGTTTTAAGTATCCACAATGCTAGGCTCGTGTTGAATCTTTTCGAGATCTGACACCGAGGAATCAACTTAGTAATAATATTTCTTCAAATTTGATACATTTCAAGATCGGCTTACATATTTTCCATCCATTCCTTGCAATCGATACGCCCCAGTGCCCCCCATAACAATAATTTTGTACGGGCCTTCTCAATTGGGGCCGAGCTTACCATCTGTGAGTTCCCGAGTATTGCCAGTAACCTTACATAGTACTAGATCTCCTACTTGAAAACTCCCCGTTTGGATCTTCCTTCGATGCTGTCTTGACAACTCTCCTTCATATTTTGCTAGCTTGATAGATGTCAATTCTCTTATTTCCTCAACCAAATCAAGATCCCTTGCCAGTGTCAAATAGTGTTTATGTATTATGAGTTTTGGGGGTTTTAAAAATTTTGAATTTGAATACATGATATAGAGAGAGAGAGAGAGAGAACGAATCCTAATTTTGAATTTTTTTACAATTAAGGAGTTATAATTGTGTATTGTGTGTGTGTCAGATAGAAGAATAATCCTCATATTAGAAAGTATCTAAATTTAAAGAATTTTAAATTTGCATTAGTTTTAATTTGGTCACACAATGAATTAAATCGATAGTTTTAAGTATCCACAATGCTAGGCTCGTGTTGAATCTTTTCGAGATCTGACACCGAGGAATCAACTTAGTAATAATATTTCTTCAAATTTGATACATTTCAAGATCGGCTTACATATTTTCCATCCATTCCTTGCAATCGATACGCCCCAGTGCCCCCCATAACAATAATTTTGTACGGGCCTTCTCAATTGGGGCCGAGCTTACCATCTGTGAGTTCCCGAGTATTGCCAGTAACCTTACATAGTACTAGATCTCCTCCTTGAAAACTCCCCGTTTGGATCTTCCTTCGATGTTGTCTTGACAACTCTCCTTCATATTTTGCTAGCTTGATAGATGTCAATTCTCTTATTTCCTCAACCAAATCAAGATCCCTTGCCAGTGTCAAATAGTGTTTATGTATTATGAGTTTTGGGGGTTTTAAAAATTTTGAATTTGAATACATGATATAGAGAGAGAGAGAGAGAGAACGAATCCTAATTTTGAATTTTTTTACAATTAAGGAGTTATAATTGTGTATTGTGTGTGTGTCAGATAGAAGAATAATCCTCATATTAGAAAGTATCTAAATTTAAAGAATTTTAAATTTGCTTTAGTTTTAATTTGGTCACACAATGAATTAAATCGATAGTTTTAAGTATCCACAATGCTAGGCTCGTGTTGAATCTTTTCGAGATCTGACACCGAGGAATCAACTTAGTAATAATATTTCTTCAAATTTGATACATTTCAAGATCGGCTTACATATTTTCCATCCATTCCTTGCAATCGATACGCCCCAGTGCCCCCCATAACAATAATTTTGTACGGGCCTTCTCAATTGGGGCCGAGCTTACCATCTGTGAGTTCCCGAGTATTGCCAGTAACCTTACATAGTACAAGATCTCCTACTTGAAAACTCCCCGTTTGGATCTTCCTTCGATGCTGTCTTGACAACTCTCCTTGATATTTTGCTAGCTTGATAGATGTCAATTCTCTTATTTCCTCAACCAAATCAAGATCCCTTGCCAGTGTCAAATAGTGTTTATGTATTATGAGTTTTGGGGGTTTTAAAAATTTTGAATTTGAATACATGATATAGAGAGAGAGAGAGAGAGAACGAATCCTAATTTTGAATTTTTTTACAATTAAGGAGTTATAATTGTGTATTGTGTGTGTGTCAGATAGAAGAATAATCCTCATATTAGAAAGTATCTAAATTTAAAGAATTTTAAATTTGCATTAGTTTTAATTTGGTCACACAATGAATTAAATCGATAGTTTTAAGTATCCACAATGCTAGGCTCGTGTTGAATCTTTTCGAGATCTGACACCGAGGAATCAACTTAGTAATAATATTTCTTCAAATTTGATACATTTCAAGATCGGCTTACATATTTTCCAACCATTCCTTGCAATCGATACGCCCCAGTGCCCCCCATAACAATAATTTTGTACGGGCCTTCTCAATTGGGGCCGAGCTTACCATCTGTGAGTTCCCGAGTATTGCCAGTAACCTTACATAGTACAAGATCTCCTACTTGAAAACTCCCCGTTTGGATCTTCCTTCGATGCTGTCTTGACAACTCTCCTTGATATTTTGCTAGCTTGATAGATGTCAATTCTCTTATTTCCTCAACCAAATCAAGATCCCTTGCCAGTGTCAAATAGTGTTTATGTATTATGAGTTTTGGGGGTTTTAAAAATTTTGAATTTGAATACATGATATAGAGAGAGAGAGAGAGAGAACGAATCCTAATTTTGAATTTTTTTACAATTAAGGAGTTATAATTGTGTATTGTGTGTGTGTCAGATAGAAGAATAATCCTCATATTAGAAAGTATCTAAATTTAAAGAATTTTAAATTTGCATTAGTTTTAATTTGGTCACACAATGAATTAAATCGATAGTTTTAAGTATCCACAATGCTAGGCTCGTGTTGAATCTTTTCGAGATCTGACACCGAGGAATCAACTTAGTAATAATATTTCTTCAAATTTGATACATTTCAAGATCGGCTTACATATTTTCCATCCATTCCTTGCAATCGATACGCCCCAGTGCCCCCCATAACAATAATTTTGTACGGGCCTTCTCAATTGGGGCCGAGCTTACCATCTGTGAGTTCCCGAGTATTGCCAGTAACCTTACATAGTACAAGATCTCCTACTTGAAAACTCCCCGTTTGGATCTTCCTTCGATGCTGTCTTGACAACTCTCCTTGATATTTTGCTAGCTTGATAGATGTCAATTCTCTTATTTCCTCAACCAAATCAAGATCCCTTGCCAGTGTCAAATAGTGTTTATGTATTATGAGTTTTGGGGGTTTTAAAAATTTTGAATTTGAATACATGATATAGAGAGAGAGAGAGAGAGAACGAATCCTAATTTTGAATTTTTTTACAATTAAGGAGTTATAATTGTGTATTGTGTGTGTGTCAGATAGAAGAATAATCCTCATATTAGAAAGTATCTAAATTTAAAGAATTTTAAATTTGCATTAGTTTTAATTTGGTCACACAATGAATTAAATCGATAGTTTTAAGTATCCACAATGCTAGGCTCGTGTTGAATCTTTTCGAGATCTGACACCGAGGAATCAACTTAGTAATAATATTTCTTCAAATTTGATACATTTCAAGATCGGCTTACATATTTTCCATCCATTCCTTGCAATCGATACGCCCCAGTGCCCCCCATAACAATAATTTTGTACGGCCCTTCTCAATTGGGGCCGAGCTTACCATCTGTGAGTTCCCGAGTATTGCCAGTAACCTTACATAGTACTAGATCTCCTACTTGAAAACTCCCCGTTTGGATCTTCCTTCGATGCTGTCTTGACAACTCTCCTTGATATTTTGCTAGCTTGATAGATGTCAATTCTCTTATTTCCTCAACCAAATCAAGATCCCTTGCCAGTGTCAAATAGTGTTTATGTATTATGAGTTTTGGGGGTTTTAAAAATTTTGAATTTGAATACATGATATAGAGAGAGAGAGAGAGAACGAATCCTAATTTTGAATTTTTTTACAATTAAGGAGTTATAATTGTGTATTGTGTGTGTGTCAGATAGAAGAATAATCCTCATATTAGAAAGTATCTAAATTTAAAGAATTTTAAATTTGCATTAGTTTTAATTTGGTCACACAATGAATTAAATCGATAGTTTTAAGTATCCACAATGCTAGGCTCGTGTTGAATCTTTTCGAGATCTGACACCGAGGAATCAACTTAGTAATAATATTTCTTCAAATTTGATACATTTCAAGATCGGCTTACATATTTTCCATCCATTCCTTGCAATCGATACGCCCCAGTGCCCCCCATAACAATAATTTTGTACGGGCCTTCTCAATTGGGGCCGAGCTTACCATCTGTGAGTTCCCGAGTATTGCCAGTAACCTTACATAGTACTAGATCTCCTGCTTGAAAACTCCCCGTTTGGATCTTCCTTCGATGCTGTCTTGACAACTCTCCTTGATATTTTGCTAGCTTGATAGATGTCAATTCTCTTATTTCCTCAACCAAATCAAGATCCCTTGCCAGTGTCAAATAGTGTTTATGTATTACGAGTTTTGGGGGTTTTAAAAATTTTGAATTTGAATACATGATATAGAGAGAGAGAGAGAGAGAGAGAGAACGAATCCTAATTTTGAATTTTTTTACAATTAAGGAGTTATAATTGTGTATTGTGTGTGTGTCAGATAGAAGAATAATCCTCATATTAGAAAGTATCTAAATTTAAAGAATTTTAAATTTGCATTAGTTTTAATTTGGTCACACAATGAATTAAATCGATAGTTTTAAGTATCCACAATGCTAGGCTCGTGTTGAATCTTTTCGAGATCTGACACCGAGGAATCAACTTAGTAATAATATTTCTTCAAATTTGATACATTTCAAGATCGGCTTACATATTTTCCATCCATTCCTTGCAATCGATACGCCCCAGTGCCCCCCATAACAATAATTTTGTACGGGCCTTCTCAATTGGGGCCGAGCTTACCATCTGTGAGTTCCCGAGTATTGCCAGTAACCTTACATAGTACTAGATCTCCTGCTTGAAAACTCCCCGTTTGGATCTTCCTTCGATGCTGTCTTGACAACTCTCCTTGATATTTTGCTAGCTTGATAGATGTCAATTCTCTTATTTCCTCAACCAAATCAAGATCCCTTGCCAGTGTCAAATAGTGTTTATGTATTACGAGTTTTGGGGGTTTTAAAAATTTTGAATTTGAATACATGATATAGAGAGAGAGAGAGAGAGAGAGAGAACGAATCCTAATTTTGAATTTTTTTACAATTAAGGAGTTATAATTGTGTATTGTGTGTGTGTCAGATAGAAGAATAATCCTCATATTAGAAAGTATCTAAATTTAAAGAATTTTAAATTTGCATTAGTTTTAATTTGGTCACACAATGAATTAAATCGATAGTTTTAAGTATCCACAATGCTAGGCTCGTGTTGAATCTTTTCGAGATCTGACACCGAGGAATCAACTTAGTAATAATATTTCTTCAAATTTGATACATTTCAAGATCGGCTTACATATTTTCCATCCATTCCTTGCAATCGATACGCCCCAGTGCCCCCCATAACAATAATTTTGTACGGGCCTTCTCAATTGGGGCCGAGCTTACCATCTGTGAGTTCCCGAGTATTGCCAGTAACCTTACATAGTACTAGATCTCCTGCTTGAAAACTCCCCGTTTGGATCTTCCTTCGATGCTGTCTTGACAACTCTCCTTGATATTTTGCTAGCTTGATAGATGTCAATTCTCTTATTTCCTCAACCAAATCAAGATCCCTTGCCAGTGTCAAATAGTGTTTATGTATTACGAGTTTTGGGGGTTTTAAAAATTTTGAATTTGAATACATGATATAGAGAGAGAGAGAGAGAGAGAGAGAACGAATCCTAATTTTGAATTTTTTTACAATTAAGGAGTTATAATTGTGTATTGTGTGTGTGTCAGATAGAAGAATAATCCTCATATTAGAAAGTATCTAAATTTAAAGAATTTTAAATTTGCATTAGTTTTAATTTGGTCACACAATGAATTAAATCGATAGTTTTAAGTATCCACAATGCTAGGCTCGTGTTGAATCTTTTCGAGATCTGACACCGAGGAATCAACTTAGTAATAATATTTCTTCAAATTTGATACATTTCAAGATCGGCTTACATATTTTCCATCCATTCCTTGCAATCGATACGCCCCAGTGCCCCCCATAACAATAATTTTGTACGGGCCTTCTCAATTGGGGCCGAGCTTACCATCTGTGAGTTCCCGAGTATTGCCAGTAACCTTACATAGTACTAGATCTCCTGCTTGAAAACTCCCCGTTTGGATCTTCCTTCGATGCTGTCTTGACAACTCTCCTTGATATTTTGCTAGCTTGATAGATGTCAATTCTCTTATTTCCTCAACCAAATCAAGATCCCTTGCCAGTGTCAAATAGTGTTTATGTATTATGAGTTTTGGGGGTTTTAAAAATTTTGAATTTGAATACATGATATAGAGAGAGAGAGAGAGAGAGAGAGAACGAATCCTAATTTTGAATTTTTTTACAATTAAGGAGTTATAATTGTGTATTGTGTGTGTGTCAGATAGAAGAATAATCCTCATATTAGAAAGTATCTAAATTTAAAGAATTTTAAATTTGCATTAGTTTTAATTTGGTCACACAATGAATTAAATCGATAGTTTTAAGTATCCACAATGCTAGGCTCGTGTTGAATCTTTTCGAGATCTGACACCGAGGAATCAACTTAGTAATAATATTTCTTCAAATTTGATACATTTCAAGATCGGCTTACATATTTTCCATCCATTCCTTGCAATCGATACGCCCCAGTGCCCCCCATAACAATAATTTTGTACGGGCCTTCTCAATTGGGGCCGAGCTTACCATCTGTGAGTTCCCGAGTATTGCCAGTAACCTTACATAGTACTAGATCTCCTGCTTGAAAACTCCCCGTTTGGATCTTCCTTCGATGCTGTCTTGACAACTCTCCTTGATATTTTGCTAGCTTGATAGATGTCAATTCTCTTATTTCCTCAACCAAATCAAGATCCCTTGCCAGTGTCAAATAGTGTTTATGTATTACGAGTTTTGGGGGTTTTAAAAATTTTGAATTTGAATACATGATATAGAGAGAGAGAGAGAGAGAGAGAGAACGAATCCTAATTTTGAATTTTTTTACAATTAAGGAGTTATAATTGTGTATTGTGTGTGTGTCAGATAGAAGAATAATCCTCATATTAGAAAGTATCTAAATTTAAAGAATTTTAAATTTGCATTAGTTTTAATTTGGTCACACAATGAATTAAATCGATAGTTTTAAGTATCCACAATGCTAGGCTCGTGTTGAATCTTTTCGAGATCTGACACCGAGGAATCAACTTAGTAATAATATTTCTTCAAATTTGATACATTTCAAGATCGGCTTACATATTTTCCATCCATTCCTTGCAATCGATACGCCCCAGTGCCCCCCATAACAATAATTTTGTACGGGCCTTCTCAATTGGGGCCGAGCTTACCATCTGTGAGTTCCCGAGTATTGCCAGTAACCTTACATAGTACTAGATCTCCTGCTTGAAAACTCCCCGTTTGGATCTTCCTTCGATGCTGTCTTGACAACTCTCCTTGATATTTTGCTAGCTTGATAGATGTCAATTCTCTTATTTCCTCAACCAAATCAAGATCCCTTGCCAGTGTCAAATAGTGTTTATGTATTACGAGTTTTGGGGGTTTTAAAAATTTTGAATTTGAATACATGATATAGAGAGAGAGAGAGAGAGAGAGAGAACGAATCCTAATTTTGAATTTTTTTACAATTAAGGAGTTATAATTGTGTATTGTGTGTGTGTCAGATAGAAGAATAATCCTCATATTAGAAAGTATCTAAATTTAAAGAATTTTAAATTTGCATTAGTTTTAATTTGGTCACACAATGAATTAAATCGATAGTTTTAAGTATCCACAATGCTAGGCTCGTGTTGAATCTTTTCGAGATCTGACACCGAGGAATCAACTTAGTAATAATATTTCTTCAAATTTGATACATTTCAAGATCGGCTTACATATTTTCCATCCATTCCTTGCAATCGATACGCCCCAGTGCCCCCCATAACAATAATTTTGTACGGGCCTTCTCAATTGGGGCCGAGCTTACCATCTGTGAGTTCCCGAGTATTGCCAGTAACCTTACATAGTACTAGATCTCCTGCTTGAAAACTCCCCGTTTGGATCTTCCTTCGATGCTGTCTTGACAACTCTCCTTGATATTTTGCTAGCTTGATAGATGTCAATTCTCTTATTTCCTCAACCAAATCAAGATCCCTTGCCAGTGTCAAATAGTGTTTATGTATTATGAGTTTTGGGGGTTTTAAAAATTTTGAATTTGAATACATGATATAGAGAGAGAGAGAGAGAGAGAACGAATCCTAATTTTGAATTTTTTTACAATTAAGGAGTTATAATTGTGTATTGTGTGTGTGTCAGATAGAAGAATAATCCTCATATTAGAAAGTATCTAAATTTAAAGAATTTTAAATTTGCATTAGTTTTAATTTGGTCACACAATGAATTAAATCGATAGTTTTAAGTATCCACAATGCTAGGCTCGTGTTGAATCTTTTCGAGATCTGACACCGAGGAATCAACTTAGTAATAATATTTCTTCAAATTTGATACATTTCAAGATCGGCTTACATATTTTCCATCCATTCCTTGCAATCGATACGCCCCAGTGCCCCCCATAACAATAATTTTGTACGGGCCTTCTCAATTGGGGCCGAGCTTACCATCTGTGAGTTCCCGAGTATTGCCAGTAACCTTACATAGTACTAGATCTCCTGCTTGAAAACTCCCCGTTTGGATCTTCCTTCGATGCTGTCTTGACAACTCTCCTTGATATTTTGCTAGCTTGATAGATGTCAATTCTCTTATTTCCTCAACCAAATCAAGATCCCTTGCCAGTGTCAAATAGTGTTTATGTATTATGAGTTTTGGGGGTTTTAAAAATTTTGAATTTGAATACATGATATAGAGAGAGAGAGAGAGAGAGAACGAATCCTAATTTTGAATTTTTTTACAATTAAGGAGTTATAATTGTGTATTGTGTGTGTGTCAGATAGAAGAATAATCCTCATATTAGAAAGTATCTAAATTTAAAGAATTTTAAATTTGCATTAGTTTTAATTTGGTCACACAATGAATTAAATCGATAGTTTTAAGTATCCACAATGCTAGGCTCGTGTTGAATCTTTTCGAGATCTGACACCGAGGAATCAACTTAGTAATAATATTTCTTCAAATTTGATACATTTCAAGATCGGCTTACATATTTTCCATCCATTCCTTGCAATCGATACGCCCCAGTGCCCCCCATAACAATAATTTTGTACGGGCCTTCTCAATTGGGGCCGAGCTTACCATCTGTGAGTTCCCGAGTATTGCCAGTAACCTTACATAGTACTAGATCTCCTGCTTGAAAACTCCCCGTTTGGATCTTCCTTCGATGCTGTCTTGACAACTCTCCTTGATATTTTGCTAGCTTGATAGATGTCAATTCTCTTATTTCCTCAACCAAATCAAGATCCCTTGCCAGTGTCAAATAGTGTTTATGTATTATGAGTTTTGGGGGTTTTAAAAATTTTGAATTTGAATACATGATATAGAGAGAGAGAGAGAGAGAGAGAACGAATCCTAATTTTGAATTTTTTTACAATTAAGGAGTTATAATTGTGTATTGTGTGTGTGTCAGATAGAAGAATAATCCTCATATTAGAAAGTATCTAAATTTAAAGAATTTTAAATTTGCATTAGTTTTAATTTGGTCACACAATGAATTAAATCGATAGTTTTAAGTATCCACAATGCTAGGCTCGTGTTGAATCTTTTCGAGATCTGACACCGAGGAATCAACTTAGTAATAATATTTCTTCAAATTTGATACATTTCAAGATCGGCTTACATATTTTCCATCCATTCCTTGCAATCGATACGCCCCAGTGCCCCCCATAACAATAATTTTGTACGGGCCTTCTCAATTGGGGCCGAGCTTACCATCTGTGAGTTCCCGAGTATTGCCAGTAACCTTACATAGTACTAGATCTCCTGCTTGAAAACTCCCCGTTTGGATCTTCCTTCGATGCTGTCTTGACAACTCTCCTTGATATTTTGCTAGCTTGATAGATGTCAATTCTCTTATTTCCTCAACCAAATCAAGATCCCTTGCCAGTGTCAAATAGTGTTTATGTATTATGAGTTTTGGGGGTTTTAAAAATTTTGAATTTGAATACATGATATAGAGAGAGAGAGAGAGAGAGAGAACGAATCCTAATTTTGAATTTTTTTACAATTAAGGAGTTATAATTGTGTATTGTGTGTGTGTCAGATAGAAGAATAATCCTCATATTAGAAAGTATCTAAATTTAAAGAATTTTAAATTTGCATTAGTTTTAATTTGGTCACACAATGAATTAAATCGATAGTTTTAAGTATCCACAATGCTAGGCTCGTGTTGAATCTTTTCGAGATCTGACACCGAGGAATCAACTTAGTAATAATATTTCTTCAAATTTGATACATTTCAAGATCGGCTTACATATTTTCCATCCATTCCTTGCAATCGATACGCCCCAGTGCCCCCCATAACAATAATTTTGTACGGGCCTTCTCAATTGGGGCCGAGCTTACCATCTGTGAGTTCCCGAGTATTGCCAGTAACCTTACATAGTACTAGATCTCCTGCTTGAAAACTCCCCGTTTGGATCTTCCTTCGATGCTGTCTTGACAACTCTCCTTGATATTTTGCTAGCTTGATAGATGTCAATTCTCTTATTTCCTCAACCAAATCAAGATCCCTTGCCAGTGTCAAATAGTGTTTATGTATTATGAGTTTTGGGGGTTTTAAAAATTTTGAATTTGAATACATGATATAGAGAGAGAGAGAGAGAGAGAGAACGAATCCTAATTTTGAATTTTTTTACAATTAAGGAGTTATAATTGTGTATTGTGTGTGTGTCAGATAGAAGAATAATCCTCATATTAGAAAGTATCTAAATTTAAAGAATTTTAAATTTGCATTAGTTTTAATTTGGTCACACAATGAATTAAATCGATAGTTTTAAGTATCCACAATGCTAGGCTCGTGTTGAATCTTTTCGAGATCTGACACCGAGGAATCAACTTAGTAATAATATTTCTTCAAATTTGATACATTTCAAGATCGGCTTACATATTTTCCATCCATTCCTTGCAATCGATACGCCCCAGTGCCCCCCATAACAATAATTTTGTACGGGCCTTCTCAATTGGGGCCGAGCTTACCATCTGTGAGTTCCCGAGTATTGCCAGTAACCTTACATAGTACTAGATCTCCTGCTTGAAAACTCCCCGTTTGGATCTTCCTTCGATGCTGTCTTGACAACTCTCCTTGATATTTTGCTAGCTTGATAGATGTCAATTCTCTTATTTCCTCAACCAAATCAAGATCCCTTGCCAGTGTCAAATAGTGTTTATGTATTATGAGTTTTGGGGGTTTTAAAAATTTTGAATTTGAATACATGATATAGAGAGAGAGAGAGAGAGAGAACGAATCCTAATTTTGAATTTTTTTACAATTAAGGAGTTATAATTGTGTATTGTGTGTGTGTCAGATAGAAGAATAATCCTCATATTAGAAAGTATCTAAATTTAAAGAATTTTAAATTTGCATTAGTTTTAATTTGGTCACACAATGAATTAAATCGATAGTTTTAAGTATCCACAATGCTAGGCTCGTGTTGAATCTTTTCGAGATCTGACACCGAGGAATCAACTTAGTAATAATATTTTCTTCAAATTTGATACATTTCAAGATCGGCTTACATATTTTCCATCCATTCCTTGCAATCGATACGCCCCAGTGCCCCCCATAACAATAATTTTGTACGGGCCTTCTCAATTGGGGCCGAGCTTACCATCTGTGAGTTCCCGAGTATTGCCAGTAACCTTACATAGTACTAGATCTCCTGCTTGAAAACTCCCCGTTTGGATCTTCCTTCGATGCTGTCTTGACAACTCTCCTTGATATTTTGCTAGCTTGATAGATGTCAATTCTCTTATTTCCTCAACCAAATCAAGATCCCTTGCCAGTGTCAAATAGTGTTTATGTATTATGAGTTTTGGGGGTTTTAAAAATTTTGAATTTGAATACATGATATAGAGAGAGAGAGAGAGAGGACGAATCCTAATTTTGAATTTTTTTACAATTAAGGAGTTATAATTGTGTATTGTGTGTGTGTCAGATAGAAGAATAATCCTCATATTAGAAAGTATCTAAATTTAAAGAATTTTAAATTTGCATTAGTTTTAATTTGGTCACACAATGAATTAAATCGATAGTTTTAAGTATCCACAATGCTAGGCTCGTGTTGAATCTTTTCGAGATCTGACACCGAGGAATCAACTTAGTAATAATATTTCTTCAAATTTGATACATTTCAAGATCGGCTTACATATTTTCCATCCATTCCTTGCAATCGATACGCCCCAGTGCCCCCCATAACAATAATTTTGTACGGGCCTTCTCAATTGGGGCCGAGCTTACCATCTGTGAGTTCGCGAGTATTGCCAGTAACCTTACATAGTACTAGATCTCCTGCTTGAAAACTCCCCGTTTGGATCTTCCTTCGATGCTGTCTTGACAACTCTCCTTGATATTTTGCTAGCTTGATAGATGTCAATTCTCTTATTTCCTCAACCAAATCAAGATCCCTTGCCAGTGTCAAATAGTGTTTATGTATTATGAGTTTTGGGGGTTTTAAAAATTTTGAATTTGAATACATGATATAGAGAGAGAGAGAGAGAGGACGAATCCTAATTTTGAATTTTTTTACAATTAAGGAGTTATAATTGTGTATTGTGTGTGTGTCAGATAGAAGAATAATCCTCATATTAGAAAGTATCTAAATTTAAAGAATTTTAAATTTGCATTAGTTTTAATTTGGTCACACAATGAATTAAATCGATAGTTTTAAGTATCCACAATGCTAGGCTCGTGTTGAATCTTTTCGAGATCTGACACCGAGGAATCAACTTAGTAATAATATTTCTTCAAATTTGATACATTTCAAGATCGGCTTACATATTTTCCATCCATTCCTTGCAATCGATACGCCCTAGTGCCCCCCATAACAATAATTTTGTACGGGCCTTCTCAATTGGGGCCGAGCTTACCATCTGTGAGTTCCCGAGTATTGCCAGTAACCTTACATAGTACTAGATCTCCTGCTTGAAAACTCCCCGTTTGGATCTTCCTTCGATGCTGTCTTGACAACTCTCCTTGATATTTTGCTAGCTTGATAGATGTCAATTCTCTTATTTCCTCAACCAAATCAAGATCCCTTGCCAGTGTCAAATAGTGTTTATGTATTATGAGTTTTGGGGGTTTTAAAAATTTTGAATTTGAATACATGATATAGAGAGAGAGAGAGAGAGAGAACGAATCCTAATTTTGAATTTTTTTACAATTAAGGAGTTATAATTGTGTATTGTGTGTGTGTCAGATAGAAGAATAATCCTCATATTAGAAAGTATCTAAATTTAAAGAATTTTAAATTTGCATTAGTTTTAATTTGGTCACACAATGAATTAAATCGATAGTTTTAAGTATCCACAATGCTAGGCTCGTGTTGAATCTTTTCGAGATCTGACACCGAGGAATCAACTTAGTAATAATATTTCTTCAAATTTGATACATTTCAAGATCGGCTTACATATTTTCCATCCATTCCTTGCAATCGATACGCCCCAGTGCCCCCCATAACAATAATTTTGTACGGGCCTTCTCAATTGGGGCCGAGCTTACCATCTGTGAGTTCCCGAGTATTGCCAGTAACCTTACATAGTACTAGATCTCCTGCTTGAAAACTCCCCGTTTGGATCTTCCTTCGATGCTGTCTTGACAACTCTCCTTGATATTTTGCTAGCTTGATAGATGTCAATTCTCTTATTTCCTCAACCAAATCAAGATCCCTTGCCAGTGTCAAATAGTGTTTATGTATTATGAGTTTTGGGGGTTTTAAAAATTTTGAATTTGAATACATGATATAGAGAGAGAGAGAGAGAGGACGAATCCTAATTTTGAATTTTTTTACAATTAAGGAGTTATAATTGTGTATTGTGTGTGTGTCAGATAGAAGAATAATCCTCATATTAGAAAGTATCTAAATTTAAAGAATTTTAAATTTGCATTAGTTTTAATTTGGTCACACAATGAATTAAATCGATAGTTTTAAGTATCCACAATGCTAGGCTCGTGTTGAATCTTTTCGAGATCTGACACCGAGGAATCAACTTAGTAATAATATTTCTTCAAATTTGATACATTTCAAGATCGGCTTACATATTTTCCATCCATTCCTTGCAATCGATACGCCCCAGTGCCCCCCATAACAATAATTTTGTACGGGCCTTCTCAATTGGGGCCGAGCTTACCATCTGTGAGTTCCCGAGTATTGCCAGTAACCTTACATAGTACTAGATCTCCTGCTTGAAAACTCCCCGTTTGGATCTTCCTTCGATGCTGTCTTGACAACTCTCCTTGATATTTTGCTAGCTTGATAGATGTCAATTCTCTTATTTCCTCAACCAAATCAAGATCCCTTGCCAGTGTCAAATAGTGTTTATGTATTATGAGTTTTGGGGGTTTTAAAAATTTTGAATTTGAATACATGATATAGAGAGAGAGAGAGAGAGAGAGAACGAATCCTAATTTTGAATTTTTTTACAATTAAGGAGTTATAATTGTGTATTGTGTGTGTGTCAGATAGAAGAATAATCCTCATATTAGAAAGTATCTAAATTTAAAGAATTTTAAATTTGCATTAGTTTTAATTTGGTCACACAATGAATTAAATCGATAGTTTTAAGTATCCACAATGCTAGGCTCGTGTTGAATCTTTTCGAGATCTGACACCGAGGAATCAACTTAGTAATAATATTTCTTCAAATTTGATACATTTCAAGATCGGCTTACATATTTTCCATCCATTCCTTGCAATCGATACGCCCCAGTGCCCCCCATAACAATAATTTTGTACGGGCCTTCTCAATTGGGGCCGAGCTTACCATCTGTGAGTTCCCGAGTATTGCCAGTAACCTTACATAGTACTAGATCTCCTGCTTGAAAACTCCCCGTTTGGATCTTCCTTCGATGCTGTCTTGACAACTCTCCTTGATATTTTGCTAGCTTGATAGATGTCAATTCTCTTATTTCCTCAACCAAATCAAGATCCCTTGCCAGTGTCAAATAGTGTTTATGTATTATGAGTTTTGGGGGTTTTAAAAATTTTGAATTTGAATACATGATATAGAGAGAGAGAGAGAGAGAGAGAACGAATCCTAATTTTGAATTTTTTTACAATTAAGGAGTTATAATTGTGTATTGTGTGTGTGTCAGATAGAAGAATAATCCTCATATTAGAAAGTATCTAAATTTAAAGAATTTTAAATTTGCATTAGTTTTTATTTGGTCACACAATGAATTAAATCGATAGTTTTAAGTATCCACAATGCTAGGCTCGTGTTGAATCTTTTCGAGATCTGACACCGAGGAATCAACTTAGTAATAATATTTCTTCAAATTTGATACATTTCAAGATCGGCTTACATATTTTCCATCCATTCCTTGCAATCGATATGCCCCAGTGCCCCCCATAACAATAATTTTGTACGGGCCTTCTCAATTGGGGCCGAGCTTACCATCTGTGAGTTCCCGAGTATTGCCAGTAACCTTACATAGTACTAGATCTCCTGCTTGAAAACTCCCCGTTTGGATCTTCCTTCGATGCTGTCTTGACAACTCTCCTTGATATTTTGCTAGCTTGATAGATGTCAATTCTCTTATTTCCTCAACCAAATCAAGATCCCTTGCCAGTGTCAAATAGTGTTTATGTATTATGAGTTTTGGGGGTTTTAAAAATTTTGAATTTGAATACATGATATAGAGAGAGAGAGAGAGAGAGAACGAATCCTAATTTTGAATTTTTTTACAATTAAGGAGTTATAATTGTGTATTGTGTGTGTGTCAGATAGAAGAATAATCCTCATATTAGAAAGTATCTAAATTTAAAGAATTTTAAATTTGCATTAGTTTTTATTTGGTCACACAATGAATTAAATCGATAGTTTTAAGTATCCACAATGCTAGGCTCGTGTTGAATCTTTTCGAGATCTGACACCGAGGAATCAACTTAGTAATAATATTTCTTCAAATTTGATACATTTCAAGATCGGCTTACATATTTTCCATCCATTCCTTGCAATCGATACGCCCCAGTGCCCCCCATAACAATAATTTTGTACGGGCCTTCTCAATTGGGGCCGAGCTTACCATCTGTGAGTTCGCGAGTATTGCCAGTAACCTTACATAGTACTAGATCTCCTGCTTGAAAACTCCCCGTTTGGATCTTCCTTCGATGCTGTCTTGACAACTCTCCTTGATATTTTGCTAGCTTGATAGATGTCAATTCTCTTATTTCCTCAACCAAATCAAGATCCCTTGCCAGTGTCAAATAGTGTTTATGTATTATGAGTTTTGGGGGTTTTAAAAATTTTGAATTTGAATACATGATATAGAGAGAGAGAGAGAGAGAACGAATCCTAATTTTGAATTTTTTTACAATTAAGGAGTTATAATTGTGTATTGTGTGCGTGTCAGATAGAAGAATAATCCTCATATTAGAAAGTATCTAAATTTAAAGAATTTTAAATTTGCATTAGTTTTAATTTGGTCACACAATGAATTAAATCGATAGTTTTAAGTATCCACAATGCTAGGCTCGTGTTGAATCTTTTCGAGATCTGACACCGAGGAATCAACTTAGTAATAATATTTCTTGAAATTTGATACATTTCAAGATCGGCTTACATATTTTCCATCCATTCCTTGCAATCGATACGCCCCAGTGCCCCCCATAACAATAATTTTGTACGGGCCTTCTCAATTGGGGCCGAGCTTACCATCTGTGAGTTCCCGAGTATTGCCAGTAACCTTACATAGTACTAGATCTCCTGCTTGAAAACTCCCCGTTTGGATCTTCCTTCGATGCTGTCTTGACAACTCTCCTTGATATTTTGCTAGCTTGATAGATGTCAATTCTCTTATTTCCTCAACCAAATCAAGATCCCTTGCCAGTGTCAAATAGTGTTTATGTATTATGAGTTTTGGGGGTTTTAAAAATTTTGAATTTGAATACATGATATAGAGAGAGAGAGAGAGAGAACGAATCCTAATTTTGAATTTTTTTACAATTAAGGAGTTATAATTGTGTATTGTGTGTGTGTCAGATAGAAGAATAATCCTCATATTAGAAAGTATCTAAATTTAAAGAATTTTAAATTTGCATTAGTTTTAATTTGGTCACACAATGAATTAAATCGATAGTTTTAAGTATCCACAATGCTAGGCTCGTGTTGAATCTTTTCGAGATCTGACACCGAGGAATCAACTTAGTAATAATATTTCTTCAAATTTGATACATTTCAAGATCGGCTTACATATTTTCCATCCATTCCTTGCAATCGATACGCCCCAGTGCCCCCCATAACAATAATTTTGTACGGGCCTTCTCAATTGGGGCCGAGCTTACCATCTGTGAGTTCCCGAGTATTGCCAGTAACCTTACATAGTACTAGATCTCCTGCTTGAAAACTCCCCGTTTGGATCTTCCTTCGATGCTGTCTTGACAACTCTCCTTGATATTTTGCTAGCTTGATAGATGTCAATTCTCTTATTTCCTCAACCAAATCAAGATCCCTTGCTAGTGTCAAATAGTGTTTATGTATTATGAGTTTTGGGGGTTTTAAAAATTTTGAATTTGAATACATGATATAGAGAGAGAGAACGAATCCTAATTTTGAATTTTTTTACAATTAAGGAGTTATAATTGTGTATTGTGTGTGTGTCAGATAGAAGAATAATCCTCATATTAGAAAGTATCTAAATTTAAAGAATTTTAAATTTGCATTAGTTTTTATTTGGTCACACAATGAATTAAATCGATAGTTTTAAGTATCCACAATGCTAGGCTCGTGTTGAATCTTTTCGAGATCTGACACCGAGGAATCAACTTAGTAATAATATTTCTTCAAATTTGATACATTTCAAGATCGGCTTACATATTTTCCATCCATTCCTTGCAATCGATACGCCCCAGTGCCCCCCATAACAATAATTTTGTACGGGCCTTCTCAATTGGGGCCGAGCTTACCATCTGTGAGTTCCCGAGTATTGCCAGTAACCTTACATAGTACTAGATCTCCTGCTTGAAAACTCCCCGTTTGGATCTTCCTTCGATGCTGTCTTGACAACTCTCCTTGATATTTTGCTAGCTTGATAGATGTCAATTCTCTTATTTCCTCAACCAAATCAAGATCCCTTGCCAGTGTCAAATAGTGTTTATGTATTATGAGTTTTGGGGGTTTTAAAAATTTTGAATTTGAATACATGATATAGAGAGAGAGAACGAATCCTAATTTTGAATTTTTTTACAATTAAGGAGTTATAATTGTGTATTGTGTGTGTGTCAGATAGAAGAATAATCCTCATATTAGAAAGTATCTAAATTTAAAGAATTTTAAATTTGCATTAGTTTTAATTTGGTCACACAATGAATTAAATCGATAGTTTTAAGTATCCACAATGCTAGGCTCGTGTTGAATCTTTTCGAGATCTGACACCGAGGAATCAACTTAGTAATAATATTTCTTCAAATTTGATACATTTCAAGATCGGCTTACATATTTTCCATCCATTCCTTGCAATCGATACGCCCCAGTGCCCCCCATAACAATAATTTTGTACGGGCCTTCTCAATTGGGGCCGAGCTTACCATCTGTGAGTTCCCGAGTATTGCCAGTAACCTTACATAGTACTAGATCTCCTGCTTGAAAACTCCCCGTTTGGATCTTCCTTCGATGCTGTCTTGACAACTCTCCTTGATATTTTGCTAGCTTGATAGATGTCAATTCTCTTATTTCCTCAACCAAATCAAGATCCCTTGCCAGTGTCAAATAGTGTTTATGTATTATGAGTTTTGGGGGTTTTAAAAATTTTGAATTTGAATACATGATATAGAGAGAGAGAGAGAGAGAACGAATCCTAATTTTGAATTTTTTTACAATTAAGGAGTTATAATTGTGTATTGTGTGTGTGTCAGATAGAAGAATAATCCTCATATTAGAAAGTATCTAAATTTAAAGAATTTTAAATTTGCATTAGTTTTAATTTGGTCACACAATGAATTAAATCGATAGTTTTAAGTATCCACAATGCTAGGCTCGTGTTGAATCTTTTCGAGATCTGACACCGAGGAATCAACTTAGTAATAATATTTCTTCAAATTTGATACATTTCAAGATCGGCTTACATATTTTCCATCCATTCCTTGCAATCGATACGCCCCAGTGCCCCCCATAACAATAATTTTGTACGGGCCTTCTCAATTGGGGCCGAGCTTACCATCTGTGAGTTCCCGAGTATTGCCAGTAACCTTACATAGTACTAGATCTCCTACTTGAAAACTCCCCGTTTGGATCTTCCTTCGATGCTGTCTTGACAACTCTCCTTGATATTTTGCTAGCTTGATAGATGTCAATTCTCTTATTTCCTCAACCAAATCAAGATCCCTTGCCAGTGTCAAATAGTGTTTATGTATTATGAGTTTTGGGGGTTTTAAAAATTTTGAATTTGAATACATGATATAGAGAGAGAGAGAGAGAGAACGAATCCTAATTGTGAATTTTTTTACAATTAAGGAGTTATAATTGTGTATTGTGTGTGTGTCAGATAGAAGAATAATCCTCATATTAGAAAGTATCTAAATTTAAAGAATTTTAAATTTGCATTAGTTTTAATTTGGTCACACAATGAATTAAATCGATAGTTTTAAGTATCCACAATGCTAGGCTCGTGTTGAATCTTTTCGAGATCTGACACCGAGGAATCAACTTAGTAATAATATTTCTTCAAATTTGATACATTTCAAGATCGGCTTACATATTTTCCAACCATTCCTTGCAATCGATACGCCCCAGTGCCCCCCATAACAATAATTTTGTACGGGCCTTCTCAATTGGGGCCGAGCTTACCATCTGTGAGTTCCCGAGTATTGCCAGTAACCTTACATAGTACAAGATCTCCTACTTGAAAACTCCCCATTTGGATCTTCCTTCGATGCTGTCTTGACAACTCTCCTTGATATTTTGCTAGCTTGATAGATGTCAATTCTCTTATTTCCTCAACCAAATCAAGATCCCTTGCCAGTGTCAAATAGTGTTTATGTATTATGAGTTTTGGGGGTTTTAAAAATTTTGAATTTGAATACATGATATAGAGAGAGAGAGAGAGAGAACGAATCCTAATTTTGAATTTTTTTACAATTAAGGAGTTATAATTGTGTATTGTGTGTGTGTCAGATAGAAGAATAATCCTCATATTAGAAAGTATCTAAATTTAAAGAATTTTAAATTTGCATTAGTTTTAATTTGGTCACACAATGAATTAAATCGATAGTTTTAAGTATCCACAATGCTAGGCTCGTGTTGAATCTTTTCGAGATCTGACACCGAGGAATCAACTTAGTAAATCATATTTCTTCAAATTTGATACATTTCAAGATCGGCTTACATATTTTCCATCCATTCCTTGCAATCGATACGCCCCAGTGCCCCCCATAACAATAATTTTGTACGGGCCTTCTCAATTGGGGCCGAGCTTACCATCTGTGAGTTCCCGAGTATTGCCAGTAACCTTACATAGTACTAGATCTCCTACTTGAAAACTCCCCGTTTGGATCTTCCTTCGATGCTGTCTTGACAACTCTCCTTGATATTTTGCTAGCTTGATAGATGTCAATTCTCTTATTTCCTCAACCAAATCAAGATCCCTTGCCAGTGTCAAATAGTGTTTATGTATTATGAGTTTTGGGGGTTTTAAAAATTTTGAATTTGAATACATGATATAGAGAGAGAGAGAGAGAGAGAACGAATCCTAATTTTGAATTTTTTTACAATTAAGGAGTTATAATTGTGTATTGTGTGTGTGTCAGATAGAAGAATAATCCTCATATTAGAAAGTATCTAAATTTAAAGAATTTTAAATTTGCATTAGTTTTTATTTGGTCACACAATGAATTAAATCGATAGTTTTAAGTATCCACAATGCTAGGCTCGTGTTGAATCTTTTCGAGATCTGACACCGAGGAATCAACTTAGTAATAATATTTCTTCAAATTTGATACATTTCAAGATCGGCTTACATATTTTCCAACCATTCCTTGCAATCGATACGCCCCAGTGCCCCCCATAACAATAATTTTGTACGGGCCTTCTCAATTGGGGCCGAGCTTACCATCTGTGAGTTCCCGAGTATTGCCAGTAACCTTACATAGTACTAGATCTCCTGCTTGAAAACTCCCCGTTTGGATCTTCCTTCGATGCTGTCTTGACAACTCTCCTTGATATTTTGCTAGCTTGATAGATGTCAATTCTCTTATTTCCTCAACCAAATCAAGATCCCTTGCCAGTGTCAAATAGTGTTTATGTATTATGAGTTTTGGGGGTTTTAAAAATTTTGAATTTGAATACATGATATAGAGAGAGAGAGAGAGAGAGAACGAATCCTAATTTTGAATTTTTTTACAATTAAGGAGTTATAATTGTGTATTGTGTGTGTGTCAGATAGAAGAATAATCCTCATATTAGAAAGTATCTAAATTTAAAGAATTTTAAATTTGCATTAGTTTTAATTTGGTCACACAATGAATTAAATCGATAGTTTTAAGTATCCACAATGCTAGGCTCGTGTTGAATCTTTTCGAGATCTGACACCGAGGAATCAACTTAGTAAATAATATTTCTTCAAATTTGATACATTTCAAGATCGGCTTACATATTTTCCATCCATTCCTTGCAATCGATACGCCCCAGTGCCCCCCATAACAATAATTTTGTACGGGCCTTCTCAATTGGGGCCGAGCTTACCATCTGTGAGTTCCCGAGTATTGCCAGTAACCTTACATAGTACTAGATCTCCTACTTGAAAACTCCCCGTTTGGATCTTCCTTCGATGCTGTCTTGACAACTCTCCTTGATATTTTGCTAGCTTGATAGATGTCAATTCTCTTATTTCCTCAACCAAATCAAGATCCCTTGCCAGTGTCAAATAGTGTTTATGTATTATGAGTTTTGGGGGTTTTAAAAATTTTGAATTTGAATACATGATATAGAGAGAGAGAGAGAGAGAACGAATCCTAATTTTGAATTTTTTTACAATTAAGGAGTTATAATTGTGTATTGTGTGTGTGTCAGATAGAAGAATAATCCTCATATTAGAAAGTATCTAAATTTAAAGAATTTTAAATTTGCATTAGTTTTAATTTGGTCACACAATGAATTAAATCGATAGTTTTAAGTATCCACAATGCTAGGCTCGTGTTGAATCTTTTCGAGATCTGACACCGAGGAATCAACTTAGTAATAATATTTCTTCAAATTTGATACATTTCAAGATCGGCTTACATATTTTCCATCCATTCCTTGCAATCGATACGCCCCAGTGCCCCCCATAACAATAATTTTGTACGGGCCTTCTCAATTGGGGCCGAGCTTACCATCTGTGAGTTCCCGAGTATTGCCAGTAACCTTACATAGTACTAGATCTCCTACTTGAAAACTCCCCGTTTGGATCTTCCTTCGATGCTGTCTTGACAACTCTCCTCGATATTTTGCTAGCTTGATAGATGTCAATTCTCTTATTTCCTCAACCAAATCAAGATCCCTTGCCAGTGTCAAATAGTGTTTATGTATTATGAGTTTTGGGGGTTTTAAAAATTTTGAATTTGAATACATGATATAGAGAGAGAGAGAGAGAACGAATCCTAATTTTGAATTTTTTTACAATTAAGGAGTTATAATTGTGTATTGTGTGTGTGTCAGATAGAAGAATAATCCTCATATTAGAAAGTATCTAAATTTAAAGAATTTTAAATTTGCATTAGTTTTAATTTGGTCACACAATGAATTAAATCGATAGTTTTAAGTATCCACAATGCTAGGCTCGTGTTGAATCTTTTCGAGATCTGACACCGAGGAATCAACTTAGTAATAATA
This sequence comes from Ilex aquifolium, assembly GCA_951799425.1. Classification (NCBI taxonomy): domain Eukaryota; kingdom Viridiplantae; phylum Streptophyta; class Magnoliopsida; order Aquifoliales; family Aquifoliaceae; genus Ilex; species Ilex aquifolium. The sequence goes on from OX637391.1 coordinate 6,960,051, forward strand.
TTTCTTCAAATTTGATACATTTCAAGATCGGCTTACATATTTTCCATCCATTCCTTGCAATCGATACGCCCCAGTGCCCCCCATAACAATAATTTTGTACGGGCCTTCTCAATTGGGGCCGAGCTTACCATCTGTGAGTTCCCGAGTATTGCCAGTAACCTTACATAGTACTAGATCTCCTACTTGAAAACTCCCCGTTTGGATCTTCCTTCGATGCTGTCTTGACAACTCTCCTTGATATTTTGCTAGCTTGATAGATGTCAATTCTCTTATTTCCTCAACCAAATCAAGATCCCTTGCCAGTGTCAAATAGTGTTTATGTATTATGAGTTTTGGGGGTTTTAAAAATTTTGAATTTGAATACATGATATAGAGAGAGAGAGAGAGAGAACGAATCCTAATTTTGAATTTTTTTACAATTAAGGAGTTATAATTGTGTATTGTGTGTGTGTCAGATAGAAGAATAATCCTCATATTAGAAAGTATCTAAATTTAAAGAATTTTAAATTTGCATTAGTTTTAATTTGGTCACACAATGAATTAAATCGATAGTTTTAAGTATCCACAATGCTAGGCTCGTGTTGAATCTTTTCGAGATCTGACACCGAGGAATCAACTTAGTAATAATATTTCTTCAAATTTGATACATTTCAAGATCGGCTTACATATTTTCCATCCATTCCTTGCAATCGATACGCCCCAGTGCCCCCCATAACAATAATTTTGTACGGGCCTTCTCAATTGGGGCCGAGCTTACCATCTGTGAGTTCCCGAGTATTGCCAGTAACCTTACATAGTACTAGATCTCCTACTTGAAAACTCCCCGTTTGGATCTTCCTTCGATGCTGTCTTGACAACTCTCCTTGATATTTTGCTAGCTTGATAGATGTCAATTCTCTTATTTCCTCAACCAAATCAAGATCCCTTGCCAGTGTCAAATAGTGTTTATGTATTATGAGTTTTGGGGGTTTTAAAAATTTTGAATTTGAATACATGATATAGAGAGAGAGAGAGAGAGAACGAATCCTAATTTTGAATTTTTTTACAATTAAGGAGTTATAATTGTGTATTGTGTGTGTGTCAGATAGAAGAATAATCCTCATATTAGAAAGTATCTAAATTTAAAGAATTTTAAATTTGCATTAGTTTTTATTTGGTCACACAATGAATTAAATCGATAGTTTTAAGTATCCACAATGCTAGGCTCGTGTTGAATCTTTTCGAGATCTGACACCGAGGAATCAACTTAGTAATAATATTTCTTCAAATTTGATACATTTCAAGATCGGCTTACATATTTTCCATCCATTCCTTGCAATCGATACGCCCCAGTGCCCCCCATAACAATAATTTTGTACGGGCCTTCTCAATTGGGGCCGAGCTTACCATCTGTGAGTTCCCGAGTATTGCCAGTAACCTTACATAGTACTAGATCTCCTGCTTGAAAACTCCCCGTTTGGATCTTCCTTCGATGCTGTCTTGACAACTCTCCTTGATATTTTGCTAGCTTGATAGATGTCAATTCTCTTATTTCCTCAACCAAATCAAGATCCCTTGCCAGTGTCAAATAGTGTTTATGTATTATGAGTTTTGGGGGTTTTAAAAATTTTGAATTTGAATACATGATATAGAGAGAGAGAGAGAGAGAACGAATCCTAATTTTGAATTTTTTTACAATTAAGGAGTTATAATTGTGTATTGTGTGTGTGTCAGATAGAAGAATAATCCTCATATTAGAAAGTATCTAAATTTAAAGAATTTTAAATTTGCATTAGTTTTAATTTGGTCACACAATGAATTAAATCGATAGTTTTAAGTATCCACAATGCTAGGCTCGTGTTGAATCTTTTCGAGATCTGACACCGAGGAATCAACTTAGTAATAATATTTCTTCAAATTTGATACATTTCAAGATCGGCTTACATATTTTCCATCCATTCCTTGCAATCGATACGCCCCAGTGCCCCCCATAACAATAATTTTGTACGGGCCTTCTCAATTGGGGCCGAGCTTACCATCTGTGAGTTCCCGAGTATTGCCAGTAACCTTACATAGTACTAGATCTCCTGCTTGAAAACTCCCCGTTTGGATCTTCCTTCGATGCTGTCTTGACAACTCTCCTTGATATTTTGCTAGCTTGATAGATGTCAATTCTCTTATTTCCTCAACCAAATCAAGATCCCTTGCCAGTGTCAAATAGTGTTTATGTATTATGAGTTTTGGGGGTTTTAAAAATTTTGAATTTGAATACATGATATAGAGAGAGAGAGAGAGAGAACGAATCCTAATTTTGAATTTTTTTACAATTAAGGAGTTATAATTGTGTATTGTGTGTGTGTCAGATAGAAGAATAATCCTCATATTAGAAAGTATCTAAATTTAAAGAATTTTAAATTTGCATTAGTTTTAATTTGGTCACACAATGAATTAAATCGATAGTTTTAAGTATCCACAATGCTAGGCTCGTGTTGAATCTTTTCGAGATCTGACACCGAGGAATCAACTTAGTAATAATATTTCTTCAAATTTGATACATTTCAAGATCGGCTTACATATTTTCCATCCATTCCTTGCAATCGATACGCCCCAGTGCCCCCCATAACAATAATTTTGTACGGGCCTTCTCAATTGGGGCCGAGCTTACCATCTGTGAGTTCCCGAGTATTGCCAGTAACCTTACATAGTACTAGATCTCCTGCTTGAAAACTCCCCGTTTGGATCTTCCTTCGATGCTGTCTTGACAACTCTCCTTGATATTTTGCTAGCTTGATAGATGTCAATTCTCTTATTTCCTCAACCAAATCAAGATCCCTTGCCAGTGTCAAATAGTGTTTATGTATTATGAGTTTTGGGGGTTTTAAAAATTTTGAATTTGAATACATGATATAGAGAGAGAGAGAGAGAGAGAACGAATCCTAATTTTGAATTTTTTTACAATTAAGGAGTTATAATTGTGTATTGTGTGTGTGTCAGATAGAAGAATAATCCTCATATTAGAAAGTATCTAAATTTAAAGAATTTTAAATTTGCATTAGTTTTTATTTGGTCACACAATGAATTAAATCGATAGTTTTAAGTATCCACAATGCTAGGCTCGTGTTGAATCTTTTCGAGATCTGACACCGAAGAATCAACTTAGTAATAATATTTCTTCAAATTTGATACATTTCAAGATCGGCTTACATATTTTCCATCCATTCCTTGCAATCGATACGCCCCAGTGCCCCCCATAACAATAATTTTGTACGGGCCTTCTCAATTGGGGCCGAGCTTACCATCTGTGAGTTCCCGAGTATTGCCAGTAACCTTACATAGTACTAGATCTCCTGCTTGAAAACTCCCCGTTTGGATCTTCCTTCGATGCTGTCTTGACAACTCTCCTTGATATTTTGCTAGCTTGATAGATGTCAATTCTCTTATTTCCTCAACCAAATCAAGATCCCTTGCCAGTGTCAAATAGTGTTTATGTATTATGAGTTTTGGGGGTTTTAAAAATTTTGAATTTGAATACATGATATAGAGAGAGAGAGAGAGAGAGAACGAATCCTAATTTTGAATTTTTTTACAATTAAGGAGTTATAATTGTGTATTGTGTATGTGTCAGATAGAAGAATAATCCTCATATTAGAAAGTATCTAAATTTAAAGAATTTTAAATTTGCATTAGTTTTAATTTGGTCACACAATGAATTAAATCGATAGTTTTAAGTATCCACAATGCTAGGCTCGTGTTGAATCTTTTCGAGATCTGACACCGAGGAATCAACTTAGTAATAATATTTCTTCAAATTTGATACATTTCAAGATCGGCTTACATATTTTCCATCCATTCCTTGCAATCGATACGCCCCAGTGCCCCCCATAACAATAATTTTGTACGGGCCTTCTCAATTGGGGCCGAGCTTACCATCTGTGAGTTCCCGAGTATTGCCAGTAACCTTACATAGTACTAGATCTCCTGCTTGAAAACTCCCCGTTTGGATCTTCCTTCGATGCTGTCTTGACAACTCTCCTTGATATTTTGCTAGCTTGATAGATGTCAATTCTCTTATTTCCTCAACCAAATCAAGATCCCTTGCCAGTGTCAAATAGTGTTTATGTATTATGAGTTTTGGGGGTTTTAAAAATTTTGAATTTGAATACATGATATAGAGAGAGAGAGAGAGAGAGAACGAATCCTAATTTTGAATTTTTTTACAATTAAGGAGTTATAATTGTGTATTGTGTGTGTGTCAGATAGAAGAATAATCCTCATATTAGAAAGTATCTAAATTTAAAGAATTTTAAATTTGCATTAGTTTTAATTTGGTCACACAATGAATTAAATCGATAGTTTTAAGTATCCACAATGCTAGGCTCGTGTTGAATCTTTTCGAGATCTGACACCGAGGAATCAACTTAGTAATAATATTTCTTCAAATTTGATACATTTCAAGATCGGCTTACATATTTTCCATCCATTCCTTGCAATCGATACGCCCCAGTGCCCCCCATAACAATAATTTTGTACGGGCCTTCTCAATTGGGGCCGAGCTTACCATCTGTGAGTTCCCGAGTATTGCCAGTAACCTTACATAGTACTAGATCTCCTGCTTGAAAACTCCCCGTTTGGATCTTCCTTCGATGCTGTCTTGACAACTCTCCTTGATATTTTGCTAGCTTGATAGATGTCAATTCTCTTATTTCCTCAACCAAATCAAGATCCCTTGCCAGTGTCAAATAGTGTTTATGTATTATGAGTTTTGGGGGTTTTAAAAATTTTGAATTTGAATACATGATATAGAGAGAGAGAGAGAGAGAGAACGAATCCTAATTTTGAATTTTTTTACAATTAAGGAGTTATAATTGTGTATTGTGTGTGTGTCAGATAGAAGAATAATCCTCATATTAGAAAGTATCTAAATTTAAAGAATTTTAAATTTGCATTAGTTTTAATTTGGTCACACAATGAATTAAATCGATAGTTTTAAGTATCCACAATGCTAGGCTCGTGTTGAATCTTTTCGAGATCTGACACCGAGGAATCAACTTAGTAATAATATTTCTTCAAATTTGATACATTTCAAGATCGGCTTACATATTTTCCATCCATTCCTTGCAATCGATACGCCCCAGTGCCCCCCATAACAATAATTTTGTACGGGCCTTCTCAATTGGGGCCGAGCTTACCATCTGTGAGTTCCCGAGTATTGCCAGTAACCTTACATAGTACTAGATCTCCTGCTTGAAAACTCCCCGTTTGGATCTTCCTTCGATGCTGTCTTGACAACTCTCCTTGATATTTTGCTAGCTTGATAGATGTCAATTCTCTTATTTCCTCAACCAAATCAAGATCCCTTGCCAGTGTCAAATAGTGTTTATGTATTATGAGTTTTGGGGGTTTTAAAAATTTTGAATTTGAATACATGATATAGAGAGAGAGAGAGAGAGAGAACGAATCCTAATTTTGAATTTTTTTACAATTAAGGAGTTATAATTGTGTATTGTGTGTGTGTCAGATAGAAGAATAATCCTCATATTAGAAAGTATCTAAATTTAAAGAATTTTAAATTTGCATTAGTTTTAATTTGGTCACACAATGAATTAAATCGATAGTTTTAAGTATCCACAATGCTAGGCTCGTGTTGAATCTTTTCGAGATCTGACACCGAGGAATCAACTTAGTAATAATATTTCTTCAAATTTGATACATTTCAAGATCGGCTTACATATTTTCCATCCATTCCTTGCAATCGATACGCCCCAGTGCCCCCCATAACAATAATTTTGTACGGGCCTTCTCAATTGGGGCCGAGCTTACCATCTGTGAGTTCCCGAGTATTGCCAGTAACCTTACATAGTACTAGATCTCCTGCTTGAAAACTCCCCGTTTGGATCTTCCTTCGATGCTGTCTTGACAACTCTCCTTGATATTTTGCTAGCTTGATAGATGTCAATTCTCTTATTTCCTCAACCAAATCAAGATCCCTTGCCAGTGTCAAATCATTATTTCTCAACTCAAAGACTTGACTTCGTATGGTTTGGAGCCCCACCTCTAAAGGAATGACAACTTCGACTCCATACGTCATAGCGTAGGGCGTTTCACCTGTAGAAGTTCTCGGGGTAGTCTTATATGCCTATAGCACATTGAGTAACTCTTCAACCCATCTGCCTTTAACTTTCTCCAACCTTTTCTTAATCTCAGCCAAGACCGTCTTATTCGAAACCTCTGCTTGTCCATTACATTGTGGATACGTTGGGGTGGAATAATAGTTGCGTATCCCAAATCCCGAATAAAACTCCTTGAATAGACCACTGCGGAATTGTGTGTCGTTGTCCGAGACGATAGCCCGAGGGATGCTGAACCATTTAATAATGTTCTGCCATACAAACTTCTTTGTTTCCACATCCCAAATACGGCCCAAAGGCTCGACTTCAACCCACTTCGTGAAATCGTGAGTAGCAACCAAGAGAAATTTCTTACCCAAAGGAGCCCTCGGGAGAGGCCCTGCTATATCTATGCCCCACTGAGAGAATGACTAAGGACTTGTCAATGGATTTAAGTCTCCCTCCGGTTGTCGGATGATGGGAGCAAACTTCTGACACTTTTTACATTTTCGAACATAGCTCTTCGCATCTTTCTGCATGTATGACCACCAATATCCTTGAGACATCGCTTGATGTGCGAAAGATCTTCCTCCAGGGTGACTCCCACATATACCCTCATGAACCTCATAGAGCAAAGATTCCACCTTATCCTCGGGGATACATAGTAAATATGGCCCCAAGAAGGATCTCCTATATAACTTGCGATCGGGGGACATCCAGAATTTGGGAGCTTTCAGTTTGATCTTCCTGGCTTCTTTTACCTCCTCGGGGAGTATTCCATCCACCAAATACTTGATTATAGGGTCCATCAAACTCAGAGCCGTATCTTGAACGCACATAGGCAATACTTCCTCGGTGCTTACATCTTCTATGCTCGGACTTTCCAAGTAATCTACTGTAATGCGCCGAGTTACCTCCGAAGCCAAAGCCGAAGCAAGGCAGGCTAGTGCATCAGCATGGCTATTATGGTCCCTCAAAATTTGGGACACCTCTATCTTTTCGAACCTCTCCATTCTTGACTTTGCACTCTGATGATATGCCTTCATCCTACCATCCCGAACTTCAAAGTCCCCGTTGATTTGGTTTACCACTAGTTGGGAGTCGCAATAAACATGGAGGTGTCTGACCCGGGTTTTTTGGCAATTTTTTCATCAATTTTTTGAGCAAAAATAGTTTTTATCAACACCAAGAAAAAGTTGAAAAATGAAACTTATCCAAGTACTTCCAAAGAAAAAATTGTTTTTTCTAAAACACTCCAAACAGTTTCAAAAAAATTTTTAACTCTGACTTTTTCATTTTATTTTTGAAACTTCTGTTTCACATCCAAAAAAGTTAGCTCCAAACGGGTCCAATATTGAGATTAAGGTAATTATCATCCACACCCACACCCACACCCCCTCTAGATAGACATATTTTCAATGAGACCCCTTCATTATCCAAAATATTACTGACCCCCAATTTAGTTTATATTTAAACATCACTGACACCCCTTGTCGTTAAACCACCGTTTCTAACAAAAAAAATTCATCTAAAATATCAAAATTACCTCTAAATAAACGCCAAACAATCTTTCTTCATAAAATTCAAGCCGATTAAAATTTATTTTTCTATATATTAAAATTCGAGATGATTAAAATTTATTTTTCTACATATTAAAATTCGATTCAAGCTGATTAAATTTTATTTTTTTACATACTAAAATTCGAGTCTATTAAAATTTTTTTTTTACGTATTAAAATTTGAGATGATTTGAGCTTAACCTGAGTTGCTAGTGTCGACAAAAAAGTCGTTTTCGGTCGAACATGTGCTTCCATGCCTTTTTTTGGGCTTTTAACGGCATCTATCATAGCCAGATGTGTGAGTTTTGTAGAGCTCGCCGAGAGCTTCAATTTGACATATTATGGGCCCCGTTTAGAGTTACGGATCAAAAGTTACGGTCAAAATAGCATACAACCCTTTTTAAATCCGAATTTTTTGAAAACTCTTTTTGATTGGCGACTCCTTTCCTCACAGTAGACTCCTTTTTCTTGTGGGACTCCATTAGCTATATAAACTCCCTCATTTCCTTCCTTTTTTGGATTCTTGAAGAGCCCTAGGTGGTAATTTGGGGTTTTTTGCTTTTTCTTAATAGGATTAAAAAAAAAAACCCTAGGTATAAATAGAAGCTTTCTTCTTCATTCAACCTATTTCCTTCAACTTTGAGATAATGTTCCTTCTTGAAATTTCTTGGAGACCCAAAGGTTAGATATTCTTGAGTTTGAACACTGTGCACTTCGATCAATGTCTACTGAAGGTGAGTTTGTGGATCTTGGTGGAGAACTCGAAGAAATTTGCGTGGTTTTTGGAGAGGAGACGCGCGGCCTGAGGGAGGTGGAGCAGCCGCCGGCTGCCTCTGCTGTTCACGCAAGAGAAGGGGGCTATTGGGTGCCGATGCAGCTAGTGGAGACAAGAATGGTACTGTTGGGCGTACAAGGGACAATCTGGGCGCCACTTTAGGCACTGAACTGGGCAGCAATCTGAGTGCCACTTTAGGCGCTGAATTGGGCAGCCATCTGGGCACCAATTTAGGCGCTGAACTGGGAGGCGCTGGCGTATGCTGCGCAGGGCAGCCCGTTAGGCGAAGGAGAGGGGAGAGAGGAAGAGGCCTTGGGCGCCGCTTCTACGCTCGGGACAGCTGGGTGCGTAGCTCAGGCGCTGGGCGAGCATGCTGCTCGTGAGGCTGGTAGTCTGGGCTACTTTGGTGATCTGGGCGAGCAAACCAGGGAGGCGCCTGCTATGTTGGGCAGTCCGTTAGGCGAGCAGAGCGCGCGTATTGGCGACGCAGGGGGCGTCGGCGGTTTGGGCGAGCATGGGGATGCCTTGGGCGTTGATCCAGGCGGTCTAGGCAGGCATCCTGCTCGCGTAAGGGGGCATGGAGATGGGCGAGCAGCCCAAGTTGGTCAGGCGCCTATGGTGCTCGCCAGATGGCCTCAGGCGACTGACTGTGTCTCTAAAATGCCTATAGCACTGGGCAAGACGCCCCAGGCTTCAGGTGCTGGCGGTGAGGCGCCTATTGTGCCAGATGCTGCTTGCGAGGTGCCTTCGCTGTTAGGCAAGACTAGATTAGCCATGGGGACTCTTGATAGTCACATTTCTGGCGATGCGGAGGATGACCCGACTCTTTCAAGTGTAACTTCTCAAAATCGAATCCCTCAAGACCTCCCTGGCAGTGGCTCGGGCAAAGTTTCACACCCCCGCAACAAAAAACACCGAGGCAAAGGGGCTCTTGACGATGATGGATTCAAAGTAAGTACCCTTTCTAGTTTGCTCAGTACCGATGATGATATTCTGAGAATTGTTTTTGGTTATCGCATTTACTGATAGCCAAGCTGTCTCCAACCATTTTGTCTTTTTACATCAATCGGTAGTTTGCCAGCAAAGTGCTAAAAACAATGAAGCAAAGCAAAATTGTATGGCTAATATTTAGGGAAATTGCTATGTTTATCAAAAAAAAAAAAATTATCAAATCTTTTATCTTAAATGTTGTGGCACAATTTTCGTCATTGAATATTAATGAGATTTATTTATCTGATGGTGAAAAACTGTGTCATATCATTTGGGATAAAGATTTAATAAAAACATTTAGAAAAAATAACATTACCCAATATTTAGTGTTTGGAAAAGAAAGAGGAGAAGGATTCAAATCTGTGGGCGGTCTCCAATACTTGCTCGATTAGTCTAACTTTTATCTTTCTCTCTTGAGCAATGAATGGAGTTAAAAGGTTGTTTTAAAAAATAGACTTGATAATTACAATTATGAATTTTATTATGAGTGTTAATATTATTTATATTTACTACCTATTCAATGGTTGTAATTATCAAATTTATTTTTTAACTCTATTTTTTAAATCCACTTAGCATTAATCTTCTCTCTTAAAAAGAATTTTTATCTTTGATCATTTGCTTTTTTATAAGTTTCATTATTTATTGAGTAATGTTATTGGGACATAAAAAGTTAATATAATTTTATTATATAATGATGTGTCAAATGATGAAGCTTCGATGACAAAAGTTCAAGAATTTCAGTCACAACAATATTATTGAATCACGTCACAATAATTCTATTAAACTATGTCTCTGTCACATTATTAGGTACACAAATTAGATTAAATTTTTAAATCCCAACAACATTACTCCAATCCTTTTTAAGGTTACTATCTTTGGAGAAAGTCTTAGCTATGTATACATTTGACAAAGAAAAACATTAAAAACACGAGCAATGTTATTGAGACCTAATTTGATGACCTAATTCACTGTGATATTTGGATTCATTGTAGACCCCATCAAAAATTAGAATTTCTTGTTGATTCAATGATTCCTATGAAGCCACATCATTATGTCAACAAATTAGATTAAATTTTTAGATCTAAATAGTATTACTCTAAAAACACTAAGGTAATTCTTTATGCACCAAGTTTGTGTATCAAACAATCTGCAACCATTTTGGATCACTGATGAGACCCACTAATCCAATGGTTGTAAGTGATTTTGATGCAAATTTTGGTACACATTGAGCTTTTTGAAACTTTTTAATACTGCTATGTTCATAGAAATGCAAATTAAGAATACTTTTAAGTGACTCAGTTTGAAGATAAGCAGTGGCTTAATGGCTCTGCAGCCTGTTATTGAACCGTTAGGGAGGGGGTTGGTGATTCGTGGTATTTGGGCGGACCAGTCAGGCCCTATCTATGGACTGCCAACGACCCGGTTGCCCAACCCATAACTTGTCCAGAGCCGTTGGCAAGCCGGTCGGGTATAGTTCGCCATTGTCCACCTTTATTCTAATTATACCTGACTACCCTTAGAAGAAAATGTCTCCTATTCATGTTAGAACTGCAAATATAAGAGGTTCAGGTGAAGTTTCGATTTTTTTTTTGTTTGTTTGTGTTCTTTCGTTGATTGTCCTGAAAATTATCAAGCGGTACACTTTGTAGAACTTATTTTTCTTAAAATCCACAGCTTAGACTTTTCCGTCATTAAGTCCTCAACTCTTAAATTTTTGGCGATCAGATATACATTTCAGTTTTGCATATTTTTTGTATTAGGTAATTACTCTTAACTTAGTTTATACAAGATTTTGGCAGTTTCCTTGTTTTGTTATTCTGTTTTATTAGATAAAAGGTTTCCTAAATCAAGGGCTTAATTAATCGTTTGAATTTTGAAAGGGTTAATTATCTTAATTCATGAAAGATTTTGAAAGCCAACATTATTTCAAATTCTCCAGTCGGCCATTGAATCTTCAATCTCCAGTTAGACAACTTTTTTTCAAATTCTCTAAAAGCCATTAAATCTTCTATTTTTGGTCGCTGACTTCTAAATTCAACCACCGAATCTTTGTCTCCTCAAGAAGTTATTGTGCCGATTTTGTTTTTTAGAATCGTCAACAACGTTTCTGTGCTGTTAAACTTCAAAATCGAGTTACAGAATAAACGAAAGCTACAACGTTCTTCAATTCTCATATATTAGGTTCAATTTTTTTTTCATTCATTTATTTTTATCAGAGAATAAGTCGTTTTGGTCACCGAATAAGACGTTTTTTCAAAACTGGTTGTAATTGGCGCATATTATCTTCAACTTCCACAAACTGGATCATTTGTTCTTAGGTTTGAAGTGTTCCTTTAACTATGGGTTTTATTTTTCTGTTTTTGAATTTTCAATTTCTCATATAATCTGAATTGGAGAATTCAAAAATATTATTCTTATTGTATAATTTTAGTTGTGTGAATTCAGATCAGTATTTTTTGTGCTCAATATATTACCTTTCATTATTTTTTCATCATAATATCTTTTATACATTGATCAAAATTTTGTTGGACATGATTTTGACTTTAAAAAAATTGTCTTTCGGTATCTGTTTGTTGTCGCAGTTTTGATTTGAATTATTCAAATGTTTATGTGAATTTTATCAAAATAAATAATTTTTTGTTTTTTTTAAAAATTTCTCCATTATAATTCTACGAATTTGTGAATTGGTATTAATATCCGATGAACGTATTTTACATTTTGGATTTATGTCATTGTTTGGCTAACATGACAACAAATAGTGAATCAACACATAACTCCCAAAAAATGAAGATTGGTGCTCAAATCACAAAACGAGCCTAATAGTTTGACAATTAATAGTGAATCCACACTTAACACAAATTATGAAAATTAGTACTCAATTCAAGAAGCTAGAGTAAAAGTGTGACAACAAAGAGATAATCAACACATAAACCCCCAAAATACAAAAAAAAATGTACTCAAAATAGTGTGACAAGAGTGAATCAACTCATAATGGTGTGACAACAAAGAGTGAATCCACACATAACTCCCAAAAATTAAAAATTGGTACTAGTCCACAAAGTTAGGGTAAAAGTGTGACAACAAAGAGTGGATCGACACATAACACATAAACTATGAAAACTAGACTCAATTTCAAGAAGCTAGTTAATAGTGTGACAAGAAAGAGTGAATCCACACATAGTTCCTAAAAATTGAAAATTTGTACTCAGTTCACAAAGTTAGAGTAAAAGTGTGACAACAAAGAGAAAATCAACACATAAACCCCCAAAATACAAAAAAAAATGTACTCAAAATAGTGTGACAAGAGTGAATCAACTCATAAACCCAAAATCTTCAAATCTCTACTCACTACATACAATTTATAAATAGGGTGTTAACAAAAAATGAATCAATACATTACCCCAAATTTTGAAAATTTATAAAAATTGAATTTTCAAATTTGAAATAGAGTGACTTCATAGTGTGGCACTATACAACAACTTAATGTATAAGATAAAAATTTTCTAGTCTAAAATTAAAAGTTTGAAATACAGTTGATTTATCAGAAAAGATGACGAATTTCATAATTGCCAATACAAATAGGGTTAATGTATTATAAGTTTTGGGGGGTTTAAAAATTTTGAATTTGAATACGTGATATAGAGAGAGAAAGAATCCTAATTTGATTTTTTTTTTTTACAATTAAGGAGTTTTAATTGTGTGTATATGTGTGTGTATCAGATAGAAGAATAATCCTCATATTTAAAAGTATCTAAATGTAAAGAATTTTAACTTTGCATTAGTTTTAATTTGGTCACACAATGAATTTTACAGGATTTGACGCTTGGAATGTTGATGGTGAGACGATATCCTTTATTTTACGATGCAAAGTCAGTGAGGGACCCAACTTTTACCAAGGAAAATTATGGATCAGTCCATCGAATTTTTATTGTTTGTAGCCAAGATCAAGCAATAACAAAGGACATTCAAATGTGGATGATCAAGAATAATCCGCCAGATGAGGTGAAGATGATCTCTACGGATCATATGCTCATGTTCTTTAAGCCTCATCACTTGTCCTCCAATCTGCAGGAAATTGCTGACAAGTATTATTGATCCTGGCACTTGTAGCTCTAACAAGTGTTATATATTCCTCAACCTACTGTTTAGAATAAGTAAATTAATTGATAAATAAATAAGATTGTTGGCATGAGAAAATAAATAAATAAAAATGGTTGAGCTACACTTTGGTATTTATCAATTGTTATAAAAATGGTTGAGCTATATTTGATAATACCATAATCAGCAGTTCAATCTTTACTTATCATAACTCAACTTTGAACAACACGACTTCAAAGATTGAGGATGGGACGACAGACAAGGAGCGAAATGTCATCCCTAGCATGTAGGAAGATCGGCGCCATCCGTTGTCGCTGCTCGGAGATAAACAACATCCAAGCTGACCTCCAATCCTCTAAACAAGCTCCTCCAGCAGGAAAAGTTGTATAAACCATCAAGCACCGTCACAACAGCTCATCCCATGATTTTAGGAGCTTAATATCCTTGAATGATATCACCCTGTTTCTAGAAGCTCATGCCACGTCACACCTAAAGAATGTAGCTTCTAACAACCCAATATTTTTACAGATTCTAACTCTTGCAATGTTGTTGGAAAGACAAGATCCTATGTTTAATGATGCAGAGTCGTTAAAGGAAACAACACTTACTAACGAAAATTACATATAAGTCCATCGAGTTTTCATAGTGTGCAGTGATGATAAATCGATAACACAGGATAACTGAATGTGGATGATAGAACTCTTAGGGGTGGTTCAGTGGCTGAACTTGATCTTTGGTAATTCAGAAGTCTCACGTTCAATACTTCTTATACCTTTTAAGGGCCAGCTACTCTTGTTTTTCAGGGAACATGTTCTAAACTAGCTTGGGCTATGGTGGTTAGTATCCGAGCTCGCAGAAATAGTATGCCCAATCTTAGAAAACGTATATCAAAAAAAATATGTGGATGAAAGAAAATAATCCACCAATGAGGTGAAGACCATCTCTACGGATCATATGTCATGTTCTCTAAGCCACAAGAGTTGGCCTCCAATCTAACAGGAAATTGCTAAGAAGTAATTTTAATTCCGTCAATTGCATTAAATAAGTCATATGTTTCTCAACTTGATGTCTGAAATTATTAATGTGCTTGGTCTACAAAATCGTTTGCATCACTTTTTTTCTTTTCTTCCTTCTTTGCTTGTCTTGGCTTATAAATTAGGTAAACTTATACAGTATTAAGAATGAGATTATAGTGGCGTCATATTAACATCGAATCAATAGGAGTTTGATGTCCAATCAAGGAGAAAAAAATAAACAAGCCGGCGAACTAGTGGGTTGGGTACCCATCTCATCCCCCACCTAATTCATGATTGATGTAGGTTGAATTTCACTAACTACATAATGACAACATGTCCCTCCTCGCTTAGAATGTTATTTGAAAAAATATTTATGCCCTCTAAAAAATACCCAAGTAGAGTCATTAGCCATGAATTTTGTGCTCTTAGGTGAAATTGGATTAATCTCAATCATATTGTGCTTTTATAAATATGTAATTTAAATTGGTAGTTGTAATATTATATATATACACATTTTATTTAGTGTATTAAAAAAAATGGTTAATTGTATTGGAGGTTCTCAAAGTATGAAGTTTGTCTCATTTTAGTCCCCAATGTTTCAATTGTATCATTTTAGTCTCTGAAGTATTGAATATGTTTCTATATGGTCCATCGAGTAGACAACTTGTCACGTAATACTTAAATATGGACCCAAAAAAAAAAAAATTGGATAATTCTTGACCAAATTTTTGCTCAAATTTTGGTTAAATAGTTTCTCAAATTACACAGTTTTGATCATAAGCTATCTAAATTTTGGTCAAAAGTTACCCATATTACACATTTTTTGTTAAGAGCTACCCAAATTTTGTTTATGAGCTATCAAAATTATTTTTTATCCATATTTAGGTATTACATAACAAATTTATGATAAAAAATAGTTATAAATCTAGACGTTGTCTGTTTGAACTTTGAAGGACCATATAAAAACATATTTAATATTTCATGGACCAAAATGATAGAATTAAAATATTGGAGATTAAAATGAGACAAACTACATACTTTAGGGACTTCCATACCATTAACCTAAAAGAAATTACTGGCGTGGCATTTAAAAGCCAATTGAGGGATGTTTATCACGTCGATGAGTGTTATTGATGACAACATTGACTTACATGAATTTGATGGCCAAAACAAGAAAAAAAAATGAAAGTAGTTGAAAAGTTTTGCAAAATCGAATTTCAAACGTAAATCATGAAACCATCTAATCTCATACGCAATTTAATTGTTTGATTAGGTTATTTGGATCAAGCTTATTAATAACTTGAGTAATATTATTTGAACTTAAAAATTTGATCTAATTTACTAATTTAATGATGTGATTTCATCACGTTTGAATGTTTGATGGGACCCTCAGTCAATCTAAAGATTGTAGTGAATTAAGTCAACAAATTAGGTCAATAAATTTGGTCCAATAACATTGCTCCATCATAATATAATTGATTATTAGTCAATGTTCAATACATGTTGGATACCTCTTCAAGATCCGTGATCTTTGAATGTTCTCTCCTCTATCTTACTCCTTGGATTGGTCAGTTATGAATGGATCGATCTCTCTATGTTGGATAAGTATTGGAATTTGGAAGACTAAACACTTGTGTTGCCGCATTTTTAGACTTATGAAGCTCAAATTACTGACAATATATAAATAGCAACGAAGCTTTAAGAATGACGAACACAAGAGGAAGAAGTAGAGTTAGGTAATGGAGAAGAGTGGGAGGCATTTTGTGCTGGTTCATGGAGCTTGTCATGGGGCATGGTGTTGGTATAGGGTGGCGACGCTGTTGAGAGCGGCGGGTCATAGAGTCACCGCCCTCGACCTAGCTGCTTCTGGGATTAACCCAAAACAGTTGTATGAGCTCCATACCATCTCAGACTACCTCGAGCCATTGTTGTCATTCATGGCAGCGCTACCATCGGAGGAAAGGGTTGTTTTGGTGGGGCACAGTGCCGGAGGGATTGCCATTTCAGTTGCTATAGAAAGGTTCCCTAAAAAAGTTGCTGTTGCTGTTTTTGCCACCGCTTTCATGCCTGGTCCTGACCTCACTGTTCAAGCTATCCTTGATGAGGTACTGTTGACTTCCTCTTATTCTAGTATTCTATACAATAAAAAATGAAAAGTACATTTTTGGATCAATTTAATAAAAAAGAAAGTATCTTTTAAGATATGAATAATAATGTGATTGTTTAGAAAAACTCAATCACACGTCGAAAAATTATTAAAAGTTAAAAAAGTTTATATTAAATGTTATAGAAAATATGTATATAATTAGATTATATTAAATTGTATAAAATCTAACTTATGCACTAATCTAAACAGAATGCATAGAAATCAAAACCAGTGTACTTACATTGACGCAAAATAACACGAATAGTAAAATCCAGAAAATCAGAAATCCGAAAATCCATTAACAAAAATAATAATCTAAGTCATGTGTAATCACAGTTTTCTTAAGACAGATTTGTTCCATCTCGATGCTTAAGGTTGATAAGCAACTGTCCCCCAAAATAAAACAGATTTCATTCTTGAAAATTCAACACTTCTCCAAGACTCCAACGAACACAATTCTGTGTTTATACTTGAATCGAACTTAAAATAATAATGCAGCAATATGCAGAGAGAGAGAAGAAGAAAGACTGAATAGTTAGTTCAGTATTTTGGATAATTGAGAGAACAAGAATGAGGGAGCAATTCTTGAATTGTTCAATGATATGTTTTGGGAGTGCAAGAAATCACATATTTATAGACTCCATAGTTAGGGGTGTCCATGGGCCGGGCCTGAGTAGTGTAGGCCCAAGCCCTTACCCAAGTGAGTTATCGGACGGGTCAGGCCGGGCTTCGGGTAGGGGTAGGCTACCCGTAGCCCAACCCGTGAACCTATTGGGTGGGCTTGCTGGGCAAGCCTGCTTGCGTGCTTTTTTATATACATATTTATATAAAAATAATGAATATCTTTGTAACTTAATATTTGTGTAAATTATTTTTTTGAATCAAAAGTAAAGTTAAAATGGATAAAAATAAAATAACGAACTACATCCAATTGAATGAATAAATCCCAATTAGGTTGACACCTACTAACTTATTTGTCATTTACATTACTCTATCATTTAAAATTTATATGCTTAATACATGGAAAAGAAAATGATACATTATTTATAATATCTAAATTTTTAAAACTTCAGATTTCGATATTTGAAAATTTATTTCAAAATTTCAAATTTAATGGTCTAAAAATATAAATTTTTTTCAAATGAATGGTGGGCTGGGCTGGGCTGGGCTTGCTGGCGGGCTTGACGGGTGGGCTCTTGGGCAGGGCTTTGGGCCGGGTAATGGGTTTGGGGGCAAACCAAAGCCCTCTTTTTAAAGATATTGGGCTCGGGCTCGTGCTCAGGCGGGGCAACTATCGAGCATATCGGGCTTCGGACCTATTTTTTTCGGGCCGAGTAACGGGACTCGTGGGTAACCCGGCCCATGGACACCCCTATCCATAGTGGCTTTTCATAAAATGTATAAACATATGTAATTGTACCTTTTAATCCAAATGGTATCAATGATGACTTTATGAAAAGGTACAACCATTTGAAATTGTGTCTTTTAGTTCAAGAGATATTAATGATGACTTTATGAAAAGTTGTGACTATTTGTAATGGTGTCTTTTAACCAAAATGTGTTAATAGTGACTTTATGAAAAAATGTAACTATTTGGATTGATGTCTTTAACCAAAAGTCACCAATTTTAAATTAGTAGTTTTTCATATTTTATTCTTTTCACACATTTTCAATTGCTCCCAAAAGTCACAAAGACTTTAATAATTTCTCATTCACTACTTAATGGTTTTTAAATAAATATACCATTATTTCCAACAATAAACTCTTGTGTGCGTAAGCAAAACAAGACATTTGACACCGCTCGTATCGTATTTTTTTTTTTTTTTTCTCAAAACCACCCAATGTGGGTGGGGGGTTTGGCAGGACCCCTACCAGTACATAAAACTAAACGAAAAAATGTACAAGGGAGGAGGTCATAAAGTCAAGCCTCCAGAAGTGGAAGAAAGTCCAAAAACGAGGTGACTCACCACCAAAAGCATGAAAAATAAATAAATAGAAAAGCAAAGTGGGAATTCCCCACAGAACAAAATAATAGGAAACATCAATTAAAATAAAACTCAACGACGAACGTGAGGGGTCTGTCGAGCGTCCAAGGCAATGATGCCTGCAATCCCAGAAGGAAGGGATGACGAATCAGGGAATCGCTGATTGAGCTGCTGAGAGCAATCCCAATGTGGGTGGGGAATCGCTCGTATCGTATGAATGGGAAGGTGAAAAGGGAGGAGAACAAAACTTAGATAATGATAGTTAAATTTGTCTAAATAACATAGTGATAAATTGGTAGACACCAAACCTCTCAGTACTCCCCGCTAATAATAGTAATACACACACATGTTTTTTTTTTTTTTTTTGGGGGGGGGGATCACACATGTACATTCATTTCAAGTACTATGTATTAAATTCTCAAATTCGATATAAATATTATCACTGTTACATTTGAATCTTTAGTGATTATTTTATGTACTATGTATTAATTTTCTTTATGCAAAAATACAGACGACTCAAGGATTGGACTATTACATGGACAGCAAATTGACATTCGACCAAGAGCAGCGCATAACCTCTGTCTTATTTGGCCCCAAGATGTTATCAACCAAGTTGTATCAACTCTGCCCACCCGAGGTGAATGTTTCCCTAAGATCTTAAATATATACATTATTTCAACAAAAAATATTATTAACATATAATTTAAAGACGTAATCTGGTGGATTAATTTATGGTATACCATTAGATTAGGTGCAGTTTCTTTTCTTTTCTTTTCTTTTATTTTTTTTAGTGTTCTTTTGTAGTTTTTTTTTTTTAATGTATTAGTGCCATGGTGATTTTTACAGGATTTGACTCTTGGAATGTTGTTGGTGAGACCATATCCTTTCTTTTATGATGCAAAGTCAGTGACGGACACAACTTTTACCAAGGAAAATTACGGATCAGTCCATCGAATTTTCATCGTTTGTAGCCAAGATCGAGCAATAACAAAGGACGTTCAAATGTGGATGATCAAGAATAATCCGCCAGATGAGGTGAAGATGATCAATACGGATCATACGGTCATGTTCTCTAAGCCTCATCACTTGTCCACCAACCTGCAGGAAATTGCTGACAAGTATTATTGATTCTGGCACTTGTAGGTCTAACTAGTGTTATATATTCCTGAACCTTCTGTTTAGAATAAGCAAATAATTAAATAAATAAATAAGATTGTTTGCATGAGAAAATAAATAAATAAAAATGGTTGAGCTACACTTTGGTTTTATCAATTGTTATACCTTGCATGCCTTGTCTGGTTATTTAGTTAAATCTAAGACGATATTAAAACTGAAATTATGGCAAATATTGAAACATAATTTAAGCATCTAAAAAATCGATCGTATTATATCAAATAATAATTTCTTTCCTTCTAACCCCAAGGGGTAGTCTAGTCATAGGGACAGAGATGAGTTGTATATTCAGACATCTTGAGTTAGAAACTTGAGAATTCCGTAATTCCGGCATGATTGTCTTGTCTTTGATCAAACTGAAGAGAGGAATAATTGAAGTGCATAAGCTGGCCCAGATACTATTCCTGACCATAATACCAAAAATATAAACAAATTATTTTTTCCGTTCATTTTTCTTAAATTACATAATTAAAAATTAATTTCTACCAATTATATAGATTATTACCCATTATTGATATTTCTTTGATGATGCTAACAGGAGTTCAATGTCCAAGTAGTGTTTTTTTTTTTGGTTGAACAAATGTCCAAGTAGTTGAACAAGTCAACAATCACACTTCTCTAATTTGTAACTCTCATTTTGAGAATTTAGTTGCCTTCTATAAATTTTTCAAAAATAACAATGTAGCGGTATCCAAAGTTATTTCTTATCAATACGAGTTATCAAAATATCCAGTGTTGTCATTGAAATAAGATTAAGAATAGTACGGGAATACATTTTCAAAGACCAATATTTATGTCAACAATAAATCTTTTAATTTGTGATCATAACCGCAAACTCGAAACACAAACAATTATACATAAATCAAGCGTAACTGGTAAGATAAATAATCTTAATTTTTGAAAAAAAAACATAACAGTCACTAATTATCACCTGCCTAACATTTCATGCCACTTGAAAAAGAAGGAAAAGAAATGGACTGTCGACTCCGTATAAAGCATGATTTTTTTCTCACTATCTCTCCCCTATTTTCTCTTCATCTCTCTTTTTCCCTATTACTTTCCGCTATTTTCTCTATATATCTATCATTGATAATTTATTTTCTTTTCAAATATGTAAAGATTTGATTTATTTTTTCATCTCTCTCACCTATTTTCTCTCTCTCTCCCCCCTATTTTCTCTAACCATTTCTCTCTCTCTCTTTCTCTCTCTCTCTCTCTCTCTCTCTCTCTCTATTTATATCAACATTACAACAACACAATTACACTAATCAATTACACCAATTAGTTATAATTGTCTTATAATACACCAAACAGTTACTCATGCATTCTAATAAACCAAACAGTTACACCAAACAATTACACAAATTTATAACACCAACTTAATTTGTCATTCAGTTATTTACATAAAACTAAATAGTTGCACTATTTAGTATCGCGAAATCGTTACACCAATAATATATATCAAATTTAGTATAATGGTAAAGTCTTTTGTCTAATGATAAACCCAATTTGGTGTATATAATTGGTGTAACCATATCGTGCTATTAAATGGTGTAACTCTTTGATTTATGTAAATAACAAAATGACAAATTTGGTTGATGTTGTAATTTCTTATAGCTGTTTAGTGTAACTGTTTAGTTTATTATAACAAATGAGTAACTGTTTAGTGTATTATAGGGTAATTGTAACTAATTGGTGTAACTGATTAGTGTAATTGTGTTGTGTAACATTGATATAAGGAGAGAGAAAAAGAGAGATAATAAGGAAATAAGGGGAGAGGGAGGGAGAGAGAGAGAGAGAAAAAAAATAAGAGGGAGAGAGAGATAAAAAAATTAAATCAAATCTTTACGTCTTGAAAAAAAATTATCAATATGAGAGAAAGAAAGAGAGAGAGATAAATAGAGAGAAAGTAGGGAATAGATAGTGAAAGAGTAATGGAGAGAGAGTAATGGAGTAATAAATACCCTTCTAGTCTTTTTTCAAAAAAATGCACTTAGGGGCAAATAAGTTTCCTTATAACTCAAATAAGTCTAAATTTTTGTACCGGCTTCCAAATTACCCAAAAAATATAGCCAAATGGACCCTAAAAACATTCTTTTAATTAGGGGTGTCCATGAGCCAGATTACCCACAGGTCCCGTTACTTGGCCCAAAAAAATAGGTCTAAAACCCGATAAGCCCGATAGTTGATCTGCTCGAGCCTAAGCTCAATATCCTTAAAAATAGGGCTTGAGTTTGCCCCCAAACCCATTACCCCGCCCGAAGTTCGGTCCAATAGCCCGTCCGAAAAAATTCGACCCAAGAGCTCGCCTGTCAAGCCCAGCCCGCCCATCATTTTTTGAAAAAAAGTTATACTTAAATTTGAAATTTTGAAATAAGTCTCCCAATGTAGGAATTTGAAGTTTTAAAAATTTAGACATTATAAATAATATATTATTTTATTTTCCAAGTAAGTATACAAGTTTTAAAAGGTAAAGTAATGCAAATGATAGATAAGTAAGTATGTGTCAACTTAGTTGAGATATATTCATTCTATTAGATGTAGTTCATCCTATAATCAAAAATAAAATTATTAATTATTTTATTTTTATCCATTTTGATTCCACTTTTGATTTAAAAATATAATTTAAACAAATATTAAGTTACAAAAATATTCATTATTTTTAAATGAAATTATATATAAAAAAGCCTACAAGCAGGCCTGCTCAAAAGGCTCGCGGGTTGGGCTGCGGGTAGCCTATCTCTACCCAAAGCCTAGCCCAGCCTGAGCCGATAACTCACTTAGGCAAAGGCTTGAGCTTACACTACCCAAGTCCGACCTAAAAAAAATTTCGCCAGCCTAATCCAGCCCGACCCATGAACACCCCTACTTTTAATCCACACTCAACTAGGACAAGTTTACTTTTTATGGCTCACTTGGTGGAGAAATTTTTGTGCAGGATTGTCCTTTTGACATTTCTCAAAGTCCTTTAACTCTCTCTCCATGTCCTTTCCAACGAAATATGTCATTAAGAAGAATGGGGTGTGTCAATTGGTTGCTTAATTAGATATAAAAAATTTGGTTGCTTAATCACCATAATATTCTTTGCTATGACTTCTTATAATTTTTTCCTCAACCATTGTGGTCAATTCATACTTCTGTTAATTAGGTTTGTATCTGATGAGCCCAGATCAAATTGGGCCTAGACCCAATTCGTGGGGTGAGCCCAAATCAGTTAAAAGATAGGTTAAACCCAACTCATGGCCTCAACTCAGTCCAAAGTTCAAGAGACTCGGGAAGGTCAACGCATGAGGGGAGCAATCATCGGGATAGTCACTACTTGAGGATCACGTCACGCCTATCCTTAATTGCAGTTATCCTCCCCGAGAGACTAGTAGTCTGGCATTCACATCACCGCTTCAACTAGGGCTTTGTGCCTATGAATTGTAAGTCCTCTACAAATGAGGGGGACACGACTATCTCTCACATATATCATACCTTGAGTTTACCTTTACTATTTCTCTCACCTGCTACTTTATTCTCTCATTAATAAAGTTCTTCGACCACCGTCGCTGCCTTTAGTGGTTAGGTCACATCGGCCTAACCACCCAATCTTTGATGCCTACTATCAACTGCCTCATTAGTTGTCTTGCATCATACACTCGACAGTTTGATTGTACATAACCTATTTTATGCATCATCTGTATCTATTTGAAAATATAAATCTTGGTATAAAAAAGGCCCAAAATAAAAAGATAAATAAAAAATTAATTCAATCTTAAAAAAACAAGTTTGTAGAATTGTTGTTAGTGATAAAAAAAATAAAAATATACGTGCAAGTAATGGTTTAACAAATGAACAACTTAAACATTAAATAAAATTAAATTTACTATAAAAGATGTAAAAGCAAATTTTTATTATGTTTAGTTATTTTTATAACTACATAATATTATATAAACTATTACACTTAATCTTAATACGGCCACATTTATAATTTTTGCCTTAGGCCCCCGAAAAAGTTGGGCTGCCTTGAGAGACGTGTGCGTGTGTGTAGGTCACTTTGGTAAACCCTAGAAGGAAAACGTTCCAATGGTCATAGCAAGATTCTTGGTCACCCAAGCAGGGCCAAGGTTGAAAGTGGCCTCCACCTCCTTAGCATGAACAAACTCATGGAGTTTGACCATTGCCTTCTCCACGCTGTCCCACATTGTTGATGGAGCAGTTATTGGATTTGTAGGGGTGACCAGAGCAGCGTAACTCTTCTCCTCAGCCACATTGGAGGCTTTAGCCTTGCCCTTGTCAGTTGTAGGGGCATGGGGTGTTTTAACCGAGAGGACCGTCTAAAGGGGGTCATCTGCTTGGTAAAGCTACCGCGAGATTGACCCTTCCATTTGGGACAACCTTGGAGTAGGAATTGATACTAGAAAGGTGGTGGATCTCGAGGATGTTCTTTTACCCTGAGAGGAATTCACCCTCAGCCTCTTGCACAGAGGTGGGTTGACATCAGAAGCTCTCCTAGCCGCAACCTCTTGAAGAATCTTCTTGTCAACTGGTTTAGAGGACATCGCTGAAAGGTAAAAATGAATCAAAGTATGCCCAAGCTAGAACAAGAATTGCAGCAAGGTAGAGTTGTACCTTTGGAGGAGAAAGTTGCTAGATTCGGAGGATCAGAGGCAATTGGAGGAGGACCTAGCTGACATTGAAAGAGTACTTGGTCGTTTACGAGATTAGAGAGATCTTTCGTGGGGTAGTCGAGTACCTTTTTTTTACTCGACACTTCAGTTTAGGAGGCAGTGGATTTGATTAACTCGCATTTCAGGAAAGCAAAAAAAAAAAATGAACAATTCAATGAAACTGCATATTGAATGGCACCAAAGAAAATCTATTTATGAAGAGAAGGGGTAGGAGTTCCCCATAGCCAAGGGACTAAATGGAGTCCACAAGCAAGGGCCTCTAATGGCCCAAATTCACAATCTAGTCCAAAAATAAAGAAAAACTTGTCTTTTCAATCTTTCACTTTTGAAGAGCAGCCTGCCAGGAGGTTTGTTCCTTCTCGCTTGGAGAGGTAGAACCACCCAAAGCCTTGCCCAGGACAAGGGGTGAGTTTATAGCA
The DNA here is from genome assembly GCA_951799425.1 of Ilex aquifolium. Taxonomy (NCBI): domain Eukaryota; kingdom Viridiplantae; phylum Streptophyta; class Magnoliopsida; order Aquifoliales; family Aquifoliaceae; genus Ilex; species Ilex aquifolium. The sequence continues at coordinate 6,984,971 of OX637391.1, forward strand.
GTGCATGAGTTCGGCAAGGGTAGGCTGTACATTGATGTCATTGACCCTAGCCTAGATAACACCTATGTTGACCAAAATCCCCCAACTATTTGGGGTCAATTAAGTCAGAGCAAGATTCAAGAAATGGAGGGCCTCCCTAATATATTTGGGCATCGAGAAATGACGTCCAACCTCAAAGATGGACTCATAGAAGCAGATTTCATAAGGGCTAAAAGAATTGGTAGCTTCATCAAAGAAAGGAACCCTAAGGCGCATAGAGTTGGGGATTTGATATAAAGCCCTAATTTCTTAAAGGGCGACATCATCGAGGCAACTTCGGTAATTCTTGGCCCCAATGACCTTGAGAGACGAAGAGCCAATCTCTAGAATGGAGTCGAAGTCCTCGTTGGCCACATCGATCTGGATCACTAGCGCCAGAGTACTCTCAGTTAATGTGTGCTCAGAATCAATCGCCATAATAATTAAGCTACGGTGATTGATGTATAAATTTAGTAGAGAAAGACGATTAGGTCTATCGGTAAGCAAAGAATGGCAAAAATTAAACACAGATTCTAGTCGGGCTCGAATAAACCTATTTATGAATAATCCAATATGATCACGATTGAAATTCTTCCACCGAAGAAAACAAAAGCGATAAAAATGGAACTGAAAAGTGTGGCTCCAACCTATATACTCCAGGATAAGAAGTTTAAATGAAATAGAAAGGCGAGAAAAGATAAAGACGAAGAAAGAAGGGTGTATCATAATCCTTAGTGCTCTCAGAGATATGTTGGGTAGTAGTGGGAAAAAAGACTTTATATACTGGCTCCACAACGGCTCGCAGACGGTTGTGTATGCACGATCATTGTTCCCGCTTCCTCGGGCGCTAACAAACAAGTGCATTAAATTCGTGGCACGTGCAATTCATTGGTTCAAATTGAGGGGCAACTGATAATGGTAAATTAAGCACGAGCTCGGCAAAGGAGCTCTACAGCTCGGAGGAGGAGCTCTATAGCTCGGAAAGGCCCAATCCTTAGCTCTTTTTTCACCAGCTCACAAACGTCTCAGCTCAATAGCTCTGCATGCTTTGACTAATTCAAACTAGTTGAGATATTGCTGCTATAGGGCGCTATCATCTATTACACTTTGGGTGCCTCCCCATTCAAATAACAATTAAGGATCTTTCTATGGTCCAATCTTCTAGACTATAAAAAGGCCAAGTTGGACACCATCTAGGCAAGTTTACTACTCCTAACTAAATACTATCACTTTCAATCATTTATTTCCAACTTTATCATCGGAGAGTCGACTACCGGAGTCCATCTGATCCTCGATTTCTCTTGAAGGAACACCTCCACTAGTGGTCAAGGCATAATTCCGATCAACCATATTGGTGGAAAATATTTGGGATCAACACCAGTCATGAAGAAGATAAGAACAATGAATTCAGATAAACAAATTGAACAAATGTAGAGACAATCGTCCAAACCCCATCTAACAACTCTATGGCTCTTTCCATTGCATTTGTGGAAGCCATGTTTGTGTACACCTATGAAGCACGGATACGGATACGGGATACAGATACGATACGATACGGATACGGCGATACGACAAAAAAAAAAAAATAGGATACGGGTACGGCTAGGATACGTCCATAAAATATATATTTTTTAAAATTTTATTATTATATTTAATTTAATAATTATGAATTTATTATATTTAATGTAATAATCAAATACAGTTAGTCGATCGTCAGTGTGAGTGAGTGAGTGAGAAAGAGAGACGATCGTCGACTGAAAGGGGGCTGTGGAATAAAAGAAGAGAGGGTTTCATAATATATATTTTTTTTTGCAAATAAGGGTCTAATTATATTTGCTCTTGTGCCCCAATACTTTTTTAAAATTCGAATATTACCCCGCCGTATCCAAAACGTATCCGGCCTTATCCAAAATGTCTTATGCGTATCCTAGGCGTATCCCACTCGTATCCAAAACGTATCCGGCCGTATCCGAAAATCAATTTTATTTTTTTAATTTTAGGATACTTTTCAGACGTATCCGGTACGTATCCGAGGCGTATCCGACGCGTATCCGTATCCAAAAGTATCCGATACGAATACTTTAACCCTTTTGAAGTATTCGTGCTTCATAGGTGTACACCATAACTGTCAAAGGACAATTATAAGATCCATACTTGAAGCTGTCATGTGCAACAGTGACGGTCTGAAAACTAATGGTTAAGAGAACCTAATTATTAGATAAATACATTAATTTATCCCATCTCTCTCTTTTAGTTTAAACTATCGATGAGATGTTGAACCAACACTAATCATACTCGCTAGCTATCTCTCGGAGATAATGACAGAGTTCTGCTGGTTTTGAGCACATTGCCATATGGTCTGCGCCTTTGATTTCCTTCGCCTCCGTCGTTCCAATGTTTTCAATCATCCATTGCTGGAATTCCTCTGGTATCCCTTTATCCTCATTGCATACAACATAAACTCGCTTAACTGATCCATACCTCTCGCTCGAGAACTTAGTTGCCTTTGACAAATCTTCCAGAAATAATGATCCAGGCCTTACTAATGTCCTCGCCAATGTAAGATCCTAAAACAAGAATCATTTAGGCAGTTACAAATATGCAATAACAACTTGGAGAGAGGGAGAGGGGGGAGAGAGAGAGAGAGAGAGAGAGAGAGAGAGAGGGGGGGTTTACTTCAATGGGGCAAAGTTGGTAAAGCTGGGATGACAAGAACTTGGGGCCAAAAAACATTGATGTGAGAGGTTCTTCCAAACTACCCAGGGGTGAAAACTGAGTATCCAACCAAGCTTCTGCTGGGGTCCTCTCGTAATACTTGCAAAATAGAGGAAAGAGAATTTAACAAAAAAGTCAAACAAAATTGAGTACTTGAAAATTGTAAGACATAAAATAAAAATTACAAAATTGACATATTTGAAACAAATTAGGGTAAATTTCATATTTAGTCCCTAAACTTTGACTTTGGTATTAATTTAGTCCCTAAATTTTCAATTATTCTAATTTAACCCCTCAACTAGTAATTTCGTTTCAGTTAAGTTCTTTCGCCAATTTTCACTGTTAGATTATATGTTTCTATTTAATTTAATGGTAAAAATAGATAAAAGAATTTAATTTTGACAAAATTTATAGTTGAGAGACTAAATTAGAACAATTAAAAATTTAAAAATCAAATTAAAATCGAAAGAAAAATTCAAGTACCAATTATGAATTTTACCCAAAAAAAAATTTCATGTTCAAAAAAATACAAAAAGTGAATGTCATCTCTAATATTGCCTTCAATGACAGGTCAAGCTGTCTCCCTCCATTCTGTCTTTTTACATCAATCCGTAGTAGGGGTGTTCACCCTACCCTACGGGTAGAAAATATGCTCTTTCATCTTCCTACCCGATACTTTGTGGAAGAATTTTTTCTTGGCCTACCCTACCCGACAGGTGTGGTATTTCTACCCGACTTCCTACCCAATTAATCGGGTAGGAAATCGGGTAAACACTTTTGTAACTATTAATTTTTGAATGCACCAATTTAACAACACAATAAATCAATAACACTAAAATCTAAAATAACTACAACAACAATTATAATAAAACACAAGAAAGTATGAACATCAATCCACCATAATTATTACACAAATACAATAACAATTAATTTAACTTTAAACCATATGAAATATATTAAAATCATATTAATTAATTAATGCGGGTAGGGTAGAGTAGGAATGCGGAAATGGATAGCTCTTCTACATTCTTACCCGATTTAATCGGAAGACTAAAAACTCTTCCGCATTCCTACCCAATTTTTGCGGCTAACCGTTCAGTAGGGTAGGGTAGGAACTTGCGGCTAGTCGGAAATTTGAACACCCCTAATCCGTAGTTTGCCAGCAAAGTGCTAAAAAATAAAAGCAAATCACAATTGTATGGGATTGGCCTACGATACTGTCAAAAAAAATTTGGTATCATTTCTCTAAAATTTATTATTTTAAAAAATATTTTTATAATTATTATGGTTATTTTAAAACAAAAAATTTATTACTTTTGTGATTAATTTATTATTTTTATAGATATTTTTATCACTGTTGTGAGTATTTTTTCCACATTTATGGTAACAATTTTTTTCCACTTTTCTTAAATACAAAAAAAGGTATCACTTTTGTGAATGATTTATCACATTTGTAGATATTTTTATCATATTTGTGGGATATTTTTATTAGTATTGTGATAACTATTTTTAATTTTAGTATCATAATAATAATAATAAAAATATCCATAAATATAATTAAAATTACCACAAATATGATAAAATTTGGTACGGTATCGGAAAGGTATTTGCCAGTACCATAGTCAACTCCAATTGTATGATGCTCAAAAAAAAAACTCCAATTGTATGGCTAATATTTAGTGTTTGGGAAAGAAAGAGGAGAAGGGATTCAAATCTGTGGGCGGTCCACAGATATTTGCTCGATCAGTCTAACTTTTATCTCTATCTCTTAGAAAGAATTTTTATCTTTGTTCATTTGCTTTTTTATAAGTTTCATTATTTATTGAATAATGTTATTAGAACATAAAAAATTGATATAATTTTATGATATAATAATGTATCAAATAATGAAATCCTAAAGAAAAAAGTTCAAAAATTACAGTCACAACTATACTATTGAATAACGTCACAATAATTTTATTAAACCATGTTTCTGTCACATTAAATTAAAATTTTAAATTATAATAACATTACCCGAATCCCTTTTAAGGTTATCATTGAACCAAACCACATATGATCTGTTACAGAAACTTTTTAATACTGCTCTGTTCACAAAAAAATGCAAATTAAAGGTACTTTAAGTGACATAGTTTTTGTACTGCCTTTGCTTATATTCAGTGGATAACACCATGGTTGGTATCAAGAAAAAGTTTTCAATATGATATTGAAAAATAATTTTTAATCCTAAATTTTAATGAAAAAAGGGTACTCAAAAATAAATTTTCGTGCTGTAATCGAATTCTTAAGAGGCTTCAATAGGAAGGGTACCTACCTGATCTAAAACGTAGGATGGGGTGTGTGTGGAATCAGGCATGAAGGCTGCGAGGAAGACAGCAACAGAGATCTTCTCAGGGTACTTGTCCATGGCAACAGCCAAGTTCAAGCCACCAAGGCTGTGCCCAACTAGTATCACCTTCTCGTTCGGAGGAACCGAGGCCATGAATTCAATCAACGGCAGAGTATAGTCGTAAAGGGTACGTAATTCGTCTAATTTCTTCGGGTTGACGCCGGAGGCCGACATGTCAAGGGCCGTGACCCGATGACCAGAGGATTCGAGGCGGGGCTTGATCTTGTACCAGCTCCAAGCTCCATGGCATGCACCATGCACTAAGACAAAATGCTTTTGGTGCTTGGCTACTTCCATTTTTCTTGCTCATAAGTCAGGGTGTTCTTACCTTCTGTTGCAGGCGGCTTTAACTAGTTATAGGTGGTTTTTGTGGCCGCCGTGCGTTTGATTTGTATTCCCGTCGATGGATGTGTATACTAATATTGACTTGTATTGACTGACTTTTCAAAGATATTTCTAAACCTAAATTAGGTAGAAACTAACAAAAGTTGGATTGACTACCGCTACAAAATTTATTACTTCAAATGCTATTTTTGTAATTTTTATAAGTCATTTTATAACCAAAAAATTTATCATTTTTATAGTTAATTTACCATGTTTGTGGATTTTTTTTATCACTTTTGTGTATGTTTTTATCATATTTGTGATTACTATTTTTACCACTTTTCTTAAGTATTGATGATACACAAAATTGTCTTGTGCAAGATCAACAGTCAATAATGTGTACGGGTGTAATTAATGAGCAGTAAACAGGCAATCAATGGCAATATAATCAGCAAAGCAGTAAATATAAAACCAACACAGAGATATATAGTGATTCGGTTCGGGTGACCTACTCTACTCTCGGGAACGACTACGGTGGCCGGAAGTGTTTTATTGAGGAACAATGCAGCCGGGAGAATAACTCCGGGAGTATTACAGTGCTTGGGAAAGAGAGAGAAAGAGAGCCAAGTGTGTGTAGTGAGGTATTGAAGGCGTGCCCTTATTCTTGAGAGGGCTTACATTATATAGCTAGGGTAAGGCGGTGACGTGAAGAAGGGGTCTTCCACTATTTTGGTAAGTACAATTTTAGTAGGAATAGATCTCTTCGGCAAGCATAATTATGGTAGGAGTAGATCTCCGCATCCCGATGTTATTTCCTCGTGCTCCTATTCAGTCGAAGAAAGATCTTGGACTGGACTTGACTTGACTTGGACCTTCATTGGAGTCAAGGGGACAAAGGAGGAGAAGACCAGGAGGGACACACCATGGGCGCCGTCCAGGCCATGGGCGGCGCCCCCTTAGTCCCTGTTGTCTTGGGCTTGAGTTCCTTTGGACCCCGTATTGATTTACGGCCGTATTTCTAATTTCTCTTTATGCCCCCCGTAATTTGGACTTCCCTTTATGCCCTCCATAATTTGGACTTCCCTTTATGCCCTCCGTAATTTGGACTATTCAGCTCCGAATGAGATTTCCTTTGGGCTTTCTCGGTCAGTTTAAGTTGGGCTCGGTCCAATCAAATTTGGACTCATCATTTGCCCCCCATGCTCCAAGCTTCTGGTTTCTGTGGGAGGAAAAGGTTGTGGCCCTGTACTCCGTCTTCACTTGAATAGGCGTTTCCTTGCTCTCCACGAAACTTCTTCGTCCTCGAGGACTGGCTGAATTTACTGGTGTCGAAATTTTTTTTTTTTACTGCTTCTTCGTTTATAAATAGAGGTCACTGTTCACACCATCCTCTCTTCATTTCTGGAGGTTTTCATCCAAGGAGTATTCTTCCAAGCTTCCTCAAGAAGCTAACCCATTAAGCTTCTTCAAGAAGCTTTGTCTACCAAGCTTCTCCTAGAAGCTTTGTCAAGGCTTCTTCAAGAAGCTTGTCTTCCCTTATTTAAGGGGTCTTCAAGGCTACTATTCATCACCACTTCCCCTCATTTCTCCCTTGGTTCCTTTCTTCCATTTCTCCCACTTGTCTTTCTTCCTTATTACCCAAATCAAAAACCATGCAGACTCGGGGTTCGAAGAGTCGTAAATGAGAGGAGCATAGAGGAGGCGACGCCCATGGTGAGGGTGTAGTGGGCGGCGCCCAAGTTGGTGGAGCAGTGGGCGGCGCCCATGGTGAGTGAGGCAAGGTGGGCGGCGCCCATGGTGTGGGAGGCAAGGTGGGCGGCACCCATGGTGAGGGAGGCAAGGTGGGCGACGCCTGTGCTTTGGGCGATGCCGGGCGTGGCGCAGACAGCGGAGTCCATGATCTTGACAAAGGGCAGAGAGGAGGAAGTGCATCAGGCCTTAGGCGGCGCCCCCTTGGGCAGCGCCAGGGGCTTGGGTGCTTCTTTTTCGGGTTTCGATTTTTCGGGTGTGTCTTCTCGTGGTGGTTTTGGGTGGTCTTGGCAGCTGGCGAGAGACCCTTTGGTACTGTTGGTGCGAAATTTGGTACGAGCCAAAAAGCTTCAAACAATTATTTCAGCGCAGCGGGAGTGACCCAAGGTGTCGGAGGGCAACAAGGAGGGTCTTCAAAAGAGCCAAGGGGATTCACAAATGAGACAGGGGGCGCCTGTCATAGGCTAGGCGGCGGCCCAGGTACCTCAGGCGGCGCCCCAGGCTCTTCAGGCGGGGTTCAGTCTCTCCTTCGTCATGCTAGAAAACGGCCGCTCAGCGATCTGGACGATGTGAGCTCTCGAGGTATGTTTTTCATTATTTCTTTCACTCTTCCGTTCACACACTTATTTTCTCTAGCAATGGTTTGAACTCGCTTTCACGGGTGTTTATTCAGTCGAGAGGGAGACTGTCGAGGACTCCGATAAAGGTCTGGGTGCTGAGGCAGGCAGGGTTTCCAAGGTAGCTTCTATACTTAGCTTATATAATCGTGAGAACGATATTGCTGCTATAGTGTTTTCATATCGCATTCCGCCCTGTGTGACTTGCCGTCGTGCCGAGGCCGACGAGACTGCATGTTGTGACTCCCTGAGCGAGATAGTTGTCTACGAGGGCATGCTGGAGGCGGGCTTACGGTTTCCTATCCCGGGGCCAATATGTCGGGTTCTTGAGCATTTGTCACTGGTTCCCGGGAGACTGGCTCCCAATGGTTGGAGGGTGATTTTTGCATTTTTTGCATTGTGGCGGTTGGTGCACCCCGACACTATCCCCTCACCATTTGAAGAGTTCCTATCTGTATACGCCCTTCATGAGAACCCTGCGCCCCACCGGGGGTGGTACCGCTTTGCCCCGAGATTGAGAAAGTTTATTACCGGGCTTACATCCAATCTTCACAAGTAGAAGAGGAGATTCTTCTTTGTTGGAGGCAAGTGGGCTTCCGAGTCTGATCGCAGCAGGGTTCCCACTCGATGGGATACAGTCCCCAAGACTAAGCAAGGTGAGAGTTTTACCTTCAACTTTCGTCTTAATCGCTATGTATATTTTTTTTTTATATATAGTGCAACTATCTCTTTTCAGCTCCGCCAACTCTCTTTGTGGATCAAGAGAGATTTCTTGAGATGGTTCGCGGCAATCCAACAAAGGATTTTTCGGAGATCATGTTGGCGGCTGGTGTTTCTACGGCTCCTTCCAAGCCAGGGAAAAAAAGGTATATGACTTCTCCTGTTAAGAACATAATGTTGTGGACTTTTGTCTTATATTGGGTCTGCAGGTTCATCCATTGATAGGTCTCTAGTAGGGGAAGTCCTTACTTCCAGGGTGGCGTCCTCTCCTCCTCCTCCTCCCAAGAGGGCTAGGACTAATGCCCCCTATTCTCCTCGGCCAGGGCCTGTTGGACAGGTTGGTCTCCTGGAGGCCGAGCTTGACGATGCTCCTCCTCCTTCTTTACTTGATAGTTCTTCACCCCCGAGAGATTACTCTAGTGCCGCTACAGGGGCTGAGGTTCCGACACCATCTTCTGCCAGGACTGAGAACCCGAGCCGCCCTGCTTCGGGTGGTGCCCCAGCGTCCATGCTACGAGACGTGATGCTGGCTAGAGAGAGATTTTGTGATTTTGTGAGTGTCTCAGATGCCCAAGAGGTTGCTTCTCGAGGTCCAGTAGGTGTAGTCAATGCTACTGTGGAGGGCTTCGCATTGGTATATCTTACATTACTACCCCGCATCTTGGCTTTCTTTACATTCTTTGGCTTAGTTCTTGACCTCCTTCGTACTTTTCTCTTGAAATGTTTGTAGGTGGCCGCTGCCCTGCCCTGTTTGTTTGATAATACACTGAAGATTGGGGAGACAATCAGTGGCCAAGCAAGGGAGAGGCAGGCACGTGAGGCTGCTGAGGTGCAGCTTTGGATTGAGCGGCAGGCGCGAGAGGATGCCGCGGAGCTACCACGGCAGGCACGAGAGGATGCCGTGAAGCAGCTGAGGCTTGAGCGACAGGCATGAGAGGATGCCGCTGAGGAGTTGAGGCAGGCGCATGAGAGGACTGCTCAGCTTGAGACTGACCTCCGTGTAGCACTTAAGAGAGCTACCCGGACAGAGGCTCAGAGGGATGCTGTTGAGAGAGGCAGGGCCGGTGCCTTCATTGAAGGCTATCAGGAGCTTAGGAGGAAGGTCACAGTAGCATACCCTTATAATGACTTCTCCATCTTTCAGCCTCATGAGGCTCCAGAGACTGATGATGAAGATTATGTGAGTGGAGGCAGTGAGAGTCGGTAGGAGTGTGGTGCCTTTGCTTTTTTGTTCCATTGGCAGAATATGTGTCAACTTTTGTAAAAAGTTCATAGATTGAATGAAATACAACTCCTTTTTTGAGAAAACATGGAAAATTTTATTTCATTGTTCAAAGTAAATGTTTGAAGGAAATCGACTAACATAAAAAATCAACAAACAAGGTAAAATATCTTAAATGGTGGTCACCAACTCATGACTTACTACCCCCAGCTACTGATAGTATTTCTTTAGGTGCTCCGCATTCCATGGATGGGCCAGGACCTTTCCTTCGAAATTTCGGATTCTATAGGTACCTGGCCTTACTACGTCCGTGACCTTGTAGGGTCCTTCCCAGTTGGATCCCAGTTTTCCTTCTCGGGAGTCTTTGGTAGACAGGATGACCTTTTTTAGGACAAGGTCCCCGGGTAAGAAGGACCGAGGCTTCACCCTTAAGTTGTAGTACCTAGTCATGCGACGCTTGTACTCTGCGTTCCTGAGCATGGCTATCTCCCTCTCCTCCTCTACCAAGTCGAGGTTGATGCGGAGGCCCTCTACATTACTGGTAGGGTCATGATGCTAGACCCTAAGGGAGTGTACCCCGATTTCAACGGGTATCACTGCCTCTGTCCCACAGGCTAGAGAGAAAGGGGTCTCACCCGTAGGAGTTCTTGGTGTGGTCCGATATGCCCATAGTACTCCTGGAAGTTCGTCTACCCACTTCCCTTTTGCAGTCTCTAGTCTGGCTTTCAAGTTACGGAGTATGGTTCTGATGGTGACCTCTGCTTGCCCGTTTGCCTGTGGATGGGTAGGGCTGGAGTGGGGCTGTTTGATCTGAAGGTCTGCACAGAAACTGTTTAGGAGCTTGTTATCAAACTGCTTGGCATTGTCACTTACGATGGCATGTGGTATCTCGAAGCGGCAGACTAGACTTCTCCATATAAAGTCCTTTATTTTTTGGTCTGTGATTCTGGCTAAGGCTTCAGCCTCTGCCCACTTAGTGAAGTAGTCGATGGCTACGACTACAAACTTGCACTGGCCTCGACTCACAGGGAGGGGACCTAGGATGTCGATCCTCCACATGGAGAAAGGCCATGGGCTCTGGATGGAGGTGAGCTCTTCGGGTGGCTGTCTGGGCACAGTCGCAAAGCGTTGGCACTTGTCGCATCTTCTGACAAAGTCTCGTGTGTCTCGGATCATGGTTGACCAATAGTATCCCTGCCTAACTGCTTTATGGGCCAAGGCACGCCCTCCTGAATGATTTTCGTATATTCCCTCATGGATCTCCCTCATGGCATAGGCGGCCTCCTCGGAGGTGAGACAGCGGAGCAGTGGGAGAGAATGACTTTTCTTGTAGAGGGTGTCCTGTAGGATGACATACCTGGACGCTCTCATTCTCAGCTTCCTGGCTTCTACCGGGCTTTCTGGGAGAACGTCATCCTCTAGGTAAGCTCGGATAGGAGTCATCCAGTTGGACTCCAAAGATGTGTAGTGGACCTTCTCCTCCGCTAGCTTGGTGGTACTAGGCTCAAACTGATGACCTGTTAGTGCTGGGCACATGAGTATGTTGGCAGAGGCAAACTTGGCGAGGGCGTCCGCCACAGTATTCTCCTCTCGGGGTACATAGTGTATTTCGAAGCAAACAAATTTCGTGAGTAGGGCTTGGACCAGCGAGAGGTACTCTTGCATCCTTTCCTCATTTGCTTCAAAGTGCCCCCTCACCTGGTTGACCACGAGCTGCGAGTCATTGTAGGCTGTCAGGTTGAGGGCCTTCATCTCCAATGCCAGTTTTAAGCCTGATATGAGGGCCTCATACTCAGCCTGATTGTTTGACGTGGTGAAGTGGAGGGAGACAGCGTACTTTAATGGAGTGCCATGCAGACTGATCAACACTAGTCCGGCTCTGCCGCCCTCATTGGTGGAGGACCCATCAACATAGAGCCTCCAACATGTGGTGGGCAATGAAAGCGATGCCCTAGGCAGGCTGGGCGGCGCCATGGACATGTGGGGGGCGCCCTTAGCAAGGTGGGCGGCGCCAGGGGCCAGGGGCCAGGTGGGTGGCGCCCCAGGCTGCCCAGTCTGTGGGGTTGTATCCAGCTTCGCCTCTGGTTCACGGATTTCTTTCTGGAGTACATTTGGACTGGTCTCCTGGAGGATGGAGTCAGTGTGCACCGTACAGGTGGGCGTAGGGGCGCCTGGTGCCTCATCCTCGGATTCTTGCGACGGGGTAGACTCGGCGATGAAGTCTACAAATGCCTGCGCTTTGATGGCAGCCCTCGGCTGGTACTGCACATCGAATTCACTCAACTCCACAGCCCACTTCAGTAGTCTCCCGGAGACATCAGGCTTCCCCAGAATTCTTTTGAGTGGTTGATCTGTGACAACCACAATGGCATAGCTCTGGAAGTAGTGACGTAGGCGTCTGGCTGTAGTGACAAGGGCGAGAGCCAACTTTTCAAGCTCTGAATACCTCACCTCCGCTCCCCGATAAGCTCTGCTTACATAGTATATGGGCTTCTGGATGCCTCCATCCTCTTTGATGAGGACCGAGCTTACGGAGGAGGGTGAGGAGGAGAGGTAAAGGTAGAGAGTCTCTCCTAGTACGGTATGGGAGAGAAGTGGTGGTTTGGCGAGGTAGGCCTTAAGCTTCTAGAAGGCCTCCTCTGCGTCTGGACTCCACTTAAAAGACCTGCGAAGGATTTTAAAAAAGGGTAGGCACTTATCTGCAGACTATAGACAAACCTGTTGAGGGCCGCAATTCTTCCATTAAGGCGCTGAACATCCTTTGTCGAAGCAGGTGATCTCATCTCCAAGAAAGCTCTGATTTTGTCGGGGTTGGCTTCAATACCCCTCTTGTGAACCATGAAGCCTAAGAACTTTCCTGAATTGACGCCGAAGGCGCATTTTTCAGGGTTCAACTTCATTTTGTAGGTCCTCAATACGTCAAAGGTCTCCTGCAGGTGAATTACATGATCATCTGCTGCCGTACTTTTCACTAGCATGTCATCTACATAGACCTCCATCGTTTTTCCTATCTGGGCCTCGAACATCTTATTGACAAGGTGCTGATATGTGGCTCCGGCGTTCTTGAGCCCGGAAGGCATTACCCTGTAACAGTAAGTACCTCTCGGGGTGATAAATGAGGTTTTCTCCTGGTCTGGAGGGAACATACTGATTTGATTGTACCCAAAGTAGGCGTCCAAAAAACTCAGGAGTTCGTGTCCAACAGTGGCGTCAATGAGGAGGTCGATGCGTGGGAGTGGATAGTTATCTTTGGGGCAGGCTTTGTTGAGCTCCGTGAAGTCCACACAGAGGCGCCACTTTTCATTGGTCTTTGTTACCATCGCTATGTTGGACAGCCAGTCGGGGTAGGTTACCTCCCTCACTGATCCGTTCGTCAGCAGCTTATCTACTTCCTCCTCCATGGCTTGCCCCTTTTCAATACTTACACTCCTCAGCTTCTGGCGGACTGGCTTGTGTCTGGGATCAACATTGAGTCGGTGGGAGGCCACTTCGGGGTCGATGCCCTCCAAGTCTTTGTGGGACCAGGCGAAGACATCTGTGTTTCGCCTGAGGAAGTCTACCAAGGCGGATGCCCGCTCCTGGGAGAGTAAGGAGCCCAGGTAGACCTTCCTCTCTAGAAGGCTGTGATCTAGTACTACTGGGCAGAGTTCCTCTGCTGGTTCACCTCTTTCCACGGTACTGTCATCTCTGTGGTCGAGGACTTCGACTTGAAGAGTCTCCTGTGGTCTTCTAGCCCTCATTGAGGCCACATAGCACTCTCTGGCTGAGACCTGATCTCCTCTTATCTCCCCAGTCCCACTAGAGGTTGGGAAACGGAGGAGAATGTGGTAGGTCGATGGCATTGCCCTTAGGGCATTGAGGGCAGGGCGTCCAAGGATTATATTATACGCAGAAGGGCAATCAAGTACAAGAAAATTTACCATGACAGTAGAACTCCTTGGTGCAGTCCCTACTGTGACAGGCAGGGTGATAGATCCCAAGGGATGGACTCTCTCTCCTGAGAAACCAACCAAAGGAGTCCTGATTGGTTGTAGTCTCTCTCTGCCGAGGTGAACGCTGTCATAGGCTGTAGCGAACAGGATGTCGGCGGAACTGCCACAATCAACTAGGACTGTCCTAACCTGGTAGTTGGCCACCATCAAGGTTAAGACTAGGGGGTCGTCGTGCGGAGCCTGGATCCCTTCAAGGTCTCTGTCTGAGAAGGTGATGACCTCCTCTTCCCCATGTCGGGGTGTCTTCATTGGGCGAGAGTCATGTGACTCTGCCTGTCGGGCTTTCCGGGCATGCGCTTTCCTAGCGGAGTTGGAGTCACCTCCTCCTCCTAACCCCCCTGCGATGGTCTGAATCTCACCGAGGGGCTGCTGGCGCTCATGTTCCTCGTGCGGTGGAGCTGGTCCTCGACCAGCAACATATTGCCTTAGCTGGCCTCGCTGAGTAAGTTCATCAATCTGTTTCTTCAACTGGAAACAGTCATCTGTGTCATGGCCATGATCGCGGTGGAAGCGACAGTACTTGCTGGGATTCCGACGCTTGGGGTCGGACTTCATTTTTCCGGGCCAGCGGACGGTAGGGTCATCCTGTATCTGGAACAGGATGTGTTCTACTAAGGCGTTGAGTGGTGTGAAAGGTTGTCGGTCTCTCGGAGGTAGTGGACCAAGACGGTCCTTCACAGGCACTCTGTCGATTTTCTTCCTCTTGTTCTCAGTCTCCCTCCTGTCTTCACGGATTTCCTTCCTCTTCTCCCCTCCTCGGGAGGACTCACCCCGGCGAGCCTTGGTGACGTCCTCGGCGTTCATGTATTTATGTGCCCTGGACAGCAGCTCCGGCATGCTAGAGGGCGGTTTCTTGAGGACTGAGAACATGAAGCTGGAAGTGCGGAGGCCGGCAATAAAGGCGGCTAGAGCTACCTTGTCATCTGGTTCCTCCACCTGAAGAATCTCTTCATTGAAACGGGCGAGGTAGTCTCTGAGGCTTTCATCCCTATCCTGCTTAATGGTGAGCAGGTGGGTCACTGGTTTCTGATGTCGTCGTCCCTCAATGAAGTGGGAGAAGAATGGTCTGCTAAGTTCTGCAAAGGAGCGGATGAAGGAGGGCCTGAGTTTGGAGAACCACTAGCGAGCAGATCCCTTCAGGGTGGTCGGGAAGGCTCTGCACATAATCTCCTCAGGCACGTTGTGGAGTTGCATGAGGGATTTGTATGTGTCGAGGTGGTCAAGGGGGTCTTTGGTGCCATCGAAGATCTCGATGTTGGGCATCTTGAATTTTGAAGGCAGAGGATAATTGACAATATCAGCGATAAAATGAGTATCAATGCGTCTTACCAGGTAGTCCACGGTTTCAGGCGTCTGCGCCTTGATGGCGTTGAGGGCATCACCAAGTTGGTTTTGCACCTCCTTAATCTTTTCATCCCAATGGTTGGGGATCTCCTCAGCCGGATGGTGGTACTGGCTATCATGGTCTCCATATTGGCTTTCTCCATCTTCGTGCTCCTGCGCAGGCACGTGTGGAGGGGGTATACGTGAACTCCCTGTGCGCTGAGGAGGGACTGCTGGGCGAGGTGCTCCCTGGTATGGCCTTGGGGCATTCTGGCAAGGGCCCTCATGGTGAGGGTCTGCCTGATGCCCAGAAGGAAGGGGTTGTTGTTCCCCTACTGTTGGAGGGAGTGGTGCTCCTCCTATAGGATGAGGGGTGACACCCCCTTGGGAGAGCATCAACTGGATGATCTGCTGGTTCTGTTTCACCAGCAGTTGCATAGTCTGTAAGAGCTGTTGATGTTGGCCAACGGCGGGAGTCGCCGTTGCAGAGGGTTCCGAGGGTGCGAGGGGAGGCGGAGCCTCCTCCCGGTGAGCCGGGTTGTTGAGACCTTGATCTAGTAGTGATTGCCATGGATTCAAAGAGCAAAGAAGTAGTAGAAACTTAGTCGTTTCCCACAAACAGCGCCAAACTGATGATGCACAAAATTGTCTTGTGCAAGATCAACAGTCAAGAATGTGTACAGGTGTAATCAATGAGTAGTAAACAGGCAATCAATGGCAATATAATCAGCAAAGCAGTAAATATAAAACCAACACAGAGATATATAGTGGTTCGGTCCGGGTGACCTACTCCACTCTCAGGAACAGCTACGGTGGCCAGAGGTGTTTTATTGAGGAACAATGCAGCCGGGAGAATAACTCCGGGAATATTACAGTGCTTGGGAAAGAGAGAGAGAGAGAGAGAGCCAAGTGTGTAGTGAGGTATGTGAGGTATTGAATGCGTGCTCTTATTCTTGAGAGGGCTTACATTATATAGCTAGGGTAAGGCGGTGAGGCGGTGACGTGAAGAAGGGGTCTTCCACTATTTTGGTAAGTACAATTTTAGTAGGAATAGATCTCTTCGGCAAGCATAATTATGGTAGGAGTAGATCTCCACATCCCGATGTTATTTCCTCGTGCTCCTATTCAGTCAGAGAAAGATCTTGGACTAGACTTGACTTGGCTTGGACCTTCATTGGAGTCAATAGAACAAAGGAGGAGAAGACCAGGAGGGCCACACCATGGGCGGCGCCCAGGCCATGGGCGGCGCCTAAGCTGGGTGGCCTCCCATGGGCGGCACCCCCTTAGTCTCTGTTGGCTTGGGCTTGAGTTCATTTGGACCCCGTATTGATTTACGGCTGTATTTCCAATTTCCCTTTATGCCCTCCGTAATTTGGACTTCCCTTTATGCCCTCCATAATTTGGACTATTCAACTTCGAATGAGATTTCCTTTGGGCTTTCTCGGTCGGTTTAAGTTGGGCTCGGCCCAGTCAAATTTGGACTCATCAAGTATAAAAAAAATATTATTTTTATGGGTGATTTATCACATTTGTGGATATTTTTATCATTGTTGTAATAATTATTTTTTTATCATTTTTGGAGTATCACAACAACAATAAAAATACTCACAAATGTAGTAAAACTATAAAAGTACCACAAATGTGATAAATAAATATATGTTATTGAAAAAAAAATTCAATACCATAGTTAAATCATTAAAAATTTAGATGCAACGTTATAAGAATGCAATTTAATGTAGTCATTGAATTAATTACGAGTTCTAATGTTATATGGAGGCTTCTACTAATTTAATTAAGTTGTTAAATGAAGTTCAAAAATTGAATTAAGTTCCAATTTATTTAGGTGCCTTCAACCAAAATAGTATAATCATTATTAGTGCACGAGACCATCTTTTCCATGTGATTTGAGATTTATCTTTTGTTGAGGAAAGGGGAAGAGTCGACATGACAAAATTTAAACATAATACCATCAATTGATGCGAATGATAAATGAGTCAAAATAAAATTAGACATGAATAACACGATTAATGGGTAATATAGGTAAAAAAACAAGTATTTTATAATTTTATAATTTTTTTCTACATAATATATCATATAAGATGTAAAATTAAATAATTTTTTATCAACAAAAACACAACATGTATAAAAATAATAAGATTAAAAAATAATACGATTGAAAATAACACAATAGTCTTAACCCAACCTGAACCCGACTTCTATCCCGAGGTACTCAACCTTAACCCAACCAAAGCCTGAATTATATCCCGAGGTACTCAACTTGAGTACTGCCCAAGTTAACTTCGGGCTCAATTCGTGTTAACTAATTTGGGCTCAAAGCTATTCATAATTCGGGTTCAATTTGGGACACGACACAAAAGTCTCGACTAACCAAAATTTCAACAGATTCAATAAAAACCTAACATACACTTAAATGTTGTATGTATATATTTATTTATTTTATTTTTGAGTTGAGCCGAAGTTTAGTTTTTCGGGTAGAGTTCAGGTTAAACCTGTGAACCTGAAGCTTCAATCCTAGTATGACCCAAATTCAATTTGGGTTGAGGTTTTTCAACCCAACTCAAAATTTAAAATTTTCAACCCAAACCCAATTTTTTCTAGGGTTGGATTCGGCTTAGCCTGCCCAAATCGCACCCCTAACCTTTTCTTTTAATCTTCTCTTATTAATCCTCCAAAGATGACAAAGTTGAATTGCATAATCCCAAAAACATCGCAACTTAATTCACAAAATACATAATAGACCACTTTTTTGGCTCCACTTTTTTGCATTTATTATATATAGGACCCATTAACGACAAGGACATGCAAACATAAATAAGTGCATGAAGAACATAATGAGTACCACCACACATAACGCCAAATACTAGACGCTGCCCCAGCAACATCAGTAGTTATGTCACACAGCATTATTACAAAGCCTGGGGGGAGAAGATTTAAGCATATTTTTCTGCGATCTCGACGAGACACTGGCATAGTTGATAGTTCATCTGGCTTTGAAAACATTGGCATATGGTCTGCACCTTTAATCTCCTTAAACCTCCGTCACCGGGCTGTTTTCGATCATCCAACGCTGGAATTTTTCGGGTATGGTTTTAGGAGGAAAAATTCATTCGAAAAATTAGTATAAAATGCTTATTGGCCAAAGAGACTTTAAAAAGTGAGTCTTGGAATCAGTATATCCTAAAAATGAGATAAGTCTGCATAACATTTAATTGCATATAAACCTAAGCCTATTGGCCCGGGGTACGATGAACACATTTCAGTGCAGTCACTTACTTTAACTCTAAAAAATATGTTGACCCAATGCAATATTGTATCAATTATGCATCTGTAAACAAGGAATAATTGAAAAACATCGATAGCTATTTTGTTATGCTGTTGATATGATGCAATCATAAACATATGTGTCATCACAATCCAATTACAAGAAATCACATATGTATACGTGATAATATTTGATTATGTTGGATAAATCTTTATTAGGGTACGTCATGCATATGTGATAACGTGTTATTGGACTATATCATGTATGAAGAATGATATGGTATCATGGATGTATTGAATATTTATAATAGACTAGTTACTATACAGAGGCCTAATATATATGAATAAGGAAAACAATATACCTGCTCCAAAACATAGGATGATCCGTGTGGTATCAGGCATTATAGCATTCACAAAAACACCCACTGATATCTTCTCCATGCCAAGAGCTGCACTCATTCTCAAGAACTGTGCCCTATACGTATCACCTTCTCATTCTCAGGAACTGATGCCAAAACCTCCAACAACGGCAATGTGTAGTCATATAGAGACCGAACCTCCAGGTTCTTCTCGTTGACACCGGAGGCGGCAAGGTTGACCGGCGTGAACCTGTGGCCGGCCGCCTCGATACGGGGTTTGAGCTTATAGTAAACCCAAGCTCCATGGCATGCACCGTGTACAACAACAAAATGCTTTGCCACTGCCATTTTCTCTTAATTCTGCTAGTTATGGTCCTCTCTCTACCATGTATAGGGTTTATATAGTGATTGTTAAATTCTCTAGAAAAAAAAAGTGGGGTTATCTATGTAATTTTATTTAACTTAGCCACGAGGCACACGAGTAGTTGAGAAAATTAAAATAATTGGAGCTGATGTTACCAAGTGAGGTAATCATATAATTTTTGTGTTCACCAACGAAATTAAGTGAGGTTGTGGCCTCTTTGGACAAGAACTTTCTTTTAGATAAATTACCATGATACCACTTGGCATAAGTACTTACATCATCACAATAATTTCAATACCTAAGGGTGTGCAAGAATTTAGAAAATCCGACTCTAATTTCAACTCTGATCCGACAGTGTCTTTGTCAAACTGGTAGGATAATTAACAAAGTCAAAGTCAGATTCAGAGATTAAAATCATTTCTTACAAAATTTCGGCTCCGACTTTTATTAATAAATAATTTTACATAAATTATATAATATATTATTATATGAAAATATAAAATTTCTATTTTTGTTATCTGCCTCCCCCCACCTGAAACCCTAACCCTAAGCCCCGCATTTCATCTCTCTCTCAATCGACGACAACGACTCTGCCTCTACCGATGGCCACGGTCTCTTTTCTTGTCTCACTCTCTTAGTCGAGATTTGGAACCCCAAATCTAAATCCCAATTCCTAGTTTTAAATTTTTGGACCCTAAATCTCCTTCGAAACCTGTCCCTCTTTCTCTTTCTTCTGGACATCTCTCTCTCTCTCTCTCTCTCTCTCTCTCTCTCTCTCTCTCTCTCTCTTCTGGAACCTCTGCCTTTCTCTTCCATATCCTCCCTCACCTTTTGGATTTTGGAAATAGAAAATTAGAAATTTGGCAGCAATTATAATTTAAAATGTTAATCCTCCACATCCTCGCTATTTCCCAGGCAATTTATCTCCACCACCTACTGAAGACTCGCCAATGCCAATTATTCCCACCCAAGCTTCCACCTTTGACAAAACTCTCTTCTTAGCCACCACCTTCTGGATTCCCACATTTTTGTGCCTAAAAAAACTACATGTAATGACCCTTCGATAACATGTTAGTTAAAGAAACATCAAAAGGTGGCTCATCTAGAGTTTTCAGTCTACTACCACAAATACCATTGTTGCCAACCCAATCAGCAGCTTTTTGGGATTCTGTTGACACCATCCCATTTCAGCCATTGATACTTCCTCCATACCCATTCCAGTTGCCACCTTCAATACTTCCCCTTAATCTCATTTCAGCCTCCACATTCGATACTTCCTCCAATTTTCCTTCTTTTTTAGAGGAATGCTTAAACAGGCAGTGATTCTCTCCCTTGGTCTTTTCTATGTATGGTTTGCTGATAGTTTTTTTTTCCTCTCTCTCTCTCGCCACAATCAAGAAATTATCGAGTTTTGTTAAATTAAAGAAAATAGTAGAAGAATGATAGGCTAATTCTCAATAATTTTCTTGGCTTTTTATTATGGTTGATTCATAATAACTTCATACCACCATAGTGTACATATAATATACAATCAATTTCTCATTTTTATTATGTATTTCTTCTTTGCTTATGATTTCGGGTACACTAGCTATCTTTTGATAACTTGTCATAATTTTTTTTAAGTAATTTGTCATATCCAAGCTTCTTAATTAGTTCTATCATCTTTGATTTTTTTCAGAATATAGCAAATTATAAAATGGGTTGCATGATTGGCCAAATGGTTGATGAATTGTCAAACTTACCCCTGAATACCTTCACAGCATATAGAATTAGATATTTGCCAATATCGAGTACTCTACATCAAGCTCTGAATTGTCGAATTAACAGAATCATTTCTTAGGATTTCTCTTATTCAAGATTATGAAAATTGGCTAATGAAAATAATGGATCAAGTTCCAATTTCTGACCTTATGTTCTTTTTTCTTGACCTTTTTTTTGGCTCTTTCTTTTTTTGCTACTGTGTCCGTTTTTTGGAAGGTAATTATATTCAATTGGAAAAAAAAACTTTACAGGTATTAGGTGCCTTTACATTCATAACAGAGACTAACTATAACAACAAAATAATGGTAGGTCCTTACTCAAGTATCCTGAATTTAGAGGGAAGTATAGGCTCTAAGCCAATACTTCCCCCCAAATCCTGGATATCAAGAGCACATAATATAATATCCAAAACACCTAAAGATCATCTAAGACAAGATGAAGAAATCTGACATTGTTGGACCTAAGTAGTATAAGATGCTTCAGCTTATTGTATGATTGTATCTAATCAGTTGATACTACTTTGGCTTTCCTAAGAGTGCGTTCGGATACTACCACCATGTATTACTTTGAGAATCTGGTAAGAAGTAAGAGTTAAGCATGTGATTGAAGAGATGGATGATTATTTATATATAAAAGCTTCTGACATTGTTTGAATTTCAAGGAATGAAACTAATTACGAAACTTGTGTTCATGGACACGATGCCTAGCCACCATTAGCAAAAAGAGAACATTGTTAGCTATTAATATAGTTTAGAGTAACTAATGACTAACAGTTATAGCTCAAACATCGAGTTTTTGTGAGTTGCCGCGTGATGACTAACAATATGATCTCAACGAGGAATTGTAATCGCTGGTCTATTGCAAATAACCTTTGCATGTGCTGTTTGAATTTTATAGCATATATTTTGTTTTGAATAGTTCTTCGTCTTCCTCCTCCTCCTCCTGATGCTTTTTTATAGAATTATCTTTCACTATTCACTTTTCAATTTTTCTTTTACATATGCTTTTTCTGCAGTTAGTTGGGCAAGCCTTTTGTTATCTTATTGTTACTAACACCTTAACCAAGGAAAACAAAAACTATAACACAAAATAGTTGCACGTCTGCACCAAATAGTTATAAGGAAAGTTGGATTCAAGTGATCTTAGTCATTGTTCTGTTTTATAACAGAGAGCTCTGAGTTTTTTTTTTTCAATGGAGATTGTACTTATAGCAAAACTATCCAACCAATAAATAAATTATCAATCATAACCAAGAAAAGAAATTTATTAATAACCAGGAAAAGAAATTTATTTCGTGGATACTCAAACAAACTGGACAAACTAAAGAAACAATTTTCAACACCCATACAACAACCGCATGGCTCTTGCCATGACCCTCAAAGACAAACAAATCTACCAAACCCCATTATTGGACCATGCACACTAGGAAGAACAAAGGTGATGAGACTTTAGAGAGACGAGGCTCTGTAAATTTGATTAATGGTTCACAGAAGCTAATCGTACTTATTGGCTATCTCTAAGAGGCAATGAGAGAGTTCTTTTGGCTTTGAGAGCATTGCCATATGGTCTGCGCCTTTGATCTCTTTCACCTCCGTCGCTCCGACCATTTCAATCATCCAGCGCTGGAATTCCTCTGGTATCGCAAGATCATCCTTGCATACAACATAAACTCGCTTAACTGATCCGTACCTCTCCTTCGAGAACTTTGGTGCCGTCGACAAGTCCTCTAGATATATCGAACCAGGCCTCACAAATGTCTTTGCCAATGTAAGATCCTAGAAGAAAATCCATATGTGTGATTACGAAATGCATTGCATGCATGAAGAGAGAGAGAGAGAGAGAGATGGCTTACTTCCATGGGGCAAAGTTGGTAGAGCCTGGATGACAAGAACTTGGGGCCAAAAACCATGGCTGTGAGAGGTTGTTCGGAGCTACCAAAGGTTGGAAACTCAGTGTCTAACCACGCTTCTGTTGGGATCCTCTTGCAATACTGACCACCAGAAAGGGAAATAAAGAAGGAACATAATTAAAAACAAACTTCATCTGCAACCATCTATTTTAGTTTGAATGATTTATAACAAATCAATAGGTATACCATTGAGTTTCACTTATAAGGTCGATAATTATCTTTGTGCCACTTTAGTTAATAGAAACAAAACGAATTAAAAAGTGGTGTGAAAGTATTATTCATAATGTTGCACATATATATATATACCTCCTCCAAAAAATAGGACGGACCATGTGTTGTGTCCGGCATTATAGCAGCGAGGAAAACACCCACTGATATCTTCTCCGGGAACTTCTCCATCCCGAGAGCTGCGCTCATGCCACCACCACTGTGCCCTATAAGTATCACATTCTCATCCTCAGGAATTGATGCCAAAACATCCAACAATGGCAATGTGTAGTCATGTAGGGTCCGAACCTCATTCAGCTTCTTCTCGTCGATCCCGGAGGCGGCGAGGTCGACCGACGTGAAACGATGGCCGGCGATCTCTATAAGGGTTTTAAGCTTATAGAATATCCAAGCTCCTTGGCATGAACCATGAACTGCAACAAAATGTTTTGGCTGGTGGTTGGTCACCATTTTCGCTTGTACACTAAGTGATGTTCGTCCATATCCTTGACATAGTTTATATAACCAGGAGTAGGGATAGTTAATAACTCTCCGGTGAATGTTTTTGCTTACCTGTCTGAAATAATTGGATCTGATGTGTAAGATTCTCATTGGTTTGTCCTATATTGGATATGATTAGCGTGCATGGTTGTCCCTCGTGGAGGAAAAAATATTTGGATCTTCAACAAGGCATGCAGCAAATAATATATGATCAACACCCTTATTGTTTGTAAAAAATTTACACCAACAAATCAATGCATCATCTCATTTTTGTATTGAAGCTCAATCGATAATATCCTTACATTTTTATAAACAACGCGAGTGTCACGAGGCCTTTAAGAAATAAAAATGTCAAAGAGAGAGAAATGGAGATGGATTTTCTCACCAATGCCTTGGGCCTATTGTTAGGCTTGAAATTGATTCAAGCCCACCTCTCACTATCCAGTAGATGAGGCAAAAATAAGAAGCTTCCTCCAGACCGGCGCCGTTGCCGTTCATCGGAAACCTGGACAAACTCGGTGACCAAACACAACACCACTATTGTCCAACGCTGCTTGACAACCCCCCATAGCTTGTAAATTATGTCGTAACAAAATTTATTGGGTAGGCTCAACTGGTTATCAAAATTTACTCTAAT
Source organism: Ilex aquifolium (assembly GCA_951799425.1). Classification (NCBI taxonomy): domain Eukaryota; kingdom Viridiplantae; phylum Streptophyta; class Magnoliopsida; order Aquifoliales; family Aquifoliaceae; genus Ilex; species Ilex aquifolium. The sequence goes on from OX637391.1 coordinate 7,009,057, forward strand.
CCGTCAAATTAGAGGTACAACTCAGGCGCATTGAGTAGTTTTAGGGGTCCAACCAAGCTATAAAATTAGGGTTTTTTAGGTGTGGGTACAATTTTTTAGACTTATTTAGGCAAAAGTGTATGGATAAGTTGTTTATTCCATTAAGTACAATTTTTATAAAACTTTTTGTGTTTAGGTACAAAATTCAAATGAATTAAAAAAATTTTTACCTAAACACCCTCCCTTAAATTATGCATTCTTAATTGACAGTTATATATCTAATCAAATATGTAAAGATTTCATTAGATTCTTTCACTATCTCTCCCCTATTTTCTCTCCATCTCTCTCTCTCTTTCCCCTTTACTTTCCCCATCTCTCCCCTATTTTCTCTCTATATCTATCATTGATAATTTATTTTATTTTCAAATATGTAAATATTTGATTTATTTTTTCATCTCTCTCCCCTATTTTCTCTCTTTCCCCTTATTTTCTGTAACCATTTCTCTCTCTCCCTATTTTCTCTCTTTATTTGTATCAACATTACAACAACATAATTACACTAATCAGTTACACCAATCAGTTACAATTGTCTTATAATACACCAAACAGTTATTCATACATTCTAATAAACCAAACAGTTACACCAAACAATTACACAAATTTATAATATCAACCCAATTTGTCATTCGGTTGTTTACATAAACTTAATAGTTGCACTATTTAGTATCGCGACACCCAATCTGACCTTCAACCCGAAATACTCAACCCAAGAATTGTTAAAGTTGAATTTTTTAAACTCTGGGTTAAAATCAAATTAGACAATTCGGGCTGCAACAAAAAAAAAAAAAAAACCAGTGAGGCATGAGGCATTTGCAACACAAAGCAACAATCAAACCATTTAATCAAATCAATGAGACATGTTCGGACAAAAATCATAAAAATAAAATTCACCAAAAAATTCAAGAAACCTAAATTCATTATCCAAACAACCAAAGCTTTTCAAACATAATTAGAAAACCAACAACAAATATTCAACACACCCCATAGAACATGGATGTTAATAAGACCAAATCATTCCCCAAACATTCAAAGAAGTAGCTCTCAGTCCATAGCCTAAAGTAGACAAAATTGGGTTAACTGAGAATAAATTTTTTGGTTAATTGATTGTAATAGAAATAGAATGGGCTATAGAATTTCTTAGAGTCAACAATAATTAAAAAAAAAATAGACAAATAAAAAAGTCTGACCCACTTCATTCTCAAGTTTTCCCCAAAAGCATTAAATCAAACTAAGCCCCAATAATCAATGAAGTGTCGCACACCGTAACTTTCAAATTTCGGTATTAATATTATTAGTTGTGACTTTGACATTGATATTTTGATCACATCTCTTATATAATTAATATTATTTTTTGTAAAGGGTTATAACTAACCTCTTTTTAGTAATTTTTTTTGTTTGTGTAGATATTGTAGACTTGTTTTTAATCCATCTATGTTTAATCAATCTTTAAGTATCAAATATGATGTAAAAATAAAAATATATTATATTATTTTTACCTATTAGATGACAAAGTAAAACATATAGTTAGAGTATGCTCACCCTAAAATATATTTCTAACTTCGCCACTGCCAACGTGAATATCGAACGTGTTTGCCTAAGCATTGAATTTTTGGAGTTAGTCTCGGATTAGCCCATTCAAATTGCACCCCTTGGGCATGGCATTAACACACACCATATTACATCAATGGCGCTTTGAGACCTGAGCAAACTTAGTAGGAGGAGGAAGAGACATGATATTTAATTTTTTATTGAATTTCAATCTTTTTTTTTTTTTAAGGAACTCGTGCACCACGAGGGCTTTGTAAGCAGTGACGACGGAGCTATTCAATGGCCCCCACTGTGTTTTTCTAAGCCCCCACTATGTATCCAGGACAAAGAGAGTTTTGTCATCTCAACAGTATTGGTCTCTAGTATACCTCCACAGTAAAATTTGTCAACCACTTCAACTTTTTCTTTAATATATGTAATGGAAAGTTAACAAAATAATTTTATCATTTCAACTTACTTCTAATTCCCATTTCTTTGTTCACTGAATAAAGTTATAGAGAAAGACACTCGTATAGAAAAGCCCTAATATGTCGATCATAATGAATTTTATTATAGAAAAGAATTTCAAGCACAATTTTGACAAAAAAAATCTTTTGATATGCATTAAAAAAAATTATTTATTTTGTTCATTTTCTTCTTTTCTTAGTATTTTTGTTTATATAAAATATCGTATTTTTGGCTTTTGCTATATTTTTATGCATTGAAAATTTGAAATTTGAAATATAAATCTACTACGCATTGTTGGTCTGAGTTTTTGTGTATAAAGTTTGGACCCTTCGATGATAAATCCTAACTGTGTTCCTATTAGAAAGCTGGCTAGGGTACATACATTTGATTTTTCGGTATTATGCCAAAAAATCAATGTAACCGTTAATGGATCTCACAATAAAATGAACCGTTCATCAATTTGAATATTTATTTTTTTGTTTTCCAATGAATAATCGGTAACATGTTATATAGGTTTAACAGACAAGACAAGACAAGATATTGATATAACTTTATCATATAGTACATCATTATTAGTACTATTAGTCCAATTAAAATATACTATAATATAAGTACTACAATGAAGGTCATATTTACAACACCAATGGATAAAAGTATTAGAATTGTGTGTATATTTAAGAAATTTTGTTTTCAACATTTATAGGTATTTTAATGTTAATTTGGTTAATATTACAAGAACAGTGGGTATTACTATGCACTTAGAGGTCACATCACGAAGATTGTAGATAAATTTATGATAGAAATTAGTTAAGTTACAACTACTGTGGACAAATTTACAACAAGTTTGATTATTTTATAACAGTTAAGGGTATGTTATACTACAGTGGAGGTGAAATTACAATAAATGAGATAAGATTACTACCTATAGGGTAAGGTTACCACTACTTTGGATAAAGTTACCATATTTAAAGGTCACATTATAAGGATTGTGGGTTAATTTATGACAGAAATGAGTTAAGTTGTGGATGAATTTACAACAATTTTGGTAAAACTATAACAATTAAGGGTACATTTACTACAATTTATGATTAAGTGACAATAATAATATACAAAATTACAAGAGTATAGGTGAAAATTACTACTATATTGGTTAAAGTTACAACATATGTGGGTAATATTACAAACTTAAAAATAAATATATATCAGTTGTGGTATCCTTACCCTAAATGGTAGTAAATTTGCTCTAAATATTAATAACGTCATCTAAAATCATCATAATATTACCATAAAAGTGGTAATAGCATCCCTACAGTGGTAATATCACACCAAACAATAGTAACATTACCCGAAAAGTGATAAATTCACCATAAATCACATTAAATTCACCCAAATCATTGTAATATTATTCCAAACGATGGTATTTTTTTATTCAAATAACATTCAATTCATCAAATCAACATTTAAATTCTTTAAATTAACATTTAATTAATTAAATTAACACTTAATTAACATTGAATTCATCTAATTAACATTAAAATTCATCAAATTAATATGTAATTTAATCAAATTAATATTCAATTCATTCAATTAATATTCAAATTCATCCAATTAACATCCAAAAACATCCAATAAACATGCAATTCATCAAACCAACACCAAAGTACAATATAATTTCATCCAATTAACACTCAATCCATCAAATTGACATTTAAATTCATTTAATTAACCCTAAATTCATCCAATTAAAATTCAATTTCATCTAATTAACATTTAATTTATTAAATAAAAAATAAATTAACATTCAAATTCAACTGGTTAATATTAAATTTATGAAATTAGCATTCAATTCATCTAATTTATATTTCATTCATCAAATTAAAACTAAATTAACATTCAATTCGTCCAATTTATATTGAAATTCATCGCATTAACCTCGTCGGCTTTTATTATATCAGATAATTATTGCACATAAAACTGTCTTCTTTCTCTCTTTCTCCTAATTGTTTTAGTAAAATTGTTTACATTTAATTTAAAGTTTTCAATTTAAATACACTATGTATTTGATCATTGAATAAATAATAAGTCATAATATTGAATGAACTCTACTATCACCGGTACATTAGGTCCCTAAATTAGATATAAATAACTTGTATTGTAGTTGTAAAATTGTTTTATAAATATATTTGAATCACAATAAAATTCTTTTTTATCTATAATATAAAACAAATGAGGTTTAAAAAACTCATTCGACGGTCTCAAATGGACTCCTCTAATTGCCACCAAAATCCTTCTTAAAACCATTCACATTAAATTCCCTCCCCCCAAATCTATCATTTCTCACTTATGTTGCAATGTGTCTTCAGATACGAATTGCCCTAATGTACAAATAAAATAAAATATATCTAACTCGCTCAAAATCATATAACGAGACAAACCAACGACATGCAATGATTGTCTTTTTTTTTTTTTTCTCTCTATTTAATTAAGTATTCCGTTATGCTTGCTTTCTCTTCCTAACAAAGAGACAGAGAGCCATATATATGAAGTGTCAACCACCGGTTGGGGTGGTTAAGTGGTACCAATTGAACTTCTCATATTGAGGTTAAAAGATTGAGTTTTGGAGTTCACATTAGGGTTCAGTGGTTGATTACTATGTTAGGCTAGCTAAGTTTGTTTCCGAGAGGAGTAACGAGTACAGTCAAATGTCTCATGATCTCAACAGTGAAGGTCTATCGGAATGGTCTCTAGACGTTCTCCTGTATCTCCAACCCTTTTATAAATATCAAAAAAAAAAAAAAACCATAATTGCATGCCACAATAAATAATATATGATCAATTTTAAGAGTGGTTCATTGGTTGAGTTTGACTTTTGATAACCTAGAGGTCTCGTGTTCAATTCTTTCTCACACCCCTTAAGAATTAGCCACTCTTATTCATCAGGAATATGTGCTATATCTCAGCTCATGCCATGCCACAGTGAATTCGAAGAAATAGTTGACACAAACTTAAACATCCTGTAACAAAAAAAAAAAATAGTAATATATAATATAAACAGAGCAGGTTTAAATAAGTCCATCCGACGGTTTTAAATAGACTCATCTAACGGCCACCAACATCCTTCTTAAAACTATTTACATTGTACAGACACGAGTTACCCCTAATAAAATAATAACGCCAACAAATCAATGAATTAATCTCATTTCTTTCTTGAAGCTCAATTTTTAATTTCCGTACATTTTTATAAACAGCTCGAGTGTCACGAGGTCTCAAGAGTTAACAATACCTTGTGTTATAAACGATTAGCCGAGACCCTAGTAAAGTCACAGAGAAAGAGAGAGAGAGAGAAATGGAGATGGATTTTCTCACTATTGCCTTTGGCCTATTGTTTGCCTTGACATTGATTCAAGCCCTTCTCTCACTATACAGAGGAGGCAAAAACAAGAAGCTTCCTCCAGGACCGGCGCCGTTGCCGATCATCGGAAACCTAAACAAACTTGGTGACCAACCCCACAAATCCTTGGCCGAGCTCTCCAAAGTCCATGGCCCAATAATGTCTCTGAAACTAGGCCACATTACCACAGTGGTCATTTCTTCATCAGCCACAGCCAAAGAAGTCCTTCAAAAACAAGACTTAGCCTTCTCTAGCCGATCAGTCCCAGACGCCCTCCACGCCCACAACCAGTTCCAATTCTCCGTCGTTTGGCTTCCGGTCGCCACCCGGTGGCGAAGCCTCCGGAAAATTCTCAACTCCAACATTTTTTCTTGCAACAGGCTTGATGCCAACGAGCATCTCCGGTGCAGGAAGGTCCAGGAGCTCGTATCATACTGCAGGAAAAATTCTCAGACCGGTGAGGCGGTGGACATGGGCCGCGCTGCCTTCAGGACTTCCCTGAATTTGCTGTCGAACACCATTTTTTCTAAGGATTTGACAGACCCATATAATGATACAGCTAAAGAGTTCAAGGACTTGGTGTGGAACATCATGGTGGAGGCTGGTAAACCTAATTTGGTTGATTTCTTTCCTGTGTTGAAGAAGATTGATCCACAGGGTATCAGGCGACGAATGACTGTTCATTTCGGGAAGGTACTTAACATGTTCAATGGTTTGATCAATGAAAGATTGGATAAAAGGAAAATGCAGAAGACTGGAAATGGTGATGTGTTGGATTTGCTGCTCAATACCAGTCAAGAAAACCCTGACGAGATCGATAGAACCCATATCGAGCGCATGTGCTTGGTTTGTAGATTTTCTCCTTTTGTTCTTACTTTTTCCTTTCGTACTTATGCAATTCTCTAGTTGCCTTAGCTTTGGTGACTCTTCTCCCTCTCCCAAGGATAGTTGTGTGTGTTTTCATCGCTCCGCGAATAACCTCAAAGGATAGGATTCCCCCAAGGATCCAGAAGTCTTTATGTGTCATGTCTTCTGGCACCAATTTTATTTGGTTATAATCCGAGCAGTTATAGATAAAAGCCATTGTCTTCATGTCCAGTAGTGGCGTAAATCAGAATTTCGATCTCCGATACTAGGAAGAGAGAAAATCAAGAAAAAATACATGCTCTGTTTGCGAGATTCAAGAGTCGAGAGTACAGAAAGCAGCTAAGAGGTCAGCTCAATGTCAATTTAAAGAGTTCGATCCACATAGAGAATACAGCCTTTCAGCCCGAGTATTTTTTGGGTTGAACTTGAGTTACATAACTTGCTACGGAGTTCATGTCAAATAACTCGAGTTGAAATTTGTTAGGTCAAGTCCTGATAGATTGACTCCTCAAGGCCTCAAACTTGATTATTTTCTAAATTTAAAACAATTTAAGATCTTTTTTCCTAATATGTCCAACTCAAGTAATGCAGATCTCTATTTAAATACTGAATATTGTAGAATTGACTCTGATTTAGTTTGAGTTGACCTGTCTAAGTTGCACCCCTTCTTTTGTTTGATAACTAGTTTGAAATTTTCTCATTAGCTCAATTGCACTTGTCATCTCACACAACAAATATGTTGCAGGACCTATTTGTTGCAGGGACAGATACAACTTCAAGCACATTGGAATGGGGAATGGCAGAGCTACTGAAAAATCCAGAGGTCATGAAGAAAGCCAAGGCTGAGCTTGAAGAAATCATCGGCAAAGGCAAGCTCATAGAAGAAGCAGATGTCTCTCGCCTACCTTACCTAAGATGTGTCATGAAAGAAACCTTACGGATTCACCCACCAGTTCCATTCTTAATCCCTCGAAAAGTCGAAACAGAAGTTGAAGTGTGTGGCTACACAGTCCCAAAGGGTTCTCAAGTGCTGGTGAATGCATGGGCCATTGGCCGCGATTCATCGACCTGGGAGAACCCTTTGGCATTCAAGCCGGAGAGGTTCTTGGCCTCGGAACTCGACGTCCGAGGCCGAGATTTCGAGCTCATTCCATTTGGTGCTGGCCGGAGAATATGTCCGGGATTGCCGTTGGCGATACGGATGGTTCCGGTGATGTTGGGTTCTCTCATAAACTCGTTTGATTGGAAGCTTGAAGGTGACATTGCACCAGAGGACTTAGACATGGAGGAGAAGTTTGGCATCACCTTACAAAAGGCTCATCCTCTTCGGGCTGTCCCAATCCCTATCTGTTCATAAAGCTGTTAATATTTTGTGCATTAATAAGCCACGTAGTGTGGCCCCCAAGTGGGAAGTGTATTGTGCTTAACTTGTCTAAGAATATCTTTAGATCTCTTCTTCGTAGGAGGCCGAAGGTGGGTACTTTTACATTGAAATAATGTTATACAATTCAAATAAAATTTAAAAAATTACAATTTAAATGTATATGATCCCTTAAATGAGAGATTTTTTTAGTAGAACTCACTCATCCAACACTCGTCTAAAAGATGATATACATTTAAGTTACACTTTTTAAGTTTTAATTGAATTGTATAACATTTTTCTTTTTATTATACCATATAAAATAATTTCATCTAACATTGCTAACGCTCTAAAATTTCACACATGAATTCGCACTTTAAAAACAAATTTATCCAAATAAATTCAAAAATTTTATAAACTACAATAAAAAAAAACAACTTACTCCCAATCACAAGTAGGAATGTCAGTGGACCGAAGCGGGGGCGGGGGTGTAGTCTTCATCCTCGTACCCGCTTAAAAAAACTTCATCCATTTCCGGTCCACCCCCCTTAACGGGTATAATTTTCATCCACATCCCCATCTGCTGGTAAATTTCTAAAGACATAAATAAAACTCGGCTCACCGCAAAAAAACAAATTGACCTCCAGCCCAAATAAAGGCTGCAGCCACTTTGGGAAAATTTCGGTCACACCTTTCTAGTTTATTATATCTTCAAAAGTATTTCCTCTATTATCTACAACATTACTAATACCCATTTTTGTTTATATTTAAACTTCACTGATAGCTCTGTTCTTAAACCACCATTTTTAACCAAAAACAAATTCATTTAAAATATCAAAATTGTCCCTACATAAACCCAAACAATTTTTTTACATAAAATTTGATTAAAATCTTAGCCAATTAAAATATATTTTTCTACAAATTAAAATTTGAGTTGATTAAAACTGATTTTTCAACATATTAAAATTTGAGCCGATTAAAATTCAATTCAAGCTGGTTAAATTTTATTTTTTTTACGTACTAAAATGCGAGCCTATTAAAATTTAATTTAAGTTGATTAAAATTCGTTTTTTACGTATTAAAATTTGAGTAGATTAAAATTTATATTTTTTTATGTATCAAAATTCAAACGAATTAAAATTCAATGCGAATTAATTAAAATTTAATTCGATCCGATTAAAAATGAATTTAATCTGCTCGAATCGAACGTTTTTAATCTGTTCGAATCGAATTTTAATCAATTTAAATTTTAATACGTAAAAAATATAATTTTTAATCTACTCAAATTTTAATACGTAAAAAATGAATTTTAATTAGTGCGAATCGAATTTTAATTGGCTGAATTTTAATGCGTAAAAAATTCAAAAAACAGAGTATGTCTCATTAAATATATACTTATCTAAAGAAAATGTGAGTAAAATTTTTCTTAAAATATATCATGAATAATTTAATAAAATTACATTTTAATTAACCATAGACTCGAAAAATAGGCAGGATGTCGTTAAAGATATATACTAAATTGGAAGAGGTGTGCTGAAACTTTCCCTTTATTACACAAAGGACCACTCCTTTTATGGATATGTGCCTTGTGTGGCTGAGAGCTGCTCACTCCTTGTCGAAGTGGGATACACTTCCGTACTTGAACAAGACATTCAACAACCGAAGTACATCTCCAACTTACTCTTCGTTTATATTCCTTGTCGGTGTGGGATACACTTTTGTACTTGAACAAGACATTCAACAACCGAAGAGGATCTCCAAGTCACTCTTCATTTCTTCTCTTTTAAGTATTTTAGCTAGCTAAACACAAAATACAATCTTCAACCCACTCTCTATTTTTCATTTCACCCAAATGACTCTTTAAATGTGGAGAACTATTTAGCCTTTCTAAATTCTCTTTCAATCTCCTTCTCTCTCTCTGTATATATATATATACATATAATAAAGTACAATACAATTCAAATTTCAAAAGATAAACAAAATAATTTTTGTTATTCGCAGTTGAGATCTTTTTCAATTTTACTTTAAAGTTAATCCGACGGCTAATATTAACACTATAAATTTAATAGGGAAAATAGGCTCCTAAAGGTGTATTTAGGGTGACTTTTTAAAAATGTTTTTAATACTTATAATTTCTCATAATTACTTTAAAAAAAAAATAGTGTTTGAAATCACCCCACCACCACCACTATCACCATCACCCCCATCATCCCACCACCATCACCATTACCACCACACCCCCCACCACCATTACCATTATCACCACCATTGCCACCCTACCACCAAACTAGCCTCCCACCATCATCACCACTACCACTACCACTACCACCTTCACCGTCGACATCCCACTACCACCACCAATGTCACCACCCCACCCACCACCATCACCACTACCACCACCCCCCGCCCCTTACCACCACCATCGCTGTCATCACCATACCATCCCCTACCATCACCATCGTTGTCACCCCACCACCACCCTATCACCACTACCACTGTCCTATCACCGTCGTCGCCACCCTACCACCACTGCCACTGTCCTATCATCGCCGCCGCCACCCTACCACCATCTCTTCCACAACAACCACCACTATCACCACAGCCCTTTACTATCACCACCGTCGCCATTATTATTACCGCCACCCCACCACCCCATATCGCCTGACCACCACCATCCCCACTACCCCCACCACCACAATCATCACCTCCACCCCACCACCATTGTCCAACCATCACCCCTACCACTACTACCCCTATCGCCTCACCACCACCCCTCACGACTATCACCACTACCACCACCACCGACATCGCCACCCCACCACCGCCACTACCATTCACCACCACTACCATCGCTCACTCCCACTATAACCGATACTTAATTTCCTTTCTCTCTCCTTTATATTTGTAATTTGATTTTAGACGTGAATACAAATATATTTATTGTTGACCATTTTTTTATTACTCTGTGTCTTCAGGCACAGACAATAACTAGTATATACATATTATATTCCTTTTAAATTATTGAATGTTAGAGAAAGTTGGGTGAAATAGTTAGCTAAAATGGAGAATGTGGTTTGAGTGAATTTGTAAATGTGGCTGGTTAAAGTAGAGAATGTATTATTTAAATATATTTTGACTAACTATCTTGGAGAGCTGGGTTAGAGATGTTCTAACAACTGTTTCCTTGAATTTCTTTTTTGTCACTTTCTTTAATCATTCACAATATTATTTTTATGCTAGATTCAAAAGTTAAATCATTAACTAACCAAATTTAATTTATTATTTATTGATATATAAAATTTAGATTTTTAAAATATATTTTCAATAGTTTTTTTTTATATAAACATATATGTATAACGACGTTCTCAAATCGCTGTTGTTCTAAGAATATTTTGAATTTTACTGCTTTTACGTTTCCGTCCCATGTGATCTGAGTTTCAACTAGTCCTCTTCAAAATGCATTACCATCACCACCACCACCACCTTGGAAGTACTTAAAGACAAATAATATTTATAATTTGGCTATCTATTCTACTCATTGTACTTTTGCCTCTCCAAAAAAAGATGAACTCTAAAGATGAAGTGTGACAACACATATCAAAAAAGGGTTTTTTTAGTAAGATTTAAATTTCTTCTAATATATTTTTTCTTGATCGTAACTAGAGGCGGCCCAACCTAAATTGGAGCCCTAGACGAAAATGTTATATGAAACCCTATAAATATTTATTCAGTAATAATAATAATATTAAATACTTATTAAAATATGTTTATTTACAAATTCTTTGTTTTGCCTTTAGAGATATAACATACTAATTAAATTTTAAATTTAAATTTTACAAATAAAAATTTTATTAATCGAAGTCAAATACGTAGATCAAATACAATGATACATGCTATTTGTTTAAGATAAAAGAGAAACATAATTAAAAATTAGTTTGACTAGTAAAATAATTTTTTTTTTCTAAATGTATATAAAAATAGGAATTTATACAAGTTAAGTAGTCCTAAAATAAATGAGACTTCTATAATATAAAAAAGACAGGCTTCAAAAAGCCTATCTGACGGTGTCAAATAGACTTATCCATTAACCACCAACATTTCTCTCAAATCCATTCAAATTGAATTTTTTCTCCTAAATCTATCACTTCTCAATTATGTTTTACTGTGCCTGAAGACACGGGTTACCCCTACTTGTTAGATATCATAAAGAAAAAGAGCTATTTTTAAATAAAAAAGATAACTAGTGCATTATTTCTACTCACTTTATTTATAGTCATCTTGTGCATTGTAAACAAAGTTATTTAAAAATGACCTCAAATTTAATTTATACCAATGTAAAATTATTGTTCGTACCTATTATATGATAGATAATTGATTTTAATAATAAGACTGCAAAATGAGAATATATATAATATAAATATCGGGTGAGATAACAAAATAAGTTGAACTTTAGGACCCTAAATTTTTTTGAAAGAAGTTCTAAAATTTTTTACAATAATGCTAATTGCACTTAATTTGATGACCAAATACATTAAATAAATAGTGAATTTTGTTTAAAGTTAGCACTCACTATTAATTCAATGATTAAAATATATTGAGTATGTAAATTATATTCTAAATTTTAATTATATATCATTGTTTATTTTATTTTCGACCCCAAATATTTCTTCCAATTTAGGCCCTAGGCAATGGCCTAACTGGCCTAAAAGTTAGGCCGGCACCGACCATAATTTTATGGTATTATACCGAAAGTTATTATTTTTTGATTAAGTTATATTTTTTAAAAATAAAATTATAATTGTTTAAGGTATTTTTATGATTGATCATGAATACCCTGATCGTTATAACTTTACTTTTAAATAACTTGACCTCAAAAAGTAGTAATTTTATTTTTAAATATTAGAATTTCTGCCTCAAAAAAATATGTAACTTGACTTTAAAAAATTATATTACGGTACCAAAATTGATACCGTAGGCTTCCTGTAGGCTAAGCTACCACTACTTGCATCATTCCACCAATAGGATTAGAGAGACCTTCATCCCTAAGCACTCTCGGTTGTGATCAGTCCGCCAATAGCATTTCAATTCCTCATGGAGAACTTCCATGAAATCAATTACAAATGATATTTTTAACACCCCTTCTTATTTTATATTTTGCATACTCTGCCGAAATTAATAAAATTTCTCTGATGCTACAGACTTTGTAAATATGTCTGTCAACTGCTCTTTTGTGTTGACCAAGTCAAGTTGTAATCTTTTTTTTGAACTAAGTCTCTAATAAAATGAACTTGCCCAATCATTGTCGACGTATCCAATCAGCTTCATACCCTTTTCTTTGACATATCTCATACTGAGCTTTTTGGTGCCTTGTAAATAGCATAGGATTCACTTTGCAGTTATATAGTGTAACTTGGTTGGATTATACATAAATCGAGAGATAAGTTTAACTGAATAAACAATGTCTAGCCTGGTGTTGGTGATATAAATGAGTGAACCCACCAATATTCGATACATAGGAGTGTCAACTTTATTCGATTAATTATTTTGATGTAATTTTTCATTCAAGGCAATTGGAGTAGAGATTGACTTGCTGTTGAACATGTAATCTTTTTAGCTAGTCTTCAAGATATTTTTCATGATAGATGAATATTTCACCTTTAGATTGTCTCACTGGAATGCCGAGAAAGTACCTCATAAGACCCTGATTAGTCAGCCGATATAAATTAAGTCATCAACATATAATAAAACAATAAGAAAATCTTAAGTATCTCTTTTCCTAACATATCATGATGGCTCACTTTGGCTCCTTTGAAATCTATTTTACCGAAAATATTTTACAACTTTGTTGTTCCATGCTCGGGGTGCTTGCTTTAAGGCATAAAACGCTTTGTGAAGTTGATAAACTTTATCTTTATTTTATTTGATTACATAGTCTTGAGGTTGCTCCACGTACACTTTTTCTTCTAGTTCGCCATTGAGAAATGTCAATTTAACATCCAGATGATATATGAGTAACTCATGTTGTGCTGCCAATACTAGAATTGTCTTAATTGTCTCCATCCAAGCAATAGAGGAAAATGTTTCGTTGAAGTCGACCCCTCGGTGTTGTGAATAACCTTTTGTAACTAGCCAAGCTTTATACTTTTCAATGAAACTGTCTTCCTTGTATTTGATCTTATAGACCCATTTAAGTCTAGTCGCCTCCTTTTCTTTAGGCAAGTCAACAAAATCTCAAGTATGATTCTTTTCAATACTTGTAATTTCTTCATCTATAACTTTTATCCATATTTCTTCTTTTGCTGCTTCTTCGAAATTCTAAGGCTCGCAAGCAATAAAATGCAACATCGCACGATTCATATATATCAACCAACCAATGTACCTTCCTTGGTGGCGTTTCAGAATCAGATAAATATGTGATGTGCCTTTAAATGAATCTCTACTTGAACTTGGCCTTTAACTAGTGCTTGAAATAGATTGTGGGCATTGACTTGGGCTTGAGTCTGCACTCCTTTGTGGACTTGTAAATTCTTGCACTCTTGTAGGTTCACTAAATTGAAATTCTCCTGGCTCTTGGACTAAATTATCCTCCCATTTTCCTGCTACCATCTTATCAAATATGATATCTCGAGAAATTACGAGCTCATTTTTGTTTGGGTTGTATTGACGATCCTATGAATAGATATTTGTCAACTTTTTTTTATCAAACTTCTTCCTTTTTTGTGAAGGGACTAATGCATATGCAATACATTCAAATATTGATTGTTCAGCCCATATTTTGTTAGGAAGTCATTTGCCTTTAAGCGTGCTTCATGCCATTTCCATATACGGTGATTATCGAACTGTAAGTTGTATTCTTATTCATTTCTCCCTCGCTTTAATAATTCATGAATGGAGTATAGATGAATCTTCACCGCAATATGTTCCCAATATCCTTAATTTTTTGTCACTTTGTCTCTCTACCACAGCTTTAAACTCGAGAAATTTGAAGAAAGCTTATGATTTTTGCTTGAGAAAATAAAGCGACAACATCCGGGTATAAATATCAACAAATATAAGAAAATATATTTTGTTGCCAACTGAAGGTGTTCTGTTTGCCCTCAAATATCAACATGCACTAACTCCATTGATGCTTTAGCTCTCCAAGAAATATTCGAGAATGGTAGCGGGTAGCCGATGCATTTTCCCATAAATACATTCTTCGCAGACTTTATCAATTTTTTCTATATATGATGCCATGTACCATACTTTTTTGTTTGAGCAATCTCAGGCATCTACAATTTAATTGTCCATATCTCAAATGCCATAAATAGGAATCACCGATTCTTCACTTTGAAGTGCAAGATTTTCATTCAATGGCATAATAAGAGGAAAAGCTTTATTTTGGGTCATTTGAACCTATGTCACTATTTAATTACACATATCCTTTCTGAAGCAATTTTCCAACACTTAATGAATTTTGAGTTAGCCTTGGAACATAAAGAACATCATAAACAAATTTTATATTACCTCCCTTTATGTAGACGACAATAACTCATTTGCCTTACATATTTTGCAGCCTTCCATCATCAAGTTTTACTTCTGAGAAACTTTGTCATCCAACTCCGTAAATTTTTTTTGATTCCTGGCCATATGATTGTTGCATCCATTATCCAAATACCACATTTTTTTTTATTCTTTGAATAACTGGAGGGAATCGAGACGGCTCGGCAGGCCCCAAGGCGACACGTGTACAAATGAAGCCGTTACGGAGTGCAGGAGCCGAGTACAAGGGAATACGCCGAGTAGTAAGCAGGAGCCGAGAAGGCGCTGTTCCATGGAGCCAGGAATGAACCTCTGACACCAGCAGTTAATGAGATGTGACCCAGCATTTATGAAGACGTGAGTGACTTAGACAGCATTAAATGCGTCTCTGCATCCTCGAAGACCCAAACTGACAGTGATGAGTGGATGCATTAATGACTGTGATGCCGAGTTCTCACATAGGGCCGAGTGCCCCTAAAACACCGAGTACTCGGGTGTAGGCGTCAGACACCGTTCATAGGCACTCAAGTGCCTTGATAGCCTGATGAACTCGGCGTTGCCCCGAGGTTGGATATCCCCCCGCCGAGCATTGATGGCGCGGGAATCTAGGTAAAAATCACTCATTACATATGGGTAATGGCAACAGGCATTGATTGCTGAGACAACCCCAGTGTCAGAGCAATCATTACAGGTTTGTGTATAAATACTCCTCAGAACAATGAGCAAAGGTACGCAAAATCTATCCAGAATTCACAGAAGAAGAGCTTTCCCCCATCCTTACTAACTAAAGCTTCGGAGGGGATAAGCCGGGCGTGCGCCTGGCTCCCTTTTTCCTAACCTTGTGATTGTTTCAGGGTCCGCTATCAGCCCAGCCGCTACTCGATATTGATTGCAGGAATTATCCCGTGCAATTTGGCGCCGTCTGTGGGAACAAACAACCTTTCTTTTGTAGCGGTTACATCATGGTGAATACTCGATCCCAAGGGGAGGGGATAGGGAGCTTGCACGCGAGGAACGTAGGGGCTATACGCCTCCCACTGGTTAGAGAAGGAAGCCCAGCGCGCCAGTCAGCTGGGGTTGAACGTTCTTCCCAACGAACGTTCCTCATGGATCAGGGACCAGGGGGGCAAATCCCCTCGGCCCGTGACATCGTTGAGATGGTGGAGGAACGTATGGGGGAACGCATGAGAGAACTAGAGAGAGACAACGCCAAGGTGCGGCGTAGACTGAGAGAGTTCGAGCAATCAGCAAACGCCAGCTGGCACACCCGAGAACCTTTCGATCGGAGCCCCAGCCGACAAGAATCCAGGAGAACGAGGCCTGAGACCCCCGTGAGAAATCGGCGCGGGCGCTCAGCCGAAAGACAAGGTCTGCGAAAACGGCAGAGGCATGCACCCGAAGAAGGGCCCAGGGAAATCCGCCGGGGAGCAAGCCTTTCATGGTGGGACCTCCGCCGAGGGATTCCCCGAGATGTCTTATCCACGGAGTCCCAGGCAGAATCTACCGCAAGGAGGCCTAGAGAGGCCAAGTACCCGGGAAAGCTCGAGGGTGATGTGCACAGAGGACCGCAACCCAGGGGGGATGACGAGCAGATATCCTCTCCGTTTGTGCGTTCCATCAGGGAAACTGAAATGCCGAGGAAGTTTGCCGTCCCCCGGTTCAAGGCGTACGATGGGAGGACCGATCCTGAGAGTCACCTTCGGCATTACAAACAACTGATGTCGATTTATGACACTGACCAGAGGGTGTTATGCCGGGTCTTCCCCATGAGTCTGGGGGATACCGCTATGAAGTGGTATGAAAGTTTGGCCCCGGAAAGCATTGAGTGTTGGAAGCAGATGGTCGAGCTCTTCAAGGCGCGGTTCATCACCAGCACCAAGAAGCCGAAAGACATCGGCGCCCTGCTCACCCTTAGGAGGAGGAACGGGGAGTCCCTCCGACAGTATGCCATACGATACTGGGAGGAGGTTAATGAGGTGGACGCGTGCTCGGAAGCGATGGCTGCTGCGTCTTTCCGGCTAGGATTGTCCCGGGACACCGGCCTTTACCGGTCCCTTACTAAGAGGGGTCCTGGGGACATGAGGGACTTAATGGCGCGCATAGACAAGTATGCTCGAGTCGAGGAAGAGGCCACCGTTCCCGAGAATAGAGCAGCAATGCCGAGGAAGAAAGAGAGGGAGCCGCAGTCTCGGGGTGCGCCCATTACGCCACCAAGCCGCTTGTCTTTTCAGGGGGTTAACACGGTTTTCAAAGAGCCCATTTACAGAATGTTGAGAAAAATAAGATACCAGCCTTATTTCAGGTGGCCCCCAAAGATGATAGGCGACCCGACTACGAAAGACACAACAGTCAGATGTTCCTACCATAGGGATTTTGGCCATATGACCGAAGACTGCAAAGCATACAAGTCATTCCTTGAACAGTTGGTCCGGGACGGACACCTTGGAGAGTTCATTGACCAAAAGCCCCGCCGAAGGGTGGTTGAGGAGAGGGCGGAGTCGCCCCGGGAAGTTGTTCCTGTAATTAACGTTATACATGCCTGTACAGTTGAAAGGCCGACGTATAATGTCCTCCGAGCAGAACGCAGGAGAGTGTCGCAGGCTTTAAAAGTCGAACAGAGCGAGTGGACAGAACAGTCCACTAAGAGGCCACGGCTGGTTCACGAGGCCATCAGTTTCTCTGACGACGAATGTGAACGAGCACTTGAAGGGGTTAAGAAGTATCTGAAATGTCCTCCGACTCTATCCGTCCCGGTGGCGGAGGAAACGCTATACCTCTACCTGTCTGTCTCGGAGGAGGCCGTTAGTGGCGCGTTGGTAAGGGAATATGAAGGGGCCCAAAGGCCCGTGTATTTCGTCAGTAAAACCTTGCTTGACGCCGAGACAAGGTACCTGCCGATGGAGAAGCTGGTCCTTGCGCTGATAGTCTCGGCGAGAAAACTCAGGCACTATTTCCAGGCGCACATCATTGAGGTAATGACTGATCGCCCTCTCAGGCCCATCCTTCAGAGAGCCGACTTGTCAGGCAGAATTGCCAAGTGGGCCGTAG
Organism: Ilex aquifolium; assembly: GCA_951799425.1. Classification (NCBI taxonomy): domain Eukaryota; kingdom Viridiplantae; phylum Streptophyta; class Magnoliopsida; order Aquifoliales; family Aquifoliaceae; genus Ilex; species Ilex aquifolium. Next base: position 7,027,278 of record OX637391.1, read on the forward strand.
AACTTGGTGAATTCGAGATAAGGTACAAACCCCGTAGTTCGATTAAGGGGCAAGTCCTGGCTGATTTTATCGCCGAGTTCTCTGCGGCCGAGCCCCCGCCGAAGATCGGCGCTTTGGTTGTTGACTGGAGCCTGCTTACTGTCAAAAGGCGAAAGCCAAGATAGAGAAATTTGCAAAGGTGGAAATCTCCCAGATTCCAAGAGATCAGAACACCCACGCCGACGCCCTGGCTTGCCTGGCCTCGGCATTGGCCTCAGAAGTAACCCGGCGTATCACAATTGAAAACCGGGAGAAACCAAGTATAGAGGAGACATACGCCCAGCTAGCGTTGCCGGTGCATGTGCAGTCAACTACCGGCTGGATGGTTCCTATTATTGCCTACTTGACAGAAGGCGTGCTCCCGGAGGATATCAAGGAAGCCAGAAAGATCAGGCTCAAGGCCCCTAGGTTCTGGATTTCCGGCAATCAGCAACTTTATAGGAAATCTTTCTCCGGTCCCCATCTGCTTTGCGTCCCTAAGGACAAGGTGGAACCCCTGCTCTATGAAATTCATGAAGGCATATGCGGAAGTCACACGGAAGGCAGATCCCTTGCACACCGAGCAGTGACACAAGGATATTGGTGGCCATATATGCAAAGAGACGCGAAGAGCTACGTGAGAAGATGCGACAAATGCCAGAAGTTCGCCCCCATTATCCGACAACCGGCGGGGGACCTGAACTTTATGACTAGTCCTTGGCCTTTCTCTCAATGGGGAATAGACATTGTGGGTCCACTTCCGAAGGCCCCCTTAGGCAAGAAATTCTTGTTGGTGGCGACCGATTACTTCACCAAGTGGATCGAAGCCGAGCCCCTGAGCCGTATCCGAGATGCCGAGACAAAGAGATTCGTTTGGCGGAACATTATCACTCGGTTTGGGATTCCCAGAGCTATAATCTCGGACAACAGCACCCAATTCAACAGTGGCCCTTTCAGAGAATTTTGCTCGGGGTTTGGAATACGTAATTACTATTCCACACCAGCGTACCCCCAGAGCAATGGGCAAGCAGAGGTTTCTAACAAGACTGTGTTGGCAGGGATCAAGAAGAGGCTTGAAAAGGCAAAAGGAAAGTGGACCGAGGAGTTGCTCAACGTGATGTGGGCCTATAGGACGACACCGAGGACTTCAACAGGGGAAACGCCGTTTGCCTTAACTTACGGGGTGGAGGCTGTCATCCCGCTTGAAGTCGGGCTCCCGACCATCAGGAGTCAAGCGTTTGATCTGGGGAATAATGACCAGATGCTCGCCAGAGATCTGGACTTAGCCGAAGAGAAGAGAGAATTGGCGTCCATCAAGCTAGCCAAGTACCAAGGAGAACTATCAAGACAGCACCACAAGAAGATCCGACTCAGAGATTTTAAGGTGGGGGACTTGGTCCTCAGAAAGGTAGTAGGCGCTGCTCGGGAACCCACAGAGGGTAAACTCGGACCTAATTGGGAAGGCCCCTACAAAGTGGTTGCAGTGGGGGGCACCGGGGCGTATAGGCTACAGGATATGGATGGCATTGATGTAGTCCGCCCTTGGAATGTATCTAACCTGAAGAGATATTTTTGTTAATACAAGTTCATTATTCTGTCAATTTGTTAATGCAGATGTCAACGAGACGAGCTCTCGGTCGTTAGGGGTATGGTCCCGAGGGGTATAAGACCTCACCATTGAGGCAACGCTCTCAAATCCAACACGAGACGAGCTCTCGGTCGTTAGGGGCATGGTCCCGAGGGGTATAAGACCTCACCATTGAGGCAACGCTCTCAAATCCAACACGAGACGAGCTCTCGGTCGTTAGGGGCATGGTCCTGAGGGGTATAAGACCTCACCATTGAGGCAACGCTCTCAAATCCAACACGAGACGAGCTCTCGGTCGTTAGGGGCATGGTCCCGAGGGGTATAAGACCTCACCATTGAGGCACCGCTCTCAAATCCAACACGAGACGAGCTCTCGGTCGTTAGGGGCATGGTCCCGAGGGGTGTAAGACCTCACCATTGAGGCACCGCTCTCAAATCCAACACGAGACGAGCTCTCGGTCGTTAGGGGCGCGGCCCTGAGGAGAGGTTTCTGATAGTGTGGTGCCCAGCAGTTTAGGGGTTTACTCATCCTTCACCCAAGTATTTCCTTTTCCCTATGGTTATAAGCTCACTTCCACTTCGTGGAAACGGGATGCTATTGGTCTTGACCCCCAGCAGTCCAAAGACCGAGTTAAAACAGCGAGTGACCCAAAGCCAGTCCAAAAAAAAAAAAAAAAACGAAAGAGCGCCTATAAAGAAGAAATTGCATTCACAGTCAAAGCATAAACGAAATGACAGAAATTTCCATTGATTGGTGAGGAAAAGTGCGTTACAATTCAAAACGGGGCTTTGCGTCCCCAGTGGCGTACATATATTCAAAGGAAAAAAAACGAAAGAGCTCACCGCCGGGTTTACCTCGGCTCGTGAGTAGTCAGATCGTCGACCGGCGAGGAGGGAAGATCAGGCTCTTGGCCACCAATGACGGGAGAAAGGCCATCAGAACCATCACTTACAGTAATGGTTGCCGTGGCACCCTCGGCTGCCTCAACCTCCTCGGCGTATGGATCTCCTTCTGGGAGGTCCCCAGGTTCGAACCCAGCGAGAGAACTGTGCTGTTGGAAAAGTTCGCTGGCTGGGTCCACCCGAGCGGCATGCAGAGCGGCCGCCCATCCGCGCCGGAAAGCAATGGTCTTGGCTTCTTCGAAGGCGGGAACCATCTGCTCTTGGGTCTCCAAGTAGACCCTCTCACACTCCTTGTGGAGCCTTTGTGGCTCCCCTGCCTTCTCTGCTGTCAAGGAGTCCACCTGAGCGGTCAACTGCCTGACGAGGCCCTCGGAGTCCAGAGCTTTGTCCTCGGCAGCCGAGATCTTCAGCTCGTACTCCTCAACCTTCTTCATTGCCGCCGCCTCACTCGCCCTCAGTTTCTGCAATTCGGCGTCTAGCGAGTCGCGTTCAACAATGAGATTGGTGATGTGCTTCTTCTGATCGGCGAGGACCGCCTCGACGCCCTTGATGTGCGCGTCCTTCTCATCTATCGCCTTCTGGGCGCCCCTCGCCGTCTGCTTGTACTCCCAGAAGCGATCAATGATGACCCCCAGCTGCTGAGAGACCTGAAAATCGGTAAAACAGCGAGTTAAGTGGTTGCCGAGTACATGGAACAAAGCCCGAATGAAACGCTTACCACCAAGTTGTTCTGGACAGCGCTTAAAAGGAGTGCGTTGTCAGATTGGTCGTTGTGAACGCACATGTCTGCGCTGAATTGGAGGGTCGAGGCCACTACAAAGGCTACTTCCCTGTCCTGCATGATGGAGTCTAACTCCAGGACTAGTTGGCCTCCCCTCCTTTCCGCCCGTGCAACCCACGCGGCAGGAGTGGACGTCCCGGGAACAGAGGTGGTTGTGCCAGGGACATCATGGCGGCGCTTCTTCCGACGCTCTTCATCTTGTCGGCGTTCGGGTATCTAGGAATCCCGACTTCGCCTGCCGGTTTCCCGATCGTCGGTAGGTGGAGCTTGGTGAATGGGCACAGTGCCAGTCGGCGGAATTGCAGGATCCGTCTGTCGCCGAGTTGGTGCAGGTGGGGGCACATCCTGCTGAGGTGCTGGGGGAATAGCTGTTGCAATACTCGGGGAGGCACCCTGAGCCAAGGCCCTGGCCCTGCGCCGAGATGCGACAGCTTCCATGGCAGCAGCAGAAATAGGAGGGACGTTGAACATGTCTTCGGCCGGGGAAGGAGGAGCTTGAGGAGAAGGGGTTCTCTCGGCGTCGTCTTCGGATGAAGACAAGTCCTCCCAACGCTTAGGGTCGAAGGGAGGCGGAACCTGAGAGAACCGGCTGTAGGGTGGATGGTAGCCGAGGAGCACGTGTGCTGCTCGGGAGTACTCGTTAGTCGGCTCGGAGGACCACACCTTCAACAGGTCGTCGAACCGGATCTGAGATCTGTGAGGTTGGGCTGCGTCACGCCGGTATCCCTCTGCAAAAGCAGCAAAAGGCGGAGTTAGAAGGAAAAATACTTCTAAAGCCGAGGGGTCGTCCAACTAGTTCAACCCACCTTCATCCCTCGGCACTTTGGGGCAGTACAGTCCGTCGTACTCGAGTCCAGGGCCCCTCTCCCAGCTTCCGCCGAGCATAATCAGTTCATCGAAATACCCCTTGTCGGAGTCTGGCATATGTGTGACTAGGTACATAGAGGTGTCCCGGGCTTTGAGGTAGTACCTTCCCCCGCCGACTAATCTTAGGTCGTAGCAGAACAGGATTTCGTCTACTCCTAAGTTGACCCCTAAACGAGCGTTCAGGGCGACTACTCCCATGACTATCCTATAGAAGTTTACCCCGCACTGAAGAGGGAACAGCCTGAGCTGCATCAGCATCTTCAGTACAAGGGGGGGTAGAGGGAAAGTCAGACCACCTTCCATGATGGCCTTTGTATAGAAGGGCATCATCTCAACACACCCACGTTCCCTACTGTGTCGTGAAGGGTGGAAAGGGAAGGTCAAGACTCTCTCTGGTAATCGGTACTTGGCCCTAAAGGCATCTATGTTACCCTCATTGACCACGGTTTTCTTCAACCTTTGAGTTGTGGATGAGGAGGGGTTCCTAGCTTGGCTACTGCGACTTCTAGCCATGGGTGGAGATGATGGAAAGGGTAGAAGGAGAAGAAGAAAGGAAGAGTGCAGAGTACTTACAGGATTTTTCTTCTGAAGAGTTCTCGGAGGTAAAGGGAGGAGTACTCGGCAGCTATTTGCTTGAAAGAGAATTGAGATTGCAAAGTTCTCAAATGCCCAAGAGTTCCCCTATTTATAGGGAGATGGGAGAGCGGGAATCGAGGAGACGTTCATCATTACAGAATTTGAAAAGGGCGGCTCAAGACGTGCAAGTAACCGCCCCTCGTTAAATGGACGTGACAGGCAAGCCCCCTCTCTGCTTGCGCCACCTGTCCCACGCCGCAAAAAGAGTGGGGGCTGGGGGGCAGTTGGAGGGAATCGAGACGGCTCGGCAGGCCCCAAGGCGACACGTGTACAAATGAAGCCGTTACGGAGTGCAGGAGCCGAGTACAAGGGAATACGCCGAGTAGTAAGCAGGAGCCGAGAAGGCGCTGTTCCATGGAGCCAGGAATGAACCTCTGACACCAGCAGTTAATGAGATGTGACCCAGCATTTATGAAGACGTGAGTGACTTAGACAGCATTAAATGCGCCTCTGCATCCTCGAAGACCCAAACTGACAGTGATGAGTGGATGCATTAATGACTGTGATGCTGAGTTCTCACATAGGGCCGAGTGCCCCTAAAACACCGAGTACTCGGGTGTAGGCGTCAGACACCGTTCATAGGCACTCAAGTGCCTTGATAGCCTGATGAACTCGGCGTTGCCCCGAGGTTGGATATCCCCCCACCGAGCATTGATGGCGCGGGAATCTAGGTAAAAATCACTCATTACATATGGGTAATGGCAACAGGCATTGATTGCTGAGACAACCCCAGTGTCAGAGCAATCATTACAGGTTTGTGTATAAATACTCCTCAGAACAATGAGCAAAGGTACGCAAAATCTATCCAGAATTCACAGAAGAAGAGCTTTCCCCCATCCTTACTAACTAAAGCTTCGGAGGGGATAAGCCGGGCGTGCGCTTGACTCCCTTTTTCCTAACCTTGTGATTGTTTCAGGGTCCGCTATCAGCCCAGCCGCTACTCGATATTGATTGCAGGAATTATCCCGTGCAATAACTATACAAGAGAGCATGGTATCTCTTTCCTTTGCTTCTAAAAAATTTGCCTAGCAATCTCGTTGTGAGTGATTTAATGCTTTGTAGTTTTGCATCTGAATCTACAATCTTTGATAGTATAATTGAATCTTTTGCAAATAATACAGTGAGAAACAATTATCGTCAAAATTACTTTTGATTGGTGTTGCTTTATCTCGGGTTTGAAATGAATTTTGTCTTCCACAACCTCTCCATATTGGCCTCTTTTTTGAAATTTGCCCCTTCCTTAATTTTCTTCGCACCGTTTATACGTTCTTTCCTTCTTCAATATTGACTTTGGATTGAAATGTTTGTTCCAAATATTTGTTTGTAAACCTACTCATCATTTTCTCGTGTGCCTCTAGAGAACTCATTAACTCATGCCAAGTCAGTTTTGACAAATCTTTAGCTTCCTTGATTGCTATAACGATATTTTTGAATCTTGATTGCTATAACGATATGTTTGAATCTTGATTGCTATAACAATATGTTTGAATCTTGCAAAGAGGCTCCGTAGGACTTTTTCAACAATCTTCTTGTCTGAAAGGGTATCTCCATAACTTCTGATGGATTCATTTTCTTTCATTGCTAGATTATCAAAATCTCACCATAGAGTTTGAAGCTTGATAGAGATTATCTTATCAAATCTTTCATGCTCGATTTTCAATAGCTTTCATGCTCCTTTGAATTTTTTGCACTCAGAATTCATAGAAAAATAGTTTTACTAACCCCTCGTTGAATATGAAGTAGCTCCGCTGCATCTCTTCTTTTTGGTCTCCTTGTATTTTATTTAATTTGCATCTTGCCAATTTGCTAATTATTCATCATATGTGGTGCTTCAAATCCAGATTCAACTATATCCCACAAATATTCTTGTGAAATAAATAAAATCTCTAATTGGATTCTCCAATACTTATAATTGGAATGAGGGCTCGCTCATAATTGAACATGAAAGTGTTAACTTCTATTGTAGAGGTTTATCTTAAAAGGCTGTGAGGGGATTTGGAACCGTTGCTCTGATACCACAATTGTTGGGATGCAAAGTGTGAAAGAAGTAAATAACAACATATAAAGAGGAACACTGAAACAACAAAGAGTAGAAAATGCAATTTATTAAAAACTGCAATCTCTCTCTCTCCCCCCCCCCCCCCCCCCCCCTCTCTCTCTCTCTCTCTCTCTCTCTCTCTCTCATATGATTGGGGTTGAGTTGTGGGTTTAATGTCTTAAGATTGGGTCTGAGTTAGTCTCTCAATCAATCCAACCCATTTGAGTTGCACCTCTAGGAATGTGTCAACTTTAAGAATTAAGAGTGTCTTGGTTCCAATAATGATATATGATTCTCATTGTACGGCTACGGTTTATTTATTTTCACATCTGAACTTGAATCCAATTTCAAATGAATTGAAAGAGGACTGCTGATGGGCTCCTAACTGTTTTAGAGATTGGCCCAGTAAGTATAATGCAATTGGTCCTCAAGATTGATTCATGAAAGCCCAATTATGGACACGAGATTGTGGTTTTTACTGGAAATTTTTATAAAAAGATAGTTCAGCGAACGAGACTTTTAAAGACTTTGAATTTTGGATACAACTAGATGTACATAATTTTAGCTTATAAGAGATGATATTTTCTCTCGAATCCTCACTTAAATACGTGACAATATGGTTATGTCGTAAGTACGTGAAAAGAAAAATGAAACATTTAAAAAGAAAGTAGATTTTCATGAGCTTCAAATATGTATTTTTCTTCAGATTAGAGAAGTCATAACCATGAAAAGGAAATTGAGATTGCACAAGTTAACATTGATTTACTACCATCAAGTGTAGCCCTTAGAATCATATCCACATGGGACCAAAAGAAAAGAATTATGGTGTGTTGACTACTGGAAACTTACATGTCTTCTTATTGTGTGATCATGAGTGATAATTTTCTACACAAAAGGAATCAGATATGATTAACTAATGCATGACATGAATTAAGAAATCTCCGGGATATATCTTTAAATTAGCTTGAGTTACAGTAACTGGTTTATAGCTCGAGGGAGTAATCGACTCAAATCTAGTCACCTAATAGTAAAAAAAATGAATCACTAGGAATTTAATTAACTGAAGACATGGATCCTGCTAAAATGTCTTACACTCGATAAGATGTTGATTATTCGAATTATAAAGAGAATTGAGTACAAGTTAGATAAATTTTGATAAAACACGACTCAAAAACATGGCATAATACGACCCATTATTGTAACTTTCTCAATGATATTTCTCAGCAATTTCCTGCAAAAAGAGGCAAAGCTCTTGGGGTTTTGAAAGCATGACCATATGGCCAGCTCCTCCTATGGTCTTCACCTCTTCAGGTGGGCTCTTCTCAATCACATATCTCTGGAATTCTTCCTCCATAACTTCATCTTCTTCACACACCACGTAAACCCTACTGATCGATCCATATTTCTCTTCTGTAAGCAAGGATTCCTTGCCCATGTCCTCCAAGAAGAACCCATTCGGCCTCACCAACATCTTGGCTAATTCTAGGTCCTGCATGCAATCGTACATGTATTACGTACATGGCCACAAGCAAATAATCAAACAAAATAGCAAATTACAGAGTACATAAATCTACGTGGTTCAAGTCAACAGTCTATCTTCATATATTGAAACGTAAAAATAAAATTTTATTATCAAAGATAAAAATTACAACGGGTTGTTGAAATAAACTCAAAAAAAACAAATAAATTAATTGATAAACTTGAAGAGAACATACTAACGGGAAAAAAAAAAACTTTCTATTCGGGTTAGATATCAAAGAAAATCCCAAAATATTTGCCCAGGTGTGCTTCCTCGAACGCCCCCTTGATGGGTAAGGCTCAAAAATTTTCAATTAAAATTTAAAACGAATTTTATGTCAGAAAGAGTACGAATCAGAGCTAAATTCATGACATCTGCAGCAAACATGAACACACGAGGAACACAAAATATTGTTATATAGAAATTGATGAAGTTGAATCTGTGTAGGAGACTCACTTCTGATTGACAGTGTTTATAAACCTTAGTTGCCATATACTCGGGACCTAAGAGCAACGAAGTTGGCAGATTTTGCTGGCCTTGATCAAATGAAAATCGGCAATCCATAAGAGACTCTATTGAGATTTTCTTGAAGAACTGTTTACGGAAAAAGAAACAAAGAGTCAAGTAACATAAAATGGCTCCATCAGATCAACACAGTTAAGACATGTTTGTTCACGGATTACTCTATAACACGAGATGTTAACATGATATAAAATTAGAAAGTTTGAGTTTTCACAATTAATAAATAAATCGAGATGAGTGAAGCTATATATATATATATAAATACGATACGATTCGTTTATGTATCAATTATATGCGATTCATATACTATATTAATCTGATATGACACAATTTGTTGAACAAAAGTTAATAAACGAATCAAATATGAGTGAAGTGTTTTTTAACATAAACCCACAAAGATCTTACCAAGGCCGGCTCAATAGAATTTAGGGCTCTAAGCATAAATGTTAGACGAAGCCTTTTACAAATTTATTATAAATAAAAGTGTTATTCTATGGTTATTCTATTTTTCAATGCATTTTGAACTTAAAATCAGATGAGTGTGTGTGAGAGAGAGAGAGGATTTGTTTATGTATATGCTTTAATTATTGAGTGATTAGATTGACAATAAATGAAGAGAGGGGATGGAATCTTTTAGGTGAATAATGACAAATGTGACCGTTAAGTTGATGCGACAGTGTAAAATTCTTAGGAGAGAGAATCACATGTTATATCTTTTTGGACTCCTTATTTCATAATTTTCGAGCTAGATTAACTCATATTATAAAGACCAAAAATATAATTTGAGACTCCTCATTTTTTTGGACTCTAAGCAAGCATTTCACCTGCTCATGATTTAAGCCGATTCTGAATTTGACACGAACTCGCGTCAGCGAAAACGATGCCAAACCTAATCCTAAGTTTGTAGGCAAAAAATAATCTCAAAACGGTCTGCTCCCGGCAGTCAAGATTGTGACTTTGTAGTTTTTTAATAAAAGGAATACATCAAAATCTGATTTGATTTATCGAAACTATACCGTTACGTATTCTACTCGTATCTTATCCCCAACAGTAAAATTATCACCTTCCACATGGGATAAGAAAAGTCCATGGTGATGGTGGGATTCAAAGGGGCAAATCTCATCTTCACAAGGATTTGACAAATCTCATCTTCCACTACCACCTCTATCACCAACACCACTAATGCCTCTACCATCGGCGGTACCACACCACCACCTCTATCGTCGTTGTCATCACTATGGTCACCGCTGACCACCAATGGCATCGTCGCCACCTCTCTACCGGACCTAACCTCAACCAAGTTGTTGCCAGACTGGCCACAACCATCGTTACCTCCTCTACCACCACAAAAAAGATAAATGGAATATATATAAAGACCCTTACTTACCTCTTGTATGAGAGTCGCCGGCGGATGGGTACAATCCGGCATGTAGGCAGTGATGAAAACAGCTACTAAGATCTTCTCCGGGAAGGTCTCCATGGCCAGAGAAATACAAAGGCCGCCATAACTGTGACCTACTAAAACCACCCTATCATGTTGAGGAAGAGAGGCCATGAAGTCCATCAATGGCTGCAAGTAGTCGTGTGCCGAAGCAATCCTTTCAATCTGTTGGGGGTGAATCCCACATGCACCGAGATCTAATGCGGTGACACGGTGACCACCCAATTTCAGCAAGTTGATAAGCTTGTACCAACACCAAGCTCCATGGCCAAACCCATGAACTAGAACGAAATGCTTTACCCCCTCCATCTATTAATCACCTCACCTCAAATGGCTTCTTATTTGGTTTTATAAGATCTTTACGTCTGTTTAGTTTGTATCTAAATTTTCTGTTTTTGAAAACAGTTTCGAAGACGAAAGGGCCTATCTGAAAACAAAATGGTTATATATTTTTAAAAATAGTTTTAAAGAATCAAAATTATAAAATTTGTTTGGACAACAATTTCCACCACTATTCGTCTCTCCGTCTCTCTCTCTTTCACTGTACATCAAGACCACCCAACACCCACAACCACCGCCAACCCACAACCCACAACCCACAACCACCACCAAGACCACCACCCAAACCGAGAACCACCCAACACCCACAACCACCACCAACCCACACCGAGAACCACCCAACACCCACCACCAAGACCACCACCCAAACCGAGAACCACCCAACACCCACAACCCACAACCACCACCAACCCACACCGAGAATCACCCAACACCCACAACCACCACCACCACCACCCAAACCGAGAATCACCCAACACCCACAACCCACAACCACCACCAACCCACACCGAGAATCACCCAACACCCACAACCACCACCACCACCACCCAAACCGAGAATCACCCAACACCCACAACCACCCAAACCGAGAACCACCCAACACCCACAACCACCACCACCAACCCACACCGAGAACCACCCAACACCCACAACCACCACTACCACCCAAATCGAGAACCACCCAACACCCACAACCACCACCACCACCCAAACCGAGAACCACCCAACACCCACAACCACCACCTAACACCCAACACCGACAACCACCACCAGTCGCCGGATCTGTGCTTCCAGTCACTGATCCATGGTGTCGTCAAGAGAGAGAGAGAGAGAGAGAGGTCAGGGAGAGAGAGATCAAGGAAAACGAATGCAAAAAAAAAATAAAAATACTTTTATAGTGGTACAATAAGTACACAGTAAATAGGTTCTTCAGTTTTCCATGTTTTCACAATACCACCACCACATTTCTATATTCTTTGTTTTTTTAGGTTATTGTCGAAATAAATTTTACTATTTTTCATTTCATAAATTTATTTATTTTTTAAATCATATAATTAAACAAGTTTCGTACATCACCTTATATTTTCAGGATAACCCTCAATCGGGTTGAAAAGTTTCCGTGTGACATTGTGATCTTGAAAGACCGTATATTTATTCATCTTTTTTAAAAGGATAAATTTGTGTTATCCAAATTTTTTTATTAAATCTTGTATCTCAAGTGATCGGTCAAAATTTTATTCATTGAATGTTTGGCACAGTTAATGGACCCCATTGATCTTACCCCCTACAGGATACATATATGTGTCATTTTTTCATTTACTAATTATAGAGTATAGAGTGAGCTTAACTAAGTTCTCTAAATATAAGAGTACTAGTTATTGTCCGTGCCTAAAAGCACTATTCAAAAAAAAAATTACACTTGAAAAAAATATATAACACATAGTACCAATCAATATAGACTCACTATTCAAAAAAAAATATTTATAAAATAAAGTCCAAAAACACAATCCTTGGACAATATTAATTTCCATATACAATTTGTATAATCAAAATAATAAATAATACAAATTTTTATTTTTAAAAAAAATTACTCACGCTACGGTCTTTCATAATATAAACCTCTCCAAAATACTCTTTCATTCCCGGGGATAATTCGCAAAACTCTGTTTTTCATGGAGAATTGAATGGAGTACCAAAAATATTTTACTTTTTTATTTTTTGATATATTTTACTTGTGGAACTTATTTACTCATTATCTAACACCCAATAGTTCTCAAACTCAAGCTATTATGTCTCATTCTCTTTGTATTAAAAAATTAAAATTATATACTGCTCGCATTAATCCAAAAATTAAAGTTACACAATATAAAAAAAATTATTCAGTCACTCGATGAAATCATAGATAAAAAAAAAAAAAATAGCTTTAATAAAATGCTAAAATCAAATGTGTCACTTCAGTTCATCAGTAATGAATTTAAAAATCTTCAATGTATAATTCAAAAGATAAAAATCCAAATACTAAAAAAAATAAATTAATTAGCATAAAAAGAGTGAATGAATTAAGGTAAGTATAATTTGGAAAACATATGTGTCTAATTTGGTGGGGAGATTTACCTCTTAATTAATGAGTGAATATGAAAGTCAAGAGCCGGAAAAAATTAGAAATAAGATAGACCTTTAAATATAATTTATATTTTATTTAGAATTTATTTGAACCATAAAAAACTTAAAATAAATTTTAAGATTCAAATTCAGTTTTGTTTTATTATATAGATATGAGAATCAATTATATTAAATTGTCGTCATTTGGATTCCTTACCCCACCCACCGACTATGGAACCCACCGACTCATCTTTGGATTGCTTAAAGACTCCTCCTGTCCATGTAAATTTCATTGACACCTTTTGAATTTAAATTATATTTTATTGACACTTTCACTATTTTTTTAAAATATTATTGTATACTCCTATAGTTTATATGTACTTAGTGTGATATAATGGTTTATTATCGGATAAATTTCTAAATTTATCCTTGTCCATATAAAATAAGTTTAATTTTAATAATAGTAATTAAGTAAAATAAGAATTCTAGCAAAGATAATTTAGTAAAATTATATATTTTATTAGGAAATAAACATTGACAAAAATATGCAGTGATATTTCAAAATTAAAGGGAGTGTCAGTAAAATATAACTTAAATCTAGAGAATATCAGTAAAATTCACCCTAAAAACAATCCCACGAATACAACCATGACAACATTGAATTCCTTTGTGGTCGTCGTGGTTTTTCTCCATGTGGTTTTTTGGGGTTTGGGTTTTTTTTAGTAACGCTATTTAAATCTAAAAAACTGACATAATAATATGTCAAATAATAAAATCTTTACAAAAAAGTCCAAGAGTTTTAATCACAACAATATTGTTGAATCATATTACTACCACGTTATCAAATTAACAAATTAGGTCAAGATACACAAATTTGTACTGGAAGGAATTTTTTTTGGTGTGTAATCAATCCAGTAATAAAATATTGGCGCTGACAATCCATGTATAACATACCATAAACAATGTGGATATGAAAGAAAAAGGAAGGATGCAACTCTAACGAGTTGGGCGGATTATAAAATCAAATCAGGCTCAACCCAAGTTGTAAAACTTTTAACCCTTACCCAACTCTAAGCCAATTTCCAATACAAAGTAATCAACCCGAGTACTGCCCAAGTTAATTTTGGGCTCAATTCGGGTTAACTATTCAAACATGACACAATAACTTGACCACCTTAAATTCAAATAAATTTAATAAAAACCTAAAATACATTTAAATTTTTGTTTGTATATATATATATAAATTTAGGGTTGAACCCGAATTATGAATTCAAGTTGAGTTCGGGTTGAATCCGTGAACCCAAAACTTCAACCCGAATATAGTCCAAATTTAATTCAAGTTAAAAAAATTTCTGCCCAAACCCAACCCAAGCCATATTTTTTCGGGCTGGGTTCGGATTAGCCCGCTCAAGTTCCACCCCTAAAAAAAAAAAAAAAGCAATGTGGATATATAGGAAACATGAATCTCGTATTCACTGATAAAAGAAATGGCATTCAGGCAGTTCATGCGCAAACCCGAGCACCACCAAGAGAGACCAAAGCAAGAGGAACAGTGAGCAAGTAAAAAGATGGAAACAGAGGAATACCCTAGGAAAATGCTTATAAATATGTACACATAAACAAGTTTAACAGAATCAAATGCTTCTGCTCATCTCGGATGCTAATCTTCTGCACAGAGTTACCAGGATACAGTATATCCATTCTGAGTTATCGGAAACAACTTTACCTCAGGAGAAGATACAATCGCGTTCCACCTTGAAAGCTTCGATAATCAGCTGAGCATAGTAGGATGCCCAGTCTGGAGCATCCTCTTAAACAGGTCCTTCCCAAATGCAGAATCTGACGAACTAAATAAGGCAGCACACTATTAAACCTACCATTCTCATGAGTAGCAGCTTACACTAATTTGACAAATCATAATCACCACGAGCAGTAATAGGAATAGAGTAATAATAGGAATTGTGAGATTGTTAGCATTAACACCCAATTGAAACTTTACATCAGAGCTATTGGAAGAATCATTTAATCCAAACTGACCAAGAAGTACACATTTGTCATTTCATCTGTGGTGTATAAAGACCACAGAGTCTGATATCAGAGACCCACACTTCGGCCACAAAACATTTAGTCACTAGCTTGCTTAACCAATATAAATGGAATTTAAAATATTTTTGCGAATCAAGATGCAAAAAAGCCTTCATCAACAATGAGTGGTGACCTCACTTGATGTTGAAAAGAGAAGTAAATTTGGTGACCCGATAATTGCATCATGGATTTGGACACTCTTGTATTGACAAACTGGCTAAAAAGGACAATTGCCCTTCAGATGACAACCATATAATTTCTAAGTTCAAGTTAATATTAAAATGTACTTCCAACATATTAGACAAAGTCAACCATTCTTTACAAAAAATAGTACAAAGAAAAGAATTTTTTTTTTTAAAAATTGCATATAACATTGCCTTGATTGCTGACCCTTGTTTTCAAAAGAGTTGCAAATTTATAATCATGCCACACTCAAACCAGAAGAGGCAAAGTTCACCTCACAAATTGAAAATTACAAAGGACAAGCTGTTTAACCCTCGTGTCGACATTTTGGTTTTTTGAGTGGTTAATCAATCCAATGGCATAATGGAGGCCACAGGCTTACTTGAAATCATTCAAAACAAAGCCATTTACACATATTATAACACATTATAAAAACAATATTACAAAGGCAGAAAACAAGTGGTAAAGGCTGTAAATCTGTACAAGAGAAGCAAATAATGATTGCTTCCATACGTGTGCACTTGATGCTTGAACAACAAGTGTATTACAATAAGCATCACCTGGACGTTGCAAGAGGGAGTGAAGAATTAAATACAACAACAGCTACTCACCTTGATATAGTGATTTCATATGGAAATGAGATGCCCTCATGATTTGGTATTGGGGGAACATGATCCTTCTTCTCATTCACGAATTTGATTATCTGAAACAACACCTCACGAAGAGTTGCTTCTAGTGCTGCCCGGTGCACATTTCTATCCTCGGATGGACTTTCTGCCGTTATTTAGAGAAATGATCGAAAAATAAGTGCATAAGCTCACTTATCAAAAGGCAGAAAGAAAAACAGGACAAAAAAACGAAGTGCACAAGCTAATGGGAGCCTTCAGTGCACCACCACAATAATTATAAAGCAAGGTTCAGCATCAATTTTACCTCCTGGGTCTACAACTACTTTGGAATGATGAGCCTTGCCAGAATGTGCTTTAGGATAATGTGTCACATTCAAATTTATATACCACTGTTCCCAGTGCAGGCGTTCTACTTTATTGAACCATGATGCCTGTTTATTTTTCACTTCATAGAAAGACAAACAGATCTGCATCATTAACAGGTCTATTCAGAATAAAGAACTCATATTTGGGTATCATCCAAATTGATGGATCGGACATAAATGTTCAATGAAATGTTCAATGAAGACCATCAGCATAAAGCACAACAGCTCCTAAAATACATATAGCGCAAGGTGAGCTATACCAGAAATATATAGATATAGATACCCGTTCAAAAGAAAAAGAATATCGATATAGCTATATATAAGACATTTGACAAAAGCATAATATATCAATTACACTACAGAGGGTAGAAAATACGATCAAATAATGATAATGACACCTTCAAAATGAAAGTACACGTTCAATAGCAAGAAAGATTTGCGAAACTAAAAGAGAAAAAGATAGCACTGCCAATTTTTAGCAAATATAACACTCGAAATGTCCCAAGTGGCAAGCATCCTTTTCTTCCTGCTTGATTACTGGCAAGCTGACATACATTAGGAATTGCCATCCTTGTAAAAAGTTTTAGGAGTTGAATGACATAACATAACGTAAAACATCAATTCATCAGGGGAAAGGGACCTATATTTGTAGGTGAATATCTTTATTGGTCTCATTTGAAGATCTACCAATAGTGAGAACACATGAAACAAATTTCACCATCATCGTGATGCTGGCATGCATTATGACACAACCAAGCAGACAGAAGGTGTCCAACAACACCACGATAGACAAAACAGGAGTGAAACTTAACAGGAAGAAGATGCAACTTCAAAAGTTAGCATTTACAGCCTCTAAATTAATCAGATGATATGCCAACTCTAATAAATGCTCCAGGATACATGTGGAAGTATAAAAAATTCGTGAGCCAAATGAAATACTAACTTAAAACTGCTGGCAAACCACAAACCTGATTTTTCTTGTTGGGGTGTTTCTCTACCCTGTCAATGAACTGATCAATTTTCTCATCTATTTTCTTCTCAAGTTCCACATCTCCACATTGCACCTATGCGATAACACATTGAGGCATTAAATGGCAATAGTATAGGCTGTCACCACTCTAATGACTACCTTGGGTTAAGCACTAAATGAAATAAAAAGAGGTTCCACGTTAGACATTGGAATAGTGATCTTAAAACAGCATTAACTAAGAACCACCAGAAATTACAATATTTTTATTTGGTTTAGGCACCCAAAAAACCAGTTTCTATATTATGCATTCCAACAAGTGCATATGTATTCCTTACAGCAATTTTATTACTCCGAGCTGCAGATCAAAAACAAGCATACTCCCCAAAAATTCAATATGAACTTAAGATTTTGAGGCATGTAGATAGTTCTCAATATAAAGAGGTGAGTTTCGGAGGAAAACTTACTGCACAAAAACATAGACTTGAGTCCAATGCCATAATAAACCATTCGAGACAAGTTTCATAGTGAAAAAATTAGCAATTTTATTTTCTTCACAATGCTCCATTCTAAATGAATGCCATAACTATGTGTTGATAGTGGTCCTAGTGGAGGTAGTGAAAAGTTATAGGTATACATATAGATAAATGAATAAAATTTTAACCTTTGTATAGCAATATTATGTTAATGATTGTCATAAACAGATAAATGGTTTTAAGATTTAAGGCTGGCAATCCATTAAACATTTAAAAAAATTTCAAGGAAACAATAATGTCAACGTGTAACATTGCTCAAAATATCAGACAAACATCACCAGTGATTATATTAGTACAAAAATCCCAACTTCAATAAAGGTTAGGCAGTGGTTGTGTAGATTTAGTAGGAGGCTGGTGTGGTAGAGATGAAGGTGGGGTTGGTAGAGCAGTAGAGGACACTGTTATGAAAATTGGATTGCTATTTTTTGGGAGTGCTAGTGGCGGTGGCCTGGAGTAGCATAGTTGGTAGAGAGGAGGTGAAGTTCGAAATTTTACAGCATCCAGCTGAGGAACCATAGCGTTGGCAGTTAGAGGTGGTGACTGCATGACAGGGCATGCAACAGCGTTGTGATGGCTACAAGGGTAAATTGAGCCATGAAACATGATAAAAGGTGACAATCACTGTCATTTTAGTGATGGAAATACAGATACTTCTTGTAAGACCTCGTACTAGAATAAAATAAGAATAATATCATATTAATATTTCTCTTAGGATGAATAAAAGGATTGTAGAAATCTCGAATCATTGTTAAAAGATTGATCATGAAGTTTGAGATTTAGACGAATTGACTTTCGGGTCAAACTTAGTTTCGAAGGTGTGTAAGCTTGAGAAGGGTGATTAGGTAAATTTCTAAATGATTTTAGGTCAAAATAATGCTTCAATTGAATCCGAAAGGTCCAGAAACCTTGGAAGAGGTAATATGAGGTGTATTAAAAGTTAGAAAGTATTTCGGAGTTAAACCGCATTTTAGAAAGAATTCGGGTAGGAAGGAATTTGACATTATTTTAGTATTTTAGCCATAACTTTTTAATCGGAACTCCGATTTGGACAGTAAAAACTAGACTTCAAGGGTTACAAAATTGTATTTCACGAAAATTTTCTGAATCGACTTCTAAATAGGTGAAAACTGCTCCAGAAGTTGGGACAAAAAGTTGTCACCGTCCGGACGCTCCAAGCACAGTCCGAACGGTACTCGTTACCCAAAAACTTTATTTTTCATCAAAAACAGTGACTTTGAACCATCCGGACGTCCAAGGACCGTTCAGATGCTACGCTAAAAACGGCTCCACTCAGTTTTAAGATTTTTCTCCGTTTTTCACCCTATAAATACCATAAGGACATCTCTTTAGCCATGTTTCATCAGTTTTCAACCCTAGGCAACCCTATAGAATGAGAGAGAAAGAGAAAATACAAGATTCAAAAGGGATTCTCACGTTGGAACGGATCAAACACGTTAGGTTTACACATAAACTACGAAATCAAGGTAGTAGATTATTCTCAAGTTCTTTCATTGAGACTTAGGGTATTACATATGTATATTTTCAATCTTCTTGATAGTTATATGATAAATACTTATGAGTTCTTGGTTTCTTTATCATTGAAACATAGTTTGAAACAAAATACATGTTTTGGTTCAAGAAACATTGTTTTTGAATTTCCAAAACCCTAGTTTTCTAAAAACATGTTTGATTGTGAAAAATACATAGATTCTTGATTTCTAAATTCCTATTCTTGAGTAAATCATGTTTTCATCTAATATTTTATTCTTGTTCCAAGAAATTGTATTTTTGACAAAAACCTGGAATTTTGAATATCGAAATTGTGAAGGTTTTCTTGATATGATCTCTTGCATATTTTAATTCATTTATTACTGTAGTATATTGAGAATTGTACAATTGTGATACTTGAATTTTTTGTAATTGGTTAAGATTGTGGTTGTTGAGAAAATTATGGTTTCACCTCTTGTATGGTTTGTTGTGACGGACTTGAATTGCCTTCGAGAGTTACCATAGAGTGTTAGAGGTTAGTCTATCCCAGTGGGGGTGAGATAGTTGCCTAACACTTGTAGTGGATTGTTATTTGTGAGAGTAACCACTATTGTTCGCGTAAGTTCGAGGCTGAAGAATGGTATATCTTTCCTTGGAAGGATTCGTCAATGCCGTGAGAGACGGTATACGCCCTTTCTAAAGCGGTTTGTGATTTGACCATGCGGGGAATGATTGAGATTGTGTGGTTGTGATGGGTGAACGAGGTAGAATTGTTGTGTAGATTCCTAAGAAGCAATCAACATACATGAGAATAGGGATAAACCAACATACATGAGAATGAGGATGAACCAACATACATGAGAATTGGGATGAACCAACATACATGAGAATATGTGATGATGCTATTGAGTTATTAATTGATTTCTTTAATTCTGACATGTTTATTTCTTTCATTGATTTACTGTATTCTGTACAATTGAGATCATTACAACTGCCATTGTTTTACTTTCAAAATTTATATATGCTATTTTTCAAAAGAGACTTGCCTTCTTTTTATTGTTTTAAAAACCTTGTTTGGATTTGAGAGGAATTTCCTAGGGGCTTTTGCTCACTCCCCACAACCCACTTATAGATTTGGACACAGAAGAAGATATCAATGTGGATGAGAAGGTTAATTACGAGTCGTTGGAGGATCAAGACGTGGACCCTGTTTTAGAAGAATAGAGTTGTTTTATTTTTGGTTTAGTGTTTGAGAGGTTTTTGTGAAACAGTGTTTTAGCTAGTTTAATTCTTCTACTGCTAGATACTATTTGGTTTTGAATTATAAGTTGGAGAAGTTACAATATTTTATTGATTTTAGTATTTATTATTTATCAGATGGATGAATGGTTTATTATTTAATGGTTATTATTAGTTGCTCTCATTATTGGATGGTATCTAGCTAGTAATGCCTTCCAGGGTGAATTTTGGGGCGTTACACTTCTGTTGTTACTCTAGATGGATCTATGGGATTCAGTGACATCATAATCTTGAATTATACATTACCAAGCCAAAAACTTCAATCCTGAAGTCATCGTGTAGCTGGGCTCCAAAGATTAGAATTCAAAGTGCATTCCAAGAAGCCAAGGTTGCTTGCTAAGTTTTGATGGTGATTAAAAGAGGCCAGCTTAATTGTCGGGGAGAAGTACGCAATGGAACAGTAGTTAGGATTATCTTTTCCCATTCGTCCCCTTAATAAAGACTGGCCCAGCTGTAGTGGATGCGTCACAGATGGCAATTTAGATGAAAGTGGTTACCCAGGTATGGTGATGGTGTTGGGGGTGCAGCAAGAGCAGGAAATGTTAATCGTGCTTTTTGTTGTGGAGGTGGCCCTTGTACATGTCATGCTTGGTCAAGCTTCCATAAATCTCTCAGGCCGTTATATAATATATAACATATAGTCCAACAATACTTCAACTCTTTACATCTGTAAGGCTCTCTTTAATTTGAATTCAAGGCACAAAAATTTGATTGCTTGCCAATAAACCTCAAGGAATTTCCACAGAGAACATATTCCACGTAAAAGATAGAAGGCTCTCTTTATATTCCATGCAAACATTTAGTTGCTTGCCATCAAAGAAATATGCATTCCAGATCAATTTTATTAAGCTTCATGCAGTGGCGGAGCCACATGTAACTCAATCGGGGGCAACTACCCCCACTTAATTATTATGTGCAAAAAAAATTTATACACATTCTAATAAATTTCTAAACCAGCCCTTCAAAAAAATTCTTAATTTTATTCACTCAATCATCTCTCACATATATATTAAATCTCTAAATTCAAATTACGTAAACTTAACTAATATTTGGTTACTGACCAAGAAAACTAATATTTAGTTAATTTAATTCACTCAACATGTTTTCAAGAAATCATCCTCAACTCTTTGTTCTCTCCCTCTGTTTATATCACCCTTTTTTTCTCACCGCAGTTAATTTCAATATACGGAGAAAAAATATTTAATAATATAGATCAGAAGATAACAATGCAATGTTTAAAATATGAAAACTTGTAAAGGTATATATTGCAAAACAATATTTAAACTACCATATGGCAGTGGTTTTTTTAGTAGTTTTTTAAAGTAAATAAGTATTTTCATCATTAAATAAAACACATTTGATTACTATGTCATAAAGGGATCTATATGAATCGTAGAATATAATATAAATAATACATTTATATATGCACATGTGTATACATGCGAGCTTAGGAGAACCGGTTAGTCCAGACAAAGAAAAAATGAAAAAATATATATTCAAAACCAAACGGTATAAGAATAATTAAAAAAGGGAAAAAGGTAAGAAAGTCCTTACAAAGTATTTACCAAATGGTGCGGAAGTTTTTGCATTTATTATTTATTCCATTTTTTATCTGATTATTGTTACAATTTGCCCGTACCGGCTACTATCGCAATTTTCTAACTTTACCCTTGGCTTCATGTACCAAAAATTTCATTTCCAGAAACTAGTAAGCTTTCAAAAATGATCACACCTAAAATGACTTCAAGAAAGTACGTATGTACTTACATATGTAATTTCAAAAAGTTCCAAATCAACATCTTTGGGCCGCACCAGTCCTAATGCCCTATGGAATAATATTGTGTGTAAAATACCTGCACCATTTTGACCAAATATAATAAGAACATGCTATGTGGAGCACAAGTGAAGGAGATTTGAAGCTGTAAATGAAACGCCAGGAAACATAGTGAAAAAGAACAAACATCAAACTCGCAATTTGCATAATATAATGCACAAACCTATGGCCTCTCTTCAAAATAAACGATGTACATCATAGTTGTGATGATAGTAGTAGAAATCTCACGAGGCTAGTAATTACATTACAACACTATTATGCTGGATTCCAAATTCACAAGTAGTTTAGTCACAATATAAATAAGGATTAGTTGCAAATAATCATATTATGCTTCACTTTACTGCTGTAAACTTTATTTATTAATACTAGGCATCTTTAATTGAGTGTGAGTTTTGGAGCAGTTGCTAGATGGTTCTATTGTGACTTGAGCATTATGGGTTCGAATCATGAAAACAACCCCTCACCAAATCATGCAGGTGGACCTAAGCATACATCTATCCTTCACCAAATCATGCAACGAGGGTAGGCTCATAACCTAGACTGCCCATCTTTTAGCCTCTAGAACTAGTGACTAGAGAGCAACAAATCCATCTATTACAGTTTTTACAAAAATATCAATGTCCTGTTTCGTACACATTTTTCTTCACTGTAATACCCTCATTTAATTTGCCAACTCTCTCTCTCTCTCTCCATAATTATTGTATCTTCATAATAGTAATATCAATCAGTACACCTCTTATGCCTCAAACTACCAATTATCAGGACCCACTAACACCTATCACCACCACAACCCACCCATCACTAACAAATACCCATATCAAAACTACCATCACCAGATCCCCTAGATCGTAGATACCATCTCGCATCCACAACCCACATTTACCTCTCCGCTAAACCCCCAATATTATCTCCAAAAAAATGACACTTGCACTAGCAAAGCAACCAAAGTCGAGAAAAGAAAAGTGAACATAAAAAATAGTATAAAATAGTATTATCACATATTTATAAATAAATACATATATAACAAACAGTAGAGAGAAATTGAACATCAGATAGAGAGAATTGAAATTATATGTGGAAGGGGATTTAAAATTAAAAATATACAATAGAATTACACATGAATCTCAGTCAAAAATATATAGGAACTGGGTGCAAAATTTTAAAAACAAACCAGACAATGAGAAGAACATCAAACTAAACTGTGTACGAATCCATCCACATTTTTTATAAGTCATCTTGTTCAGTTGAGTTGACATATGCAAACATATTCTTTAAACAAAACCGAAAAATGTGCCAATCAGCTAAGCGAAATATCCTTCTGCCACCAAAATAAAAGTTGTTGCATAAACAACTCTTGCACTTACTCCACCGATCATAATGCCACCAGCCATGCTAAAGCCTTGAAGGAGAGATGCCAAACCAGTATAGTTCTTAAAATGACCTGTTCTCCGAGTTTGGGCAATCAAACATTCTTGTTCAGTTATCAATACTCTTATTCTTCTTGGCTATTACTGATGGAAATCACTGGAAAGTTCATATTGTCGAAAAATGTAGACAAATGTTTCTCCACTCAATCACAGACATCATTTGTGCACATTGCATAAAAACTAATCTGAACAAGCAATCATTGGTGATAAGAAGTTTACACTCATATGACGTTGTCATGATTAAAGTTCATGTGTTGTAAATAATTCAATTTTTTTTATAGCTCGTGTTCCAATTTGGGAAACGAATCCAATAAAAAAAGGGTTAAATATTGTATAATATCTTGATGATTATCCATCAAGACATAGGTGATAACACGTTTTGGCGAGGATCTATCAGATAAAGGCGCACTATTCGGGTTCAATCCTTCAAGGATTCAGATTAACATATCAGGGAGATAAACAACCAGCCAACAAATTAAATCTGCCGTAAATCTCATAAACCCAAATATTCACCGGATTAAAACAATTAGTCATCAAATAAGCAAAAATTGCAGCCAACAGTGAACAAACATGGAGAAATTAGCTACGCACAAAACCACAGAGAAGCTACTTTGTCACATAATTCGATCAATCAAACCAAAGTAAGCAGCTAATTTCACGTACTAACTTACATCGCAGAACTTCCCTTATCTCAAAGTGCTCCACTTCCTACATACAAGTTCAAGTGCAATTCCAAAATCGATGAACGAAGCCATTAGCGGAAGCAGAGAATCGGAAATTCTTTATTACGGTCAAAAAAGGAACGAAAACGCCAAATTTTCTATGGAAAATCGGATTACACTTTAAAATCAAATCCAGTACTGAGAATTGATTGATATAAATTCAAAGGGGCTTACCAGTTCTTTGAGTTGGCACACCTCGCAGTTCATTTTACCTGTTAACTGTATATCCAAATAGGATTGCAAAGTGAGCACGACTGGTAAATGAATTACAGTTTGACGCTCGATCTCGGAGAGAGAGAGAGAGATACTCAGAGAGACCTATAAGGGCTAATCTCACTTTGCACATAAAAGATGTTTCTATTTTTAATCTGTACCCTCAAACATTAAAAATTATAATTTATACCCTTAATGTTATGAATAAGTAGCAATGTGGACCTCGCGTCGCCCGTATTGCAGTTCAACTTTCCATCATAAATTAAAGCACGTAAGTTGCAAGTGTTCTGGATATGGGCTTATATATAAATTCACAAACTATTGGTAGTTTATGTGAGTTGCATATGATACGATTGGCCTCTATTTGATTAATAAAATTTTATTTTTCGTATACAAAATGTTATTCAATTGATCGTAGACAAAGATTTATAATGATGGACATACCTTATTCTCATGTTCAAAGTACTTGGACCTTAAGTATTTCAATTTATGACGAAAAATTGAACATAGTCTGGGTCAGATCTACGTTACTACCAATTCATAACATTGAAGATATAAATTGAGATTTTTAATATTTGAGTGTATAAGTTAAAAATTAAAATATCTTTTAGCGTATAAAGTGAGATTAGCCCACCTTATAAGTGAAAATTGGAAGTGAGTCCCCCTAGATGTACTTGTTTGGAGATGAGTCCGGCAAGGAAACTTATAAGGGGCTAAGTCCATGTTTAAAATTATTTGTAATGACTTAAGTCCACTTTTTTTTTTTATCTCAAAAATACCCTTCCTTGAAAGGAAGTTAAATTAATTTCTTATTTTGGAAATTGTTATCCCTTAATTCAAGGTCAATTAAAATATGTCAATAAAATCTCCATCATAAATTTAAAATTCAAATTCAAATTCAAATTCAAAGATCTCTCTCTCTCTCTATCTCTCTCTCTCTATATATATATATCAAATTCAAAGCTCTCTCTCTCTCTCTCTATATATATATAAAATCTCCATTATAAATTTAAAATTCAAATTCAAAGCTCTCTCTCTTTCTCTCTCTCTCTCTCTCTATATATATATCAAATTCGAAACTCTCTCTCTCTCCCTCTCTCTCTCTCTCTATATATATATATATATATATATATATATCAAATTCATGTTACTATATTTTTTTATTATGTTACTGTTCATGTTACTACTTTTGTTGAGTATGTTACTGTTCATGTTCCTATTATTTTGAGCATGTTACTGTTTTTGTTGAGCATGTTACTACTATTATTTTACTAAATATTAATATTCAATGTTACTATTTGTTTTGTTTTTGAATATTACTATTTTTTGTATTTGAATGGTACTATTTTTTGCGTTTGAATTTGAGAGAAATAATTATTGTTAAGTATGTTACAATTTTTGTTAAACATGTTACTGTTGTTATTTTTAAAAAATATTAATATTAAATGTTTCAATTTTTTTTTTTATGTTTAAATGTTACTATTTTTTTGTGTTTAAATGTATTATTTTTTGTATCCAAATCATAACTTTTTTTGTATTTGAATGTTATTATTTTTTATTTTTAATGTTACTATATATATATATATATATATATATATATATATACCTAACCTATATATGGATATAGATAGATAAGAGAGAGGCAAAATTTTAATGTTAGTCAAACTCTTAACCTATATATGGATATAGATAGATATGAGAGAGAAAATATTTTAATGTTAGTCAAACTCCTAAGATTTAGGAGTTTTTAATTTTTAGTTTTATATATATATATACCTAACCTATATATGGATATAGATAGATAAGAGAGAGGCAAAATTTTAATGTTAGTCAAACTCTTAACCTATATATGGATATAGATAGATATGAGAGAGAAAAGATTTTAATGTTAGTCAAACTCCTAAGATTTAAGAGTTTTTAATTTTTAGTTTTATTTCACTTCTAAAGGGAAGGGATAATATGGTAAAATTGACAAAAAACGGACTTCATAACAAATAAGTTTCCTTGACGGACTTAAGTCCAAACAAGTCCATATAGGGGGACCGGCCTCCAAATTTCCCAACTTATAATATCCTTTTGTCCAGTTCTAAAGGTGCGGGCAAACGAGCCTCATCCCGGCCCGTTAGTCCATGGTCAAGTAATGGGTCTTTCTGTAGGCCTCAACTGGCCCATGAAGGTATAATTGAATTCAACGGCGAAAAACCAATTTCACTTTAACAACGGATAAAGATGGTATGGATTCGAATACGGTATAGCTATAGTGTACTTGTTTGTTCTTAGTTCATCCATTTGATCAATTTTGATTAACTGCAAATAACTAAAAAATTCTCAATTTCTATCACTAGACAATTCTCTCTTGATAACTAACCTCGACTCCCGCTATCCCAACTCTCTTATATTTGTGGTCAACAACTAAAAAATAATTTGTATGCCATTTTGAACGTTTAATAAATAATTTTTATATCGTTTTGGACTCTGAATAATGATTTCTCTATGTTACTTAAACCTCTCACACTCTCTCAATAGATGCAAATAGAGAGAATGAAATAAGCAAAACATGCTACTAGTATTTGGATTTGATCCCTTTGGATACACACATATTCTCATTTCTCTCAAATTATTTAAATAAGCCCCCAACAATACACCACAAGTGATATACATTGTCCAAAGTTTTTAAAAAAAAAAAGGTGCATAGGAGAGTATGCTTACCAATGAATCAAATTTTGATCTAAATTCAATACGGATATGAATTGATATTTTTTATCGATAATTCAAATTTGAATTCACTATATCATATTTTACGGATTTGAATTTGAAAATATCAATTTCATATTCAATATTGATCTCATCCTAGTTATTGTACGTATATAGAATTATGATGACATTGATGAATGTTGTTTACAATTGTATTTAAATTGATATATAGTTTGCTAAAATTTAGTTTAATGGGATTATTTGTATCGAGTTAAATTTATAATTTTTGAGAAATTTGAGCATACCTTTGAACATGAAATTCATTTGAAAATCGAAATATGGTTTTGAATCATTCAAATCTAACCCATTACATGGTTATCCAAATGCCAGGGATCTATATTCCTAACCAGTATTCTTGCTTTCAATTTTGTGCTTATGTTATATGAGGTTTTGTAATTGATTTAATGATCATTATCTTCGTAGTTGAACTTTAAAATTGTGGGTTTGAATCTCGTTGTCCTCGTCTTTAGGGGTATAATTTGGGCGGGCTAACCCGATTTCAACCCTAACCCAACCCGAAAAAATAGGGATTGGGTTAGAATTTTTAATATTTGGGTTGGGCCTGGGCCAAAAAACCCTAACCCGAATTAAATTTGGGCGGACCTCGGATTTTCGGGTTGAACCAGAATATTAAAATCGGGTTCAACCCGGATATTCATAAATATATAAATATATTTTGTCTCTACTAGGGTTAATCTTTCTCACTCTCTCAGATCTATCTCTCACTCTCAGATCCCTCTCCCCTGCGCCTCCTTTCTCTCTCAACCTCCTTCGTCTTAGTCATATCTCAGAGTCTCAACCCCCTCTATCACTCGTCACTCCTCTCTCTCTCTCAAACTCTTCTCTCACTCATCATTCCTCCCTCTCTATGCCTCCCTCTCTCAGATCTATAATTGAAAGGAATTTTTAGATCTACACTTGAAAGGAAGGAGGCTGAGAGATCTCACTCGTCACTCTCTCAGATCTATACTTGAAAGGAAATTTTAGATCAGATCTCATCTCAGATCAAAAAAATTAGATTTCATCTCAGAACAGATCTACCGTCTATGCCTCTCCCTTCATCGATCTCAGATCAGGTATGCAATTTTCATTTTTATTTTCACATTTTTAGAGTTATTTTATTTTCATTTTTAGATTTTTTCAATTGTAAATTTAAAATGACCTAAGAAGTAAATTTTAATTCTTATGGGCAGTAGACAGTGGACAGTAGTTGTGTAGTGGTGGCCGTGGTTGCAGTGGGCAGTGGTTGTGTTGTGATAGCAGTGGCAACAATGGTGGCAATGACAGTGACTATGCCATTAGGCAGTGGGTAGTGGTTGTGTCATTTGGTTTAATTTTCTTGTTTTGTGTTCTGTTTATGTTTGTGTTAAATTACTATTATGTGTTTATGTTAAACATTGACTTTTGGTTGTGATTGCATTATCTCAACATTGAGTTTTTAATATTATGGTTTTTATGTTAAAAACTTGATTGAAGTTGTTGGTTGTTAATTTAGGTGAATATTATATAATATATGTATCAGATTTAGAACAACAAGTCTATTTTGGGCTCAACTCGAACTCAATCCGAATTAAACCCGTAAAATAATTCGAAATCAGTAACCCGAATTCAACCCGAGCCTGTCCGAATTAAACTCGGGCAGTGCTCGGGTTGAACCCGGGTTAAGATTTGGGTTGAAGATTATATACTTAGTGTTAGGCTAGAGTTGATTGTCCAACCCGCCCGAGTTGCACCCTTACCCGTCTTTGTATCAATGTATGCCAACAAAAAAAAAAAAAAAAGAGTGGTGAAAGAGATGCTTGATTTTATTATCCCATTACATGGTATCCAAAGATATAAAAAAAAAAACATAATTCGATAAGTACAATTCTTATTAAATTTACAGCCATCATGATCAAGGTAGGGAATGGACAGGTACACTAATATTCTCCATTACCAACCACTCTCACCTACACACTAATCCAATTTATTATCTTAATCGAAATATTAAGACCAAGCATAATAATGACAAGCAAGTGTCTGGTCAGGTCCTAATTTGGCATATCGAGTGGGGCCCATCACAGATTCTTTAGGTTCTTAATGGATGTTGATTTCGAATGATAAGGTGTAGATTTTGCATAAAATTCAACCATGGGTTGCACATAAGTAGTAGACTAGGGTGGCACGTTTTTTTTAGTGTGATTAAAACGTAAGAGGGTAGTTAAAATATTTATTGTGGTTAAAATATAAATAAATAAATAAATTATTTATTGTGGCTAAAAAATTAAATATAAATAAAAAGAATTATTGTGATAAAAAGGTTAAAATATAAGTAATTAATAAGATAAATTGTTAGATTTAAATTACCTCTCTACCTAGTTTGATTAGGATTAGAAGATCCCATTTTAACACCCACAATGAGACATGAACCTTAACCTTATCCAAATGGGATCAATCAACTACCAGTCCGAATTTGAAGACAAGCCGATCCAATTATTTATTAAAAATAAGTTGTGAAGAAAAGTCTACAATATTATGAAATTCTTCAAATCTAAAGTTGTTTTAGTGAATCTAATCATCATGGATCAATTTTTTATTTTTTGGTTTAACGGTCAGGAGTGTCCAAGTCAGTTTACATGCACCTCAACTAATTCACTCTTCGATCTGATAAAAAACATGTCATTCACGTCGAGAATAGGGTATTCACGAGAGATTCATAAATCTCTTATAACGTAGTCTTAAAGAGTTATCAAAATTCAAACTCAAGACATCTGAATTTACAACTTATTTCTATTTCTACTTGAATGACCCTCGAGTTGAAAATCTTGTTCAAGCCAACTTTAAATCACTCAAAAATTACACCTTTTGTAATTTTTGTTATTATTTGGACATATTGCTTTTTCAAACTTTCAGTTCTTCACAAGATTCGGTCATCTTGTCCCATCATAATTATTGTGGATCCTTTTTTTGGAGAGGAATGTGATGGCTTACCTCCACTAAGGTTTGTCCACAAAATTTAATTGGTAGCTATAACATACATCGTCAAAGTTACACGTTTTATTGGAATTCTCATGTTTTATTTCACATTATTATGGCATGGTTGGTGAATGTGATGACTAATTTCTATGTTTTTTATTGGGAAAAGTCGTTCCTTATCCTTGTTATTGTGAATTTCTTATCAACATATATAGTAACACGATTATGATAACATGATTAATAATTCAATCATACATTATGTAGTCTTCCATTAATCATGTGTAAATCGAAATCTCGGAATTCATAGTTCACCCTATCCACTTGTCAATGTTTGTACCCACCATTCAAAAGAATGTTGCATGACCTATGCTTGAATCGATCTAAATAGGTCTTTAGAATGCTACTCATCAATCGTGCCCATCCTCATAAACATTTAAATGGGTCACAATCAGATTTTTTATTTAATTGTTAAAATTTAAATAGAAAAATTGCTTATATTGGTAATCTGTATAATTAGGACATGGAGATGAGCCTATATGTCATTGTTGGTAGGTAAACCATTGAGCTTTTGATGCATTACTTCCTTAAGTATGATTGTTTTTTGTTTTTTGAACACGAAAAGGGGAAGGACGACCAGTAGATAGTAACCCATAGGCGTGACCATGAATGTCCTCCACTGTGAAATATCGGGCTTGAGCCATAACTACTAACCCGGAAGGACAGTCCATCAGCACACCACCACCACCAAAACTAAGTAGCAAACCATGTTGCTCCCGTGAATAAAATCCTATTTGATAACTATATGAGAGTCAAGAACAACTCTAAACAGGTATGACTTATCACTAAACGACCAGCTCATGTATAGAGCACATTCAGAAAAGTTGAAAGGAAGTTACAATGAGTTTATATAACCAGCTTAAGCTACAAATTACAAGCCATGAGCAGGAATTTTCAAATTGGAATTATTTAGATTTATAATCATGTAATTTTGTATATATTGATTATATGCCAGTTACCAATTTTCTTGGGGTCCAACCAAAAGGACCACCAATGTATTCCTTGTTGAACCCAAGAAGCATATCAACTTTCACAGTTTACGAGCTCACATTCCATGGTACCTTTACTTAATTATAAATTAACAACTTCATACCAAGTTTCTGATATGGATTGGGATCTTCACTGGACTGGACTGGACTGGATTGTTGTAAATCACATGGTGGCCATGGCCAAACTTCATCTGTATAAAAGGAAAATACACCCATCAAATATTATTACTTTAATGATAAAGCTTCCATTAAGATTCAAACTCCTATGGAGAATACAACAAAATCTAATCTTGGGTAACAGAAGATTGGATCAACAGAACCTTGGGGGGGGGGGGGGGGGGGGGGGGGGGTTTTCTTAGGATGTCAGAGACAAATTCCCTCTGCCTAGCAGCTTATCATCACTCAACCTTTTGTAGGTTTCTCTCTCTTCCAATGGATATCAGTCCACATGCCATTGTTATAACATTGTCCACAGACATGATCCATGCTAGTCCTGCAGGAAGGATCTTGTCCATGTATCTTAACTTTTGTCAGTTTGAATTGAACCTCCATTAGAGTTCCTATCATGTGTGACCTACTTGACCAGATGTAGTTCAAGGTGGGTGGGTCCATGGTAACATTTATTATTGAATGAAGAGTAATATTTTTTCGCTATCTAAAAATTTGATTTAATTTTCTCACTTAATAATGTATCACGATCATGGTGGAGTATGTTAGTTGGCACGACATTATTAAATCATCAAATTTAGTAAGATTTTTAGGTCTCAAGAACATTATTTCTCAAATGAATGCTTATAGATTATAACAAATATAGTTGCTGAAGCAACAAAGCATCTATAGCTAGCAGTATGTCCTTCATAAGAAAAGAGTGTCATAGGTCACTGGTTTAATTCGCACGATTTACATCAACAGAGACTGTTCTTCCTTATGATGAGATAGTGTTGGACAAGAAAACAAAGCACTGAAATTAGATAAGGATGATAACACATTCCGCCGGGTCGTGTCATGTCAAATAAAATTTAATTTATATTAGAATAATTTATAAGAATATATAGTCCGCTTCAAACATATATAAGTCATTTTTCATCAATTCTAATCAAGAAAAAAAAAATCTTCATCAATACTATAAAAAAAAAAAAAAAACTCTTGAAAAAAACATGTAAAATATGTTTGAGCTTAGGGGTGGCAATCGTGTCGTGTTGTGTCGGGTTCGTGTCGTGTCGAATATTAGTCGTGTCGAACATTAGTCAACCCAAACCCAACCCATTTAATAATCGTGTCGTGTCGTGTTGACCTGTTTATTCTCGTGTCGTGTTCGTGTTCGTAATCGTGTTGACCCACATAAACTTTGAATAAAAAATTTAACTCTAAGATTTTATTTTCACTTAATTGAATCTTTCCTCGTACTTTTTCTACAAACTAAAAATTAACTTAATAATAATAATGAGCATTCATATTTTTTTTTATACAATAATTATGTCAGTGCTCGATAAACAGTTATAAATAATTAATATTTTATTTCTATAATACTAATTAAATATGATAATCGTACATCGCGCAATCAATTAAACATTAGAAGTAATGGATAAAACAAGCCATCAGAACATGAAAACTCATACATGCAACGAAAAGGTCAGGTCAATCTCCTTCGAGTTAAAAATTCCGTGTTGACGGGTCAATTCGGGTTAAACGGGTTCGTGTTGTGTACGACCCATTAAAATTTCGTGTTGACGGGTCGTGTCAAAAAACTAGTCAACCCAAACCCATTTATTTGTGTCGTGTTCGTATCGGGTTATCGTGTCGTGTCAAATATTGCCACCCCTATTTGAGTTGAGGCATTTAAAGATAAGACTTCCCTTTGGCTCGCACCAAGTTATTTAAACGGACTTGACTACGGTACCGAATAAGTATTATATTTCTAAAATTTATTATTTTTATAGGTATTTTTATAATAATTTTTTTTAAAACTTTCGTGGGTGTTTTTAATATTTTTTCTGGATATTTTTATTATTTTTGTGAGTATTTTTACAATTTTATAGATATTTTTATCACTGTTGTGATAATTATTTTTTTTTTTTAAATTCGGTATAAAAAAATTATTACTTTTGTGGATAATTTATCATTTTTATTAGTGTTTTTATCATTTTATAGATATTTTTATTATTTTTGTGATAATTATTTTTTTTTCAATATCATAATAATAATAATAAAATCTATAATAATAATAAAAATACGTATAAATATAATAAATATCGTACAGTACCAACAAAATTCCAGACAATTCCACAAAAATAAGCACAGGAACCCTGTTTGAAGTTTGTTCAGTGACAGAGATTTTGAGAGAGAGAGAGAGAGAGAGAGAGAGAGAGAGAGGGGTGGGTCAGTATTTTCTTGGCAGAGCATTATTGACAAAACTATTGCTGAAGCGCATAAAACCGTACCCCTCAATCCATTTCACTTGAAAAGTAGGAGAGGTGACGGACCCGAGAAAAAGCTGACTTGTCGCACAAGGGGAGACATGAGGCGGGGTCCATGCAGAATGTGGGATTCAATTTGTTTTTTTCTTTTTTAGTCAAAATTGGGTTTTTGATTGAACCCCGATTCCATAAATTAATAATTATAAATAACTTAAATTAAAATTTTTAATTTAATTTTTATAATATAATACAAAAAAATTAAATTCATATACCACAAATTAATGTCATATATTCAATTCTTCCATTTGTTACATTCCATACCACCCACCTTATCATTATTTTTTGTAATGTTAGACTAATGTGGATTAGGTATTAGGATTGACCGATGTGGAAAATTTCATCCAACCCATCAATATAATGCTTAAAACTAACACCCCTAGGAGTGCTATCTTTGCTGATTATTTCCAAGGGTATTTTTATGTTGTAACTTCTTATATATTTTTATTTGACTCATACATTTTATTATTTATTTTTTTGGTGGATTCGTTAAATAAAATATTAAATCATATATGAAATTCGCCAGGAAAATTTGGATAAGAAAATTAAGAGTTATTATATAAAGATCTTATATCAAACTTTAACATATTAACCCAAAAAATTAGTCCAATAGTAATTTAGTCACGTGATAAGTTCCTTAACGAATTTAAATCAGCGGTTTAAATACCCTAGGGTTTGTATACGAAAGGGGATGAAAGGGATTAGATGTATAATTCCAATAAATTGATTAGATTAACTCATAATCAATCTTTACTATTAATAAAGAGAATGAGGGTTTGCTATCTGTGTTTAAAATACCTATAATGTCCCTTCTCTCTTTTTATCTTAACTATCTATAATTACTCAAAATTGTGTATAATTTCACATAATTTATATCTTATAACTCTCATATTTTTTTTTTTTTTAGTTTAACGGTTAGGGGTATTTGGACCAACTTACTTGCACTTCGATTAATCACCCTCCTCGATTCGATCTAAAACAAACCATCAACTTTCATATCTCTTTCACTATTCTTTAATCTTGCTCTAAAATTAAACATACAAATAATTATATGTAAGACCACCGGTACATATGATAAGGAGAAGGCTATGGAATTTAAAAAAAAAATTGGTACTGTACCAGCCAATTTTTTAAGTTTTTTAAGTTGAGATACAAAATTTTAAATTTATTTATAACAAAAAAATTATTACTTTTAGAATTATTTTAATAAAAAAACCTATAAAATTTTTTAAAAAAAGAATTTACTTTTGAGAGAGAAAAAATAAGAAATACGGCGATGAAAAAAAAACAAAGAAATACGGCGGGAAACGAATCTAAGAAAGCAGCCGATAGGGACAGAGCAGGAGAGAGAGAAAGTGAAATGATAGCCCGGAAACCGAGGGAGGTGTGTGGAGAACAGTAGATTGACGGCGACTGGGAACTGCCCGAGCATGATCTTAATATATCACGTCGTTTTCTGCTGCATCTGCCCGTTGCCCGTTCTACTTTCATGTAATGGATAAAAGTTGGAGTGTAGTGTCTGAGTCAAAAGGGTCCTCTCCTCCTCCTCCGTCTCAGCATATTTTGATATCAGAAATCTCTGAACCATTCTCTCGCCTTCCGGACGGCACGCGCGGTCAGATCAAACCTCCGTATCTTCATCTGCTCTTTCTTTGAAAAGCCAGACTACACGAAAACCCATTTTTCATACAACTCTTCTCATAATAATATAACCACTGCATGTGAAAAATATTAGAAGATTTATTAATACGACACACCAATAGGATATAAAATTAAATAATTTTAATTTTTTAAAAAAATATTTATTTCATAAATAAATAAATTTGATACGACATAATTAATAAAAAAAATATGTATGTATAAATTTTATATAAGTCTTATTGTATAATCAAAATAAATATACAATAAGACTTATTTATTTATCAATTTTATACAGTGACAGAGCCATGTTATGGCCCAAGGAGCCATGACCCCCCTCAATTTTTTTAAATTATATATTTTACCCCTAATTTTATTTTTTGACCATATTTTATATATTACTTAAGTTCTTAAAATTATAATTTACACATTAAATTATAAACTTGATTTTATTTTATCCTCTCGACTATTTGATTAAATCATGGTGAACCATCAAAAAAAAAAATTGTAATATTTTGCATAAAATCGTCAAATTCTGGTATTATAAATTTTTAAATTTTAGACTATTTTAAATTATTAATGGTGCAATTGATTTGATTTTTACATCTAATAATTCAACTAGTTATGATTACCTTTATTCATTTTATTGAAAATAATAATTATATTATACCGTGTGAGATTGATTCTCATATGTTCTATGCATGTAAATGTCATAACATTAATGACCTAATTGAATGATCCACATTAAATAAAAATTATATTGTTATACCACTATTTGGTCCCTCAATGGAAAATCCTGCCTCCACGCCCTCGTATGTGTGTAGTATTTTTGGACATGAGTTTCGTTGAAACCTCACATGAACTCGCCTCACCCGCATGATTAATAGAGTTAGATACTATGGTACTTAAAATATATTTTTTGATATCAAAAAATTATTTTTATATCAAGATTAACAACCCATCAGTGCACGGAGATAGCATCTAATTTGATGTCATACCATGAATTTTTTATTTTTAATGATAAGCAACGATATTCCCTGGTAGTGGAGGGAATCAAACCTTCGACTTGCCGTTCCATTGTGAAGGACCCATTTACTTCGTAAATCTAATAAAATTAAATTCAAATTTATAAATTAGGTGTTGATTTGATCATATCAAGTTTAATAGTCGTCATGTCTAGAACTGATAAGTCTAATTGCACAATTTTGCGTAGCAAAACATATTGTCTACTCAGATGTCCTGAGTTCGAATCTTACAATTTCTTGAGATCAGGTCATGAAAGATTTATTTCTTATGAATACTCTAGTCTCGGCGTAGATAACCTGCCTGTGACCAGATCGAAAAAAGGAATTAATCGAAGTGTACATAAACTGTCCCAAACATTCTTGACTGTTGAACTGAAAAAAAAAAAAAAAAAACACATTTCATCTAAATTTGTAGATATGCTTGTCCCAGGTTAAACGTATCAACCTTAAGCATTGTGCCTCCTTTGGGTAAATTAATTTCGAAAATTGGTCATTGATATTTAAATAATAACCATAATGGCCCGACAAGTTATCAGAAAGCAGTTTGGTTTGTGAGAATTAGCTAGGGCTACAATATATATATATATAACCATAGGCTAGTAGTATAGAACTTCAGTTTTCTTGTTTTTATCATATATATTTCACAAGGAATAAGGTATCGAATCAATTAGGTTGAATATTTTTGGTTGCTCCCATCCCTATGCAATTGCACTAGTTCGGAGAGCTATTGAGACGAATTTGGACTCATGTTCAACCCCCATATAAATTGTTGGCGGGCGGACTAAATAATCCACTGAAACGAAAATCAAACTAGTCCGTTCGATTAGCTTATTCGCACAATCTATTCAAGATTTTGTCATTAGAAAAGGATCAATCAGATATAGAAGACATCAGCTATCACACATTGGTTTCCAATGTTTATCTTCTTATGCAAGTGATAAGATTCACCTTTCATAATCAATTATGTGTATTATTATCATGGTCATTGACAATTATTCCACAAACGTAGACATGTAGACCCCTCATTCTCCCAACCCTTACCCTTACCCTTACCCTTTATTACTACCAGTATTGGAACTATTTCTATGTTTATTAGTATTTTCATTACCATCTAGGGGGGTGCTTGACCTCCCCACATTTTGCAGTTACAGGAATCTTTTGAACATGTTTCCCTTTATTATTATTATTATTATTTATTTATTTTTTCAAGAAGTTTATGATGAAGACTATGTTACAGTGTTTTTTTCCCCATAAATTCTCTAATTAATATTAATTTTGTTCCTTGGATTCAATCAAACATGTTTGAAAAGTGCTAAAGTTACAGTTATACAGAAGATGCCTTATTCACACTGGAGTATCATTATATTACGTTAAAGCTTGTGTTCACAAGCACTCCTTTTATAGTTTCTTAATGTTATCTGTAGCCCTAGCACTTTCAGACACAATCTTTGAATCATGTATGAAATTGATATGAAATTTGCGAGTTTGAAGATTTAGTTGTAATGAGTTTGGATGGTAAACGAGTTGACTCATTACAGCCGTAAATAAATAGATTGACACAAACTCATTTTGAACACGACTTATAAATGATACGAACATAACTCGATTTGAAATCTATTATACACAATTATGAATGAGTCCAGAATTAACTAAACAAATTTTGACATAAACTTTAGGACTTGACTACGATATCGAAAAAAATAATTCAGTATCATACCTCCAAATTTTTACTACTTTAATGGATATTTTTATAATTTTTGTGAGTCATTTTACAACTTTTTTGCATGATTTTTCACTTTCGTGGGTGTTTTTATCTGTAGAATCGATCGCAAGAACCACAACAGTGGTAAAAATATCCACCAAAGTGATAAATGACTATATGGTATCAAAATATTTTTTTTTCCCGATACCGTAGACTTGTCCTAAAGTTTAACATAATATGAACTCGGCATAATGTGATCTGTTGTGGAGCCCAAGTTTGATGAGTAGAAAGTGGAGAAGGGGTACATCAACTTGATTTACAGATTGTCTTATTTTCCTGTTGGTAGGTAAAATAGAGTAAGAACGCAGACTTGAGCAGATACCTAATCCATTTTTCAACCCCGTTTGTATGGGGTTGTCTTTTCTATATCTTTCAGTGAGAATTCATCACCAACTTCATGTTATGTGTGAACAAAACTTAGTTTGCCAGTCAAATCTGGTAAACTTTCTACACCATTTCATTGAGCTGTCTCTCAACAATCCTTTTGATTATTCCCGGTGGACCACAGCATATTAGGAATTATCTTTTCTGTATTTCAAGATATATCTTCACACTGTTGTTTAATTTTCTTCATTTTTCTTTTTGAATTGACACTACGTATAAAGTACGATGTAGCAATGGTACAATCAATATCATATATATTACGGGTAGATGAGGGAACACTCAAAGAGAAATAAAAGAGAGGGTAACTAAAGAGAGACGTGAGAGAAAAAATTGATTTTGACGAGATTTTATTCCGTGATCTCACAGTTAAAAGTGTCATGGGTGACTCTTGGATTTACTTATTCTTGAACATAAGTGATAGGCTTAGTTTGGTTAAATTTGTTCCTATCAACATGTTGAGTATAGTTTAGATGGGAAAGTGTGCTTTTTGTGGGTGATTTTATATTCGGGATTTGTTTTACGGCTACAAACCCAAAAGACGTATAATAAGGACAATTATTCGATACAAACAAAAATAATGGTGTATGTACCTGAAAATCCAATGGGTCAATAGTAAGTTTGTCCCTTTTATCATGCTGTGTAGACATCAAATTACAAAGCAAGCAAAGCCAACCCTTTATTCTGCTTTGAATTCAATCATTATCAATTCCACCAAATCACCAATCCCAACCAAAAGCATGTTCATGCTCTAATATGTGACTACAGAAATTCCTCTTATCTTTCTCTTAACCATTACTTTGTTAGTGCTAATATCTTTCTTGGTTCCAAAGTCATGAGCATGGCAGATTTCAGACCACATCGATCCCATCTTGCTACTGTAAGTGATTGAGCCATGCATTGCACACATAGTCTTCATATAAACCTGTGTGTTTGACATGTCATTGATTGTGCACATTACCTGATATTGCCAGATAGTGTGTTCAATCGATATGCAGTAACAGTGACGAGTTATAGTTCAAGTAATATTAGGAACGAATTGTAAACTCAAACGTCTTGAATTCGAATTTTAGTAATTCCTTGAGACTAGGGTCACTTATGAATACCCTAATTTCGGCGTGAATAACCTTATTTTAGACCAGATAAAAAAAAATTAGTCAAGATACATCCAATTTTCTAGCCGTTAAACCCAAAAAAAATATGTATTTGTGGATAGGCAAAATTCAAGCCATAAGTTTCGGGTGAGTGGCATCCTAGTAGGGCGTAGGGACATCAACTTTACACGTATTTCCACGTGATAAGCCCTCTCCTTGAACTGGTAATGATTGTTTTTGAACAGAATCTTCAGGAATGAAGCACAAAGCCCCAACAAAGATTATTCTTTTGGGAAACTTCATTCTTAATCCCACCTCTTCTCTCCACTTCACCCACAAAAATTATATAAAATTGCCAATCCATTCGAATGTGGGTATAATGCAACACCACTTTTATCATAATCTAAGATTCTCATTGGGAAGAGCCTAATTCAAAGTTTGATTGCAAAAGTAAAAATTTGAACAATATGGGGTATGGAGAAGATTATGTCTGTTGTGCTAAGGGATATAAATGGAAGATAAAAGTTTTTTTTTTGTTGTCTTTCTCTAATGTTTTGGAATATTATGTATCGAGTTGAAAACGATACTCTATTGTGTTAAATTCATATCATATTTGAATTGAATTATATTAAAATTTACTCAATGTATTCATATATTTTTTTTTTGGTTCAGCAATCAGGGATGTCTAGATCAGCTTATGCATAGCTCGACTAATCTCCTCTCTGGTCCAGTCAAAGACAGGTAATCTACGCCGGGACTAGGTTATTCATAATTGATAAATCTCTCATGACCTAACTCTAAAGAATTTCCAAAATTCGAACTCAGGACGTCTGAGTTTACATGTTGTACCTATTATCATTTGAGCTACTCCTTGAAGTTATGTATTCCTATAATTTGTAATTATGAAGAGTTGAGTTGCTATTATGCATAATCAGTGTGCAGTTGACTTAATAGTGTATATAGCCATATTTATATTTACTCATTTGTAAAGCGGATCTGAATTTATTTATGATTCCAACCCTAACTTATATCCAATTATTGATTTTATTTCGAATTGACAGATTTTCTAATTTTTTTTTTTAATTTTCTAAAAAAAATATCATCCATAATATGGGAAATCATAAATCCATATGGAAAACAGCAAATAAAAGTGGTTTTAGGTCATCAATTTGGTAATATATCTTCTCATTTGTCATTGGATCATGAGAGTAATTTTGTGATCCTATCAAATTTGATTTTTCATAACTGAAAAAGTTATGATTAGAATCGAAGAATTGGAAAAGGAGAAAGATCCATTTACTTCCCTCCAAAACGCACCAGCAACCAAATTCCAAAACCAGATCTAAAAAAACAAAAAATAATGTCGATGAGATCTAAAAAAATTGATAATTTAATGATGCCGCAATGATATAATTCAATAAAATTATTGAATGACTTACTTTTACTATACCCAAGAAGAATTAGTCGATTCGACGTAGATGACTCACTTTTAACTACGTTTACTTGCCTAAACATCCGTAACTATCGGAAAAAAAAAAAAAACACATTATTAGGGCAAGAAATAACATCAATTATTTTGTTGTTTAAAACCACTTGCTCGCATAAGAGAGGCAAAGTGGTCTCTCTCTCTCTCTGTCATGTATCTATATTAAAGCTTGCCCACCCCCGTTCCTCCATTCCTTTACCCAAAAAAACTTGGCCAAGTTTCCATCTCTCTCATCCCTCCAATAGATTACACAGTAGTCTACAAAACCACCTACTTTTTTGAGCTTTTCCACCACTAAAAAACAGTAATTAACGTTTGTTGCTTTTCTTGTTTTTGGATTGTTGTAGATCCACAAAGAAGAGAAAAGATGATTCAAGAACTGTTAGGAGGTGCTGGATTATTAGGAGAGAGAAAAATCTCAGTTCCTGGAGCTCTACAAGGCTCACCTTCTCTCTCTCCTTCTCCTTCTCCTTCACCTTCGCCATCTCCTTCTTCTTCTACTACTGCCCATACCAGTACAACAACGTCGGAAAATCAGAATCTGAGATGCCCACGATGCGATTCTTCGAACACCAAGTTCTGTTACTACAACAACTACAACCTCACTCAGCCTCGCCACTTCTGCAAGACTTGCCGGCGATATTGGACCAAAGGAGGAGCCCTCCGGAATGTTCCGATCGGCGGTGGTTGCCGGAAAAACAAAAACACTACCGTTACAGCACCGGTCGGAAAGTCAAGCCCCGGAAAGATGAAGACCATGTCCTCAGAGTTTGGAAAATCGGGTTTTATTAGTGGGTTCGATCATGAGCTTCCATCGAACCCTATTCTATGGGCCTCACCGCAGAGTTCTCATCTTCTCTCCTTGCTGAGAGCAACCCAAAACCCTAACCCTAATCCAATCTCAAACTCCATTACTATGAAAGATGAAGGTGTTATGATTGGAACCCACATGGTCTCAGAGCCAATGGTTGGTTCTGGACATCCTGGTCCATTGAATGCTCGGGCTCTTGGTTTTGATCCTATGAACCAGGCTCCATCCATAGGTCTGTGCAGCTCTTTCTGGAGAAATAATCAAAATCAAGCTCAACAGCACCAGCAAAACCATCAGATTCAACAGCAAAGTGGTTTCGTTCTGAGTGAAGTTCAAAACACGGGGTTTCAAGAACTGTATCAGAGACTCAAATCATCAACTGGGTATTACCCAGAACACACACCAGTGCTTCTCGGTAATGTGGCTCCCTCATCTTCACCTGCTTCAACCATTTTGGACTCAGCTCCAGTTGCTGGAGCTGAATTGGGCTACTGGAATAATCCAACGCTTTCATGGTCTGACTTACCAACAACCAATGGTGCATATCCTTAAGAGCCCTTTTTTTATATATTCACTTTCAACTTCATAAGATAGGGTTTGTTGATTAATGTTGTGGTCGTTTGGGTGTGGCATATGAGCATGGTTTTAGCATTAGTTTGTATCTTTGTTTCTCTTTCTTATGTATGTGTGTTTTTTAGGTGTGTTTGGTTTATGAGGTTGTATTAAGGAACCCCAAAAGTATTAAAAATGGAAGGTTTTAGGTGTTTCTGTGTGCTTTCTTGATGTTGCATAGCGTTTATCTAACTGGCAATGCTGCTGAGAACCTAATTTAGGGAGCAAATGAGAAACTTAATTCATTGTCGTCATTGAATTAGTTATGAATTTCAATGTTAAATGAACTCACTTTTAATCCGATATTTATCACTAATTAAGTCTAAAAAATAAATACAAATAACGTTTTTCTTATCTAACATTAAATACAATGAGTTTTCTTAATTAATGCCTTAAACAAATGGACACCACTTAATTTTTCTTGATAGGTGAGCAAAGATTTCATGTCCCAACTCACAAGAATATGAGATTTTTTAGTACTAAACTAATATATTTCTTTCGGATGACACTCAAAATATTCCATATGCATAATTGCATATACACGTGTATATATATATAGTAATTATATAGAGGATATATCTTCTTGATAATTAACTTCTTAAAGGACTAAGGGTTTACTTTGAGATATTAGTAGAGGTTGTGCCGAGGGAGGCATAGTGGATGTCAGGTGAACAGGAGATTTGAACTCCATTGTTGGGTTAGGTTTTCTGTTAAAGTGGATGATAATGAAGGGATAAAAGCAGCCTTTCTAAAGGGTTTCCTCAAAACAGCAAGTAGGAAGGATTCCACCTGCTACTATGTAAGAGACTTGTGTCTGCCTTTGCCTCCTGCTTTCGAATTGACAGGTTATATTCCCTTGCAGAACTAAAACTCTCTCTCTCTCTCTCTACTGGTTGCCTTTGACATCTTATAGTGGTCTGTAAGGGATGCAAGATCAAGCCTTGACTTCAATTTTTTTGTCTCAATAATACTATTTAGAGATAATTTATTAATATTATTTGTCCACCTAATTTATCACTATCATTAAATCGATAACCGGGCTCAACAAATGTTAGAAACTAGAGCCTCCTCACCTTCCTAAATATTTTATTCTTAATAGTTTTTGATTAAGTTTTTAAGAAAAATAGAAGTTGTTTGATTTCTTTGATTAAGATGTAAAGAAAAATGGAAGTTGTGGAATAATTTCTCGAAGGGTGGGGGCAATTCCCGACCCTTAAAACTCAAAGCCAACCCTATTAAGTCTAAGATTATGTAATCAACTTTTCCCATCCCATTCTCCACCCAATCTCTACCACTTTTACAATCATCCTATTTAAAGTAAAAAAAAATAATAATGTATTATTACTCCATTTTTACATGCTTGGGTGATTACACTGGCTTAATTTAGTGTTCTACACAGTGGAACATTATTGAAGAATTTTAACAGATATAGCATGTGGTGGGATAAAAACAAATATGAGCAAAAAATCAATTGGAACATCCATTGATTACCAAGAACTCCTTTTCTCTGCAAGGTGCAGTTTACACATTGGTAGATTTTCACCTTCTTGAGTTATACATAACTTTATTAGTTTTTATCCAGACATTCTAGTTGATTGAATCCATCCACAAATCCTTCATATATATTATGTGAAGAAAACTCATCTAAGCACATGAAATTTATGTGT
Source organism: Ilex aquifolium (assembly GCA_951799425.1). Classification (NCBI taxonomy): domain Eukaryota; kingdom Viridiplantae; phylum Streptophyta; class Magnoliopsida; order Aquifoliales; family Aquifoliaceae; genus Ilex; species Ilex aquifolium. The sequence goes on from OX637391.1 coordinate 7,071,486, forward strand.
GATTTGGCCAATAAACTAGCTAGCACTCATGGAACAATTGGGCCTATGGCGTCAAGAAGAGGAGAGTTAAGGTTAGGTTAGGTTTAGGGATACGGAGGAATGAGATAGAGAGTGAAAAATGAGGGTGTGATAAATTATTGGGTTAATAGTATTTTTGGTCTCTAAAATATGTATTTTTTGTTAATTTAGTCCTCATTGTATCAATTTTGTCAAATTTGTCCCTAAAGTAATCAATTCATGTCATTTTGGTCTCTAATCAGACAATCTGTCAAGTTTTTTGACGAAAGTAACCGCGTATCATTTTTTAAGATTGTATCACATGCCCAATACGTGATTATTCCGTCAAAAACTTATCGGTCCATTTATGGAAAGACTAAAATGACATGAATTGAATATACTTTAGGGATCAAATTGACAAAATTGATATAATGAAGACTAAAATGACAAAAAAAAATGTATACTTTAGGAATCAAATGTACTATTAACCCTAAATTATTTATCAAAATAATAATGGAGTAAATGAAAAATGGGGTGGACTTAATAATATTGAGATAATGTTGGTGGTGGGTCTAAGACGGGGTGGGTAAAGTAAATTTCATAACATGAAGTTTAACGTTGTGTACTTTGATATTTAAAGCATGAAAATAGTCTTACTCTTACTTGACTCGCTTGGGTTAGTTGCTTGCTATTAAACCTCCAAAATTAGTATATATGGACTTAAAATATTGACCTGATTCGTTGATTTAATTAATTATGATTATTAATTTAATTACGAATCTCAGTATTTATGGGATCCATTACTTATTTTCTACAGTCGTATTCATGATACTGGAAAAAGTGCTTCGTTCAAGCAATTGGCGATTCTAAGTTGGAATAAGAAGAGTACAAACAAATACTAGGGCTTTGGACAATATCTTGCTCAACAGTTCATGCTATTCTTTGCCCCATAAACCTCGAAAGACAAATAGATCCAATGGTAACAAAACTGGAAGGGGCTGTGCCTGCTTGCTTGTAGTTCGATATTGGGTTAATAACAAAATATCCTTTTTGACTTATGGTCTGGTCATGTTACAATTAAATCCTTTAGAAACCAAAGGGGTTTACTTTTCTAAAAAAAAATTGAAACCAATGGGAGAGCTGATTGTAACATGATCCAAAATTAAAGGGAATATTTTGTAATTAACCCTTAATAATTTTCCCTCATTACGAGGCTTTTTAAAATGAGTAATTCTATTAGAACCTAAAAAATTAATTTTATTTACTAATCTAATGATGTGACAATAAAATTGTCTAATAATATTATTTTAATAGTAACTGTTAAATTTTAGAGATTATATCACTTGACACGTTATTATGTCCAAACAATTCATGACTTAGACAGCCAAGACGGCATCGACCCATGCGATAGATGAGGTTCGATTTATTTTGGATTTCTTATGTTTTCTTGATATCTTTGTCGCCCGGCAGACTGATGATGATATGTTTTTCTCAGTTATATGCACAATACACTGTAATGTAAAATATTATGACATTTGTTAGATCAAAACACTTATTTGAAGGCGAAGTAGCTTTAGTTTATAAACTGGTTGGCTTTTGCTTGTTTCTGATTCTTCTTTCTTTTTCTCTTCTTTCTGTTTTACTTAATGGTTTAAAGGTAAGAGGATGAGTAGGGTGTCCATGAGTCAGGTTGACCCACGAATAGGTCCGAAATTCGATAGACATGATGGTTAACCTATTTAAATTCAAGCTCAATATCATTCGAGAGAGAGTTTAAGTCTACCCTAAGTCCATTATCCTGCCCAAAACCGGGTTGATAATTAATCCAGGTAAGGACTTTAGCTTACACTACCCAAGTATAGCCCGAAAAAAATTTCACAGGTCTAGCTCGACGCGGCCCATGGACAACCCTAATGAGAGAAAACAATTAATTTGACATACATTCAGAGGTTTAAATGAGTGTGGCTGTTTTGAAAATGCATCTCATGAATATGCAAATTACCTATTATTCTATGGCAGCATAGTCTGCAAGTCTTTTAGCTTAGAAGACACTGCAACTAGCTTTTTAAGCTGTCTTCCTTAAAAAAATATAGAAAGCAGTACAATATATAGCAACAACTTGTTGAAACAATTGATCACACGGCAAAGTCGAGACTAAGTGCAAATTTATTCATTAATCATTATCAATATAATTAAGAAGAAATATAAAGACACATGGCAATTAAACACTAAACTTCATCCCCCATTTTCCTTCTCTCTCCTCTTTCTTTTTCCAACAGTCACCCTCTCGTAACTGAACCAGAAAGGGAAACATCAAACTAAAAGATTACAAAGTCATATTGGCAACCATTTCTTCTATAAGTTTGCAGCCTTCCCACAAAGTAACAGGTTTGGAGGGGGGCCATACTCGGTAAATAGGCTCTTTACTGGATCCCAGACTTTCAAATACAGTTGCTGTCCTAGATACCGGCTTGGCCAGATAGCAGATCTCAAGTTCCACATTCCCTTGTTGTCTGCTGAGACCAATATTGCACTCCAAGATTCAGGATATACCTGCAAGAAGGAACATGCATAACTTAAGTAAATGTCCACTTCTAAAAAACTACATCCTTCTCAATTTAAATAAGCACTTAAACCATAGGACAACATAAACGACTTCACTTCAAGGGACAAACAAGAATAGGTTGATTACCTGAACTGTATATCTGGTGGGAGCATCAACGAGATTGTACTGTTCCCTCATACTAATATTCCACTTGCCAAAACCAAATCTGGGATTTGAAGACCAATAGTAAAAATTAGATGATTGGAGTTTTTAACATTCAACGTAACCTACAAAACCCCACATCACTAGTTGTGGAATGAAATCAGATTACTTGCGCATTTGCTTTATCTAAATAACCACTATAAGAATTCAAGATGCATAGGCACCGAATTTAAAATGTTGTCCAGGGTTAACAATTGATGAAAGTCGGAAGATAAGCGAATTGGATGAAGAGTATAAGAAAAGAAAATAATAGAAACAAATAGTTTTTAGAAAGAAAAAAAAACGAAAAATGTAGAGCCCTACCCAACAGTCCAGAAAGCATAACCATCAAGATGCCATGACTGGATAGTGTTCTTATTGTTTTGGAAGACAATTTCCACAAAGTAATGAAGATTGATGCCTATGACAGAGGTGCCAAGAGTTACAGGGACTGGACGAGGCTTGTCCTTTATTGTAGTCAAATTGAAGACACCGGGGATGTTAAACCAGTCAGCAAGCTTCAGTGGAGTGTCTGGTTCAATGTAAGAGACTTTATTAACACCATAACGTAGCTTGCCATTTATTCGAGTTAGTGAGTTGGCTAGCACAAGTGTCCTGTTGACCTGTATCGTCCCATAGTGAAATGATCCTTGAGGATTGGGCCGAGCTGCACTTGCTGTCAAATTCGATCTTCACAGGAGAAATAAAAAGGTTAATTTTTTTTTTTAATGATGCACATGTTGAGCAGATGATAATGGACAAAGTCGAAGGACACACTCTACCGGATTGTTCTTGCTTGCTTCATAGACCAGTCAATCTGAAAAGTGGGACCGATGGGTAATGGTCCAGAGGCTTCACCCACAGAACCAGCATAACGAAGAATTGCAGTGGCATTGAGAATTGGATTCGTAAAACGAGTTGAAGCAACAATGAAATAACCATTCGGTTGTGCATTTAAGGTAATCAAAAAAGCCACAGATTGGCCAACATGAATATCAAATGATTCATACACTTCCTGCATAGTATGACATCCTTCAACTTCTACCAGTAGCAGGGGATGGCCCTGGATCCTAATGTTGATTGAAGTTGTTAAGCCAACATTTGACACCCTGAACAGGTATGATTGTCCTGAAACATAACCAAACCTAAAGGTTAAAATATGTAGAACTTCATTTTAGACAGCTTTAACAGGAAAGAACCCAAATCATAATTCAGGCTTGCAGAACAGAATTCCAAATGGCATTAGAAAGCTGAAGATAATGGAGATAGTTACCTTTTTCACCAGTGAAGAAAGTAGAATTAGGATGCCCATTTATAAGAATACCATCGGGGAATGGAAAAGGAATTCCTGAGTCCAGTCTATCTTGTAATGCCTGCAAGCATGAGATGTTATCCAAAATAAATCCTCTTGGCAAACTAAAGAACCTCAATTGGATGTCCAGTCATCAAATCTATTAACACAGTCAAATGAAAGTTGAAAGGCCAAAACAGCCATCTAATATCAAGGTTCATTTATTTGTTGACAGAGGGAAGGTGGGAGTGGGAGAAGCATTTAACTGTATACTGTGAATCCAAGCATTGCAATCTATTCTCTGAACCAGCAAAATTCTTCTCATCTGCTCGAAAAAAGCATTATGCTTGTTTCTTTTTACCTTCTCTTATAAGAGCTAGATACAATTACTATCCCCGTCTATAAACATCAAGGGGTATGCTCAAGAAAATGACAATGTGAAGACATCCAGACAAAGATCAAAATTTCGTTTCGATACATTTTTTCGTTCACTTAGGAAATGGGAACATTTTGACCTGTTCAAAAACAAAATGGAAACAAATAAAAATTTGAGAATTATTTTTCAAAATATTGGTCGAAATAAACCAAAGCATCTTGAAACAAACATTCTAAAACAATTGTGTAAATGCGTCGAAACATTACGAAATACCTCGAAACATTATGAAACACCTCGAAGTATTAGAATTTCAATTCCATAATTCGTTTCGGTCTCTTTGGAAATGAAAACGTTTCAACTGTTTCAATCGTTTCAAAATGAAATTTTAAACCTTGCATCCAGTCTACACCACCAGATGTTAAGTCAGAATTGTCAACAAACAAAGAGACTAAGTCTGCTTCAATTTCCTGAACCTACAAGTGTGCTTTCCGATCTTGCTCAAAGGACTATTCTTTACACTCACACCAAATATCTTAGGTAAGTCAAAAAAATCTGGACAATAGCCTCATATTCCTGCAAGTCAAATTTTCAGATTAATTTAGCATTTTAGCTACCCATGTTATCACCCCTTGCAAGAAAATATTCCCAAAGAAAAAATATACAAATATTGGGACCACCCTGTTGAAACTTGTGAAAAGGCACTGTATTCAATTTGGATTTTGACATTGAAATTAGGAACTCTATGTCAAGCTTACATCTTGGTTTCAGAGCGGATGTAATATGAAAAGGAAAATTTTTATTGGTGCTTATCATGCTTCAAACATCATGAATTTTACCATCCAGGTGCACAAAAGAATGCATTCTGCTAGTTCTCAGACTAAAAAAAAAAGAAGTTTAAATTAGCAGCAAAGGATTTGGGGACTTTGTATTGAAATCAAAGAAAAATCAGTTGACTCGTAAATCTAATTTTTCTTCAATTCCAGTTCTACGGCCCATAGATGCTGCCAAATACAGCATAAGTGCACCTCAGGAACATATATTACTGGAAGTAAGTTACCTTAAGCTACTTCAAGCTTTCAGCATATGAAACTCGAGGACAATGTATGTGAGAATGCACAAGGGTTGTATTAAACGACTCTATAGCAGTAAAATCAAGCCATGTGATAGTTACATGCATGATAAACAAATATGGACTATTGTTTTACATAGTATTTGAGTCATGAGCCCCTGCATGAAACTAGTAACTTTAGACCAAGGACCAATCACCTAGAAAAAATAAAGCAAGAAGGAAAACTCAACCCCCAGCCCCAAAAAGGCCCAGCCATGAGCATTTTCAACTGTGGTAATGCATATCCGTATAATTAGTATTGAAATAGTGCTCGACTTCAATGGTTATCCAGAAAAATATAATCTTAGTAGAAGTTCATTAGTTACATACCTTGGAATCAGACTTCCACCAATCGCCGACAAGCACAGTGAATTCCGCAGCAGGATTGTCATATGGCACCGGTATTAGGGGCCTTTCGACAACATTGAATCCCCCAAAACCACCTGCAGCTCTATGCATCAACGTTGAAGGGAAGTATGTGAAAGTTCCAATCTGATCTTTTGTTTGCATCTTGTATGTCCAGTTTGAGTTTGGAGGTATTGGGCAATTTGTTCCGAGCACTCCATCTTGCCATGAGTTCTTTCTCTGTTGGATCCCATTCCTGGTTTTCACCACAAAGCCATCAGTTATGAGCAGTAATTATAATTTGAAAATACAAGCTTCGAAATATAGAGGATGGACATTGGTGCGATGGTAAGATTGCTCTATTGTGTCCTGTGCATCAAGGGTTCAAATCACGAAAATAGTTTCTCTGCATGCGGAGATAATGCTATATACATTTGACCCTCAGACTCCACAGTGACAAGAGCCACATTACAATGTGAAAAACATATTATTATGGACCAAAAAATAAAGGAAAAGAACCTTTCTTCTTATTTTTTTGTTTAAATATCATAGTGCAAACAACAGAAGAAAGATGTGTCATATTAAACATGATCTTTATGAAAATCTACTTCCTTCTATGCATCCAAATTTCTATCTATGAGCAGCTAACAGAGCACTGTTGAGTACATAAACTAAGAATAGTCCAAGTTTATGGCCCTAGTTGGGAACACCATCATGCAATCTATATGACTTCCAGACAGAATCTTTGCACTGGTTGAAGAAAGAAAGAAAAATCTTTTTCTATTTATTTTTATCTGCTAGAAAAAGAGAGAAGTATGTATTTTTTTCCTTCAATTCAATACTCAATATAATGCAGATTTTGGCACCATTTATTTGCACTTGCCAAGGCTTTATACAAATGATGAGCCGGTGCCTATACATTATTACACCATCACATATAGCTTTTTGCAATTCTACATAATGTCAAAGATTAGTCGAGTCCAAAATGTGCTTGCAACTGAAATTTTGACATGAGCTGACCATGTGTGACGAATGTCTAGCCAATGATTTGGACCTCTTGTCATGTTCTACAAATAAGACACTAAAATGTAAATCTGTTGCCTGGCAAGAAATTATTATCTGGAAGATCTAACAATCCACAAGAAGGTGATTTCCTTAGACTCATAGCATGAGAGAAGAAAGGACTCACCATGTAATGAGGAAAGGGTCATCCAGCTTATTAATGACATTAATAATTATGTTGTCGTTAGTTACGCAATCAATGTTGGGGCCAGGAAACAGCCCATTGATAAGGATGCCCTGCAAAACATAGAGGGAAAGGGTACATGAGTATAGTAATTACGATTAAACAAACAAACATCAACAATAGCAAAAAAGAGGTATAGAACACATACTGTTTGTGGAACACCAAGAGGAGCAATTGTTCCTTTTGTGATTTCCCATGTATAAAATCTGTATGGGTCATCAGCATTCACCCAAAACAGACTCAACGAAGCCATTATTCCAAAGAAAAAATGCAGGAAAATGGCCTGTCTCATTTTATTGGAGTATACAGTATACTCCTCCAAGAACTTATTTTCTGCCTCACCACCCAAAAAATAAGTAAATAGAGAGAATATTGAGCATAAGGCAATTGACATTAACAAAAAAAACTAACAACCCAATTGGGTGCTTGAACTAGAAACTTCAAATTAAACTTGTTTAACAGTTCAGAAAAAAAAAAAAAGCAATATGAAAAAGGAAACTTTAACAATATGATAATTAAATTAGGATGTACAATTTGTTCATTTAACAGGTACTGCAATTGATGTAGTTGATACCAGAGAATGTATTCAAAAATGCGGGACTATCAACGAAAAATTTTAAATTTTACTATCCCAATTAGAAATGCCAAAACTCTAGCTATTTCGATATTGCCAAGCAGAACTAAACACTTACATATGCAATAACCGGGAGATGTGAAAAATGAACCTCCTCAATTGATTGAGGAGAGAGAGAGAAAGGAGTGAAGAGGTATGCAGATGATGAGCGGCAATTGCAGAAAACAGTTTATATAACAAGTGACCACGCGAAACACAGTTGGCGCCAGGCGAACATGGACTCCGATAGCGAGAAAAAAATCGAAGCTCCATTGCGGCGCAATTCATGCTGAACCTTTCTGTAATTTCGTCACAGCTCAGTATTGAGATCCAATTGACCAGAATTTCCCAAACCTCTCAGTGGGAGGAACGTGATTATAGTAATAGTTAATCACATGTATACGCTTTCCTATCTTGTTTGTGAACTTGTAGAGGAGGTCATGTGTTTGGGTTAGAGTTCGATCGATGAAAGCGAGAAGGACGCAGCCAAGAACGGATCACAATTGAATGCAATTAATGGACTGCTTCTGCGTTAAAATGATTGTTTAATAGGAAGAAACGTAGGCATTTGGGGAAAGAAGTGTTGGGGATTTGTTAATCAGTTGAAATTAGGGTTTCTGCGAAGAGAGAGAGGGAGAGAGAGAGTTCGCATGGAAGCAAGGACCGAAGACAATGGGAGACTTCTGTGGATCGGGTCTGAGATGCCAGCCTTCGGCTTGGAGGTTTGGCGCCAAATTTCTCATTTGTCCGGTGCAATTCAGGCGGGTCGGACAGCTAGAGAGCTTAATCCGGACTCCCATAAAAATTTATTGTGTGTTTGGTAACGAAAAAATGGAAGGTTGAAAAATAAAGAGTGATACATTTTTTATCGAGCAATTAATGAAGAGATTAAGCATAGAATGTTCCAGAGCCACCGCTTGTTTGTAAGGGTGTCAATCGAGTCGTGTCGTGTCGAAAATTACTCAATCCTAATCCAACCCATTTAACTAATCGTGTCGTGTCGAGTTGACATGTTTAATTTCGTGTCGTATTCGTGTTGACCCACATAAATTTTGAATAAAAAATTTAACGTCAATATTCTATTTCCACTTAATTGAATTCATGCTCATATTTTTTCTATAAATTAAAATTTAATTTAATAATAATAGTAATTGAGGAGGATTAGGGTTAGGGATCTAACAACTAAGTGCAATGAATTTAGGGGTGGTCTGGCAGTGGTCAGTGAGGGCCTACGAAAGAGAGACGGAGGTGGTGGTGATTGACAATGAGGAGAATGGAGAGGCGAGAGAGAAGCAGAATAAATGTGAGGTCTGAGATGTGAAATGAATTTAGGGTTAGGAATCCAACAACTAAGTGCATTTATATAGTGTCAGGTTATTCGAATTGAAAAACGGGTTAAGCGGGTTCGTGTCAACCCGATTAAATACACGGGTTAATTTGATCAATTTTGGGTTGAGCGGGTTGAACCCGAACACGACCCATTAACACTTCGTGTTGGCAAGTCGTGTCATACACGGGTTTATGTCAAAAAATAATCGACCCAAACCTATTTATTCGTATCGTGTTTGCGTCGGATTATCGTGTCGTGTCAAAAATTGTCACCCCTACTTGTTTGGTTCGGGAATAAATAAATGATAGAATTAGGTAATTAATTTTCATCCAATCCATACAAAATGATATTATTAAGAGTACTATTTGATCATATTCTTTGTATAATAAGTTTGGATTTAAGTTCAGATAAGATATAAATTTATAATTATAATATCAAATTTATGTTTAAATTAGGTAGTAGTGTATGATATTAAATTAAAAATGACAAAAGTATCTTTTATATGAGGGTGTGGATCTAAGTTTGCAGAGAGTAAAAAAGTCATCGTATTTTTATTATTTAATATGTTAAAAATAATACTACCTACCACATGTTTTCATTAATTCCTAATATTAGGCGTTAAATGATAATAGTAAATCGGGTTGGTATTAACGCTTAATCTAATTCGAACTTAATATTACATCATCACCAAATTAAATTAATTTTTTTTCACATTTTCTCTTAATTTTGGAGGGATAGATTTCAGATTACACAACTCTAAAATTCATTTGAAATTTAATTTAGGTTCAATAAGATAGAGTCAAACCGTTGACCTCTCCCTCATGTCACCTTCTTTCATCCTACACACATGAAGTCAACTATTGAGAATGCATCTCAACTTCTCAAGTACAGATTTCATAGAAACTCACCAGATCTAGAGAAGGTGCATGGAGAGAGACCACTACACTTCACCTGCCCATGATCTATAGTAACTTAACATAATTAATATTTTCAATTCCAAAATTCAATGGGAACCAAATAACTGTATAAGCTGAATTTGAATAAATTACATCTGCATTCTCACTCAACTTCATCATATCATTTACTAAATGTCATTATTTATGTACACAAAACTACAAATCAGATTGGATCGAATAATATTTATATTCAGATCCAATCTTTAAAAAAAATTATATTCAAATTTGCATTTGAGTTGTCAATCAAAAATATCACTCCATCTATGGTTAATTTTATTCAGAACAAAATCTAATCTATTGATAGGTCTAGTTGGTACTGCCCTTTTTTCCTTTTAGTTTCTAAGGAAGAGTTGTAGTTTCTCTAAACTCAAAAAGTCCAAGTGTCCCCTGATGGAACTTTACCGAAAATTGATGGGGAGGCGACACGTGTTTTCGGCATAAATGTCTTCAGAGTGCCTCATCACTGACACGTGTTCTCGACGTCTATATTATTATTGATAACATGATATTATCAATCAATAATAAAACCCCATCAGTGACACGTGTCCTCAACGTCTATATTATCATTGATGACATGGTATCACCAACCAATAATAAAACCCCAAATGGGTAAGGTGAACCTCACTTTGGCTTAAATGACAGAAAGGTGGGGAATTATTTTCTTACATGGCAGGTTAATTATTAATTTTTGTGGGGTCTATCTGCTTATTTATTTTAGAGTAATGCTATTTTGACCTAAAAATCTGATATAATTTGCTGACATAATGATATGACTTTATAAAAATCATTAGATCAACACCAAGTTTCAATATTTAATGGGGTCTATAGTCAATCTAAAGGTCACAGTGAATTATGTCAACAAATTATGTCAATAAATTAGATCCCAATAACATTGCTCTTTATTTTAGTATTATTGGTTGGTGATACCACATCACCTTGCCATGTGATATAACCATTGTAATGAATATTTTCTCCCCCCCCCCCCCGGGAGACTCTCCACCTAACACATGTCCTAAGTGTCTAGGTCGCCTCGAGGGACTCTTCACCTGACACGTTGCCTCGGCGTCAAAAATAGTAAGGATGTACGAAATACAAGGCGTTCAAATCTTGACCCCTTGGGGGATAATGGACAAAAGTGTCCTTGCGCGTGTGCAACCACAATTAGGGTACATTAAATGACCCCTACAGGAGGATGAGACATATTTATTGCTCGGCAAGGTCAGAAAGGCAAACATTAAATGCTCGGAGATCTGAACATTAAATGCAGAAGCTTCTACCACGTGAAAAGGAGGGCTCACTGCTCGAGGACTATGCACCACATGTTGCCTTCCAAGTGAGCCAATGAGGAGCCTTCCCTCCAAGGGAACCCACTGTCTGTAATGATTGACTTCAGGGAGGTATAAATAACACTCTCAAACTCAGGTCTAAGGTACACAACCAGAACCCATGCAATATAATAGTGTTTCTCAAACCTCTCTCACAAACTGACTTGATCGTTAGAGGAGTCACACCAAAAAATACACCGGCGCCCTTTTAACCCTTCTTTTTAACTGACGGGACTGTGCTCGAGGATTCACGAGTGAATAGATCGTTTGTAAAAGAGCATCATCACCATTCATTACCATTTCTCAACACCCATTTGCTGCGAAATATCCTACTTTCTAGGCAAATTCGAGTTCATCATGAGAGAGATCTATCAATTTTTTCATTATGCCAGAATCACCACGCACATCCCCCACATCATTTCTTAAGTTTACCATGTATTAAGATTTAATGCTACACCACGTATTCTACTTCATTGTTATTCCATGACATGTTTTTTACAATGTCATTGTTATCTTTATTTCGAGAGTATACATGTCTTTATATTATATATTTACCAAACACTGTAATGCCATGTTATAACTGACATCAAATATGTTTGTAGCGTATCCACTTATATACCTGATGGGACACTTTTGAGAATCAACAGGATCGGCGCCATCTTCATGTGACACGTAGGGATGTCAGTGGACCGAAGCGGGGACGGGGGGTATAGTCTCCATCTCCGTACCCGCTTAAAAAACCTTCATCCATCCTCAGTCCACCCCGTTAACGGGTATAATTTTCATCATCATCCCCGTCCGCGGGTAAATTTCTAATCTCCGTCCCCGCTTTCCCTGTACCCGTCCAAGTCCAAGCCCAAGCCCAAGTTCAAGCCAACATAATCCAAAATTTTAAATAAATCCAACATTTTAAATCCAACCAGAGGGAGTGGTCAGTTTGGGTATTGCAGTTTGGAGAGGTTAACTGGTGAGTTACAGGATGCAACAAGATTGAAGAAGGGGGTATTTTTTAATTGATGTGATGCAAGTTCTTTGATGATTAGTCTTTCTTGCGGGGCCAGTTGTGGGGATACCCAAAGGTTTGGAGTCTAAATTGGGCTTTTTAATTTTGACCACCATTAATTCGTGCTTCGATGTTGTATTGACAAATATAATATATATTTAAAAATTGTGTTTCATTCTCTAAAACACGATAATCCTTAATATAATTAGTAATCTTTAAATAAATAAATTTGGATCGGCATAAATAAATTTGGATCCTTACAAAATCTTAAATAAATAAATCTTATACATTTGGATCGACATAATAGCAACAGGAAAAATAAATAAATCACATATAGCAACAATCTATAACAGATGAATCACATCAAAAAATGGACCGGCATAACAAAAGAAAAAAACTGAATCTATCAACAGGAAATACATCTATTAAAGAAAAAAAAATCATATCCAATTGATCCGAGTACAACTACAAAAGAAACTTACATCTGAGGAATTGTTGATAAGTTCACGTAGAAAGATCTCCTTGTTACTATAGAAAGTGCTGATGATAAAACTCAGCAACTGGTTGATCTCAGCCTGGAAAGCAAAGGCAAGTACTTGGTTGATTTGTTGAGATTAAACCAAAACATGACAAAACAAGCGGCCTTAGGGCTTTAAGATGAGTGCAATGAGTGCAGCGAGTGCAGCGATTGAGCGTAGAGGAAGAGCAGAGAGAGAGAGAGGCGGGGCGGGGCGGGGGCGGCGCTGCTGATAGAGGAAGAGGAAAGTTAGGGGCCTTAGGGCTTTAAGCCTTTACCTGGGTCTAGGACGGGGGTAAGGGTAAGTCCATCCCCGCCTTCATCCCCGTACGGGTTTATACGGGTATCATCGTATACGTCCACCGTCCAATACGTATAGTCCATCCCTGGTCCAAACGGGGCGGGTTTAGATGAATACCCGTTTTTTTCCTGGTCCACTGTCATCCCTAGTGACACGTGTCCTTGACACCGGGGTGTTGTAGAGTCCCTCCGAGTGACACATGTCCTCGGCGTAACATCACCTCAAAGTGGTTTGGCATTGTGACACGTGTCCTTGGCACCGAAAGTCACTCGGCCCATCTGCGAGTGACACGTGTCATCGGCGTGGATAACACCCCCAAGATCCATTTTCAAACACATTATCTCGGCTCCAAGACCCCGAGGCCTGGGTAGCAGAATGATAGTTATCGTTACTTGGAGATTAATTGATCAATAATCATTGACTTGTCTTCCCAAAACAGTCAGAATGACAAAGGGGATATGTTTGTAATCAATGGCAATGTTACACATGGCACATAACACAGATCAGGGGTCAATTGACAAAGATGCCCTCCCTTGTGCGCAATCGTCATAAGGAAGCATTAAATAACCGCCCATTTGATGGGACACATTTATGGCTCGGTGGACTCTGGGAGAGGTGCATTAACTGCTCGGGGCCCCGAGCATTAAATACAAATACCCCTTTTCGTGTAATAATGGGGACACTCTACCCAAGGACTGTACTTCGCAGGTTGCCCACCAAAAGGACCAATGGGGGGCTTTCCCTCCGAGGGACCCACCAGTTTGCAATGATTGTCTCCATGAAGGTATAAATAGCTCTAAAAAATGTAAGACAAAGGTATGCAAACCAGATTCAAACAATAGAACAGTGTTTTCCCTCCTCTCTCTCACGTACTGACTTGATCGTCGGAGGGGTCACGTCGTAAAACACTCCAACGTCATTCTAACTCTCTTTTTGTGTGGCAAAATCCTTTTGGACTCGTCGGAATCGCGCGGACAGCTGAAAAAATAATTCATCACCACTCCTTATACTGTTTCTCACATCTGTTTGTCTCAGGATCCTCGACTTTCAGGTAAATCTCGTGTTCACCAAAGGAGAGATATGTCCTTCTCTTTTATTATGCGAAAATCACTGCGCACAATACCTATTGTAGGTACTGAATTTGTGTCGGTTTATGTAAATGTGTGAGGTGTATCTCAATAGCAAAATGGGTGACTACATCGATGTTGAAGGTAATTGGATGCTCCAGGAGGCAGGTATGTCTCTCCCGCACTAAGTTATTATTGATATGATGCACCTTCAAATTCCTATAAGTAATACTCTTCGTGATTCACCTTGTTGGGGTCCTGTAAACAATGGTAAGTTTTCCACTAAGGCTGCATATAAACTGCTTACTAAGGTGATATTTGATATAACTGAAAGCTGAAGTCTGAAAACTGAAAGTTGAATGCTGAATTCATAAACTGTTTGGTACCCACTGAAATTTAAGTATTGAATTAAATCAAACTATCTGATAACTACACAGAACTGACATTTGAAAATAAATTAATTTTTAGTTTTACCCTTGCACTCTTTACTTTTAAAATATTTATAAAATATTCTTTTAACTAATAACAATTTGAATAACGTAATTAGTGAACAATAACTAATAAATAATTAAAAAATATATATAATAAATTAAATTTCATTAATAACGACTTGAAAAAAATATTTGTCTGTATGTGTGATTGTGTGTGAGTGCGGGTGTGTGTGCACAGAGTGTGTGTGGGTGCAGTGCGTGTGTAACTGTGTGTGTGTGTGTGTGTGTGTGTGTGTGTGTGTGTGTGTGCAACGCGTGTGTGTGTGTATAATTGTGTATGTGTAATTATATATGTATATGTGTGTTGCATAAGACAAGGGAAGAAAACAAGAAAAGAAGACAAGGAAGAAGACTTACATGTGTCGCTCGATGAAAAAGACGATCAAGACAGCAAATCGGATAGATAAGTTAGGGGTTTTGAAAAGAAGACTAATTAGAGTTTTAATAGGGTTGTGAAATATTTTAGGGTAAAATTGTCATATTGTAAATATTATTAAATATGGTTTTGCTAAGCGCTATCAGTTTTCAGAATTAAGTAAAGGGTCTCCTAATTAATATTGTAGCATATTTTTAAAGAATACTTAATATATTAAATATATATATATATATATATAAAGATATTAAAATTTTAGCTATCAAACGAGATTAATTAAGGGCATCTCCAACTATGACTCAAATTTAAATTTGAGTAAAAAAGTATAAAAAACTTGCTTCAACCTTGACTCAAACTTATACCAGATTAAGGGATACTCAATTTTTTACTCAAATCAATGGAGACTCAAATCTTTACTCAAATCTTTAATAGTGAGATTTTACCATCTTTTAAAGATCCAATGTTCATCTTTAATCTCTTTTAAATTTAGGTTTGCCTCCATTTAAATTTGGATATCTTCTTTTTTAAATTTGAGTTTATCCATTGGAGTCATTTGTATCAAATCAAGTTTTTTACTCAAATATTAATTTAAATTTGAGTAAAAATTTGAGTCATGGTAGGAGATGCTCTAATAAGTGCCGAATACATTCATTTTAAGTGTTGAATTTGGGATAACAAACACACCCCAAGCCAACTTATGGGCAGTCTATTAATCGGAAATGGGATTGGATTTGGAAACTTCAAGTTTCCCATAAACTAAAGTATTTCTTGTGGCTGGTCCAAAGTGATAGAATTCTGTCAAATCTATTAAGAACTACTAGAAATATGATTACAGAGGCAAACTGTGAGAGGTGTGAAGAGTACACTGAGACTACCTTACACATACTGAGGGACTGCCCCAAATCTCAGTTGGTTTGGAGTGACTTCCTAAGTTGCCAAGAGAGATATGCTGATAGATCCTCTAATCTTCATGATTGGATTTACTGGAGTTATAAAGATAAGAAGCTAAAAAATTAGAGAGGTGTGCCTTGGCCAATTTTGTTCATTTCTATTATCTGGAGCATCTGGAAGGATAGAAATAGGGAGACCATTGAGGCCGATACTACCAATCATAAGTTGGTAGCCAAGGAAGCTTGGTTACTTGCTTGTGATTCCTTCAATGCTTTCAATGGACCAGACCTTACTCAAATTACCAAACTAGCCAGAATGATTAATTGGTTGTTTCCACCTGCAGATTGGAACAAGTTGAATACTGATGGATGCTCGAAGAAAAACCCTTCAGGAACGATCAAGGTAGATGGTTTCTTGGATATTATGGAAGACTGAACGATACTACAAGCATTCAAGTTGAACTCAATCTGTGTTATTTACACTATTTACAGAGTAATAAGAGCAGGAGAATCAGCCATGTGGTAGTGGAGACAGACTCACTCGAGGCAACGGGTCTCCTCAATAGGCCCCTAGAAGAGACTAATAGCCAGATGCAAGCAACTGATGGCTACAAGTGATATTCCTATCATTCACAGTCTTAGGGAGGGGAACCAATGTGCGGATGCTTTGGTGAATATGGGAGTTTAGCAACATTGCGGTTGTTGTTGTGCTGGATCATCCCCCTCCTCACCTCGGATACCTGGTTAATGCAAATCTTGCTAGTATTTCTTTTCGTAGAAACTCTGTTTAGTTTTTAACCTCTTTTTTTTTTGAATAAAGTTTTTAACCAACCTCTTTTTTTGTTTTGTTTATATGCTCCATTACATCGACTTTTTGCCCTTTTCAGGTTAATGAATCATGAGTATTAAATTTAATGTAAACAAAAGTACAAATATATCATTTTATTTCTAACTATAAGGAGGGAAAAAAAACTCATTTAAAGAGCCCACCCAAGAACAAAATTCTGGCTCCGGCCCTGCATACACACGGTTGCAATGCAGAATCGAATAATTGCAACCAGCCACAAACTTCCCAGAAATTTAATTTGAACAACTTAAAAAGCTAATTGAATCATAAAAGGTAGATAAAATTCATCTGATTTGAAATGTACAATGAAAAAAAAGCCAATTTTCCTCTCCTGTCTTCTCTTACAGTCAAACCCTTATGACCAGAAAACAGAATATCCCAAAAAATTATAACACTAAGGATGATGTCCAACAGCTTTGCCACAGAGTAGAGCATTAGGCGGAATGTCATATTCATTGGCAAGACTGTGTACTGGAGTGTAGACCCTCAGATAGAATTGTTGTCCAAGGTACTGCCTTTCCCATATTGCAGACCTCAAATTCCACATCCCTTGGTTGTCCAATGAGACCAATATAGCAGTCCAAGAGGTGGGATATACCTGCAATCATAAAAGGTAATGCTTGGTAATGAAAAGTACTTCCGTTCGACATTGTTTAGAAATAGTTTTTGACACCACTTGAAGGAAGAAGAAAGGAGGTCTATTGATACAAGCCCAGTATATATCTTTGAAACTCAAATCCACCTAAATACTTCGGCCTAGAGGCGGTCAGCGAATTCGTAGCATGTGAAGATACTGTTGCTTTCTTTTTTTCCCAATGTCAAATTCACACATATATTATCATATGGTTCGATTTCACTACGAAACACTTAAAAAGTGGACAGAAAGGAAGAGCAAGGATAAGTGCGAGAACATGAAACATAGGCAGGGCAGACTCTGTTATGATTTATGATTAATTGGAGTTACCTGTGCAGTGTGTCTTGTTGTGGCGTCAACTAGATTGTAGCTTTTTCTACTGGCATTTGTCCACTGTCCGGATCCATAACTGCATTTTTTTTTGCCAAAAATAAGGATTAGAGAGTAGAAACTAAACACCTCAGAGAGGCATTAATAATAAGTATGGTGTAGCAACTTACGCGACAACCCAGAAATCGTAGCCATCAAGATGCCATGATTGCATGGTGTTTTCATCGTTTTGGAAGACAACTTCGACAAAGTCATGGAGGGAAGTTGACATGACAGACGTAGCCAAGGATGTGGGACCTTCGGAGGGCTCACTTTGAATGGAATCGAAACTAAAAACTCCGGGGATATTAAAGTAATCAGCAAGCTTCAGAGGGGTATCAGCGTTAATGTAAGAGACCCTGTTAACTGCATATCGTTGCTTGTCGTTGAATAGAGGTGCAGAGTTGGACAATACTATTGTCCTTGACGTCTTAATTTGCCCATAATGGAATGAACCCTGGGGGTTGGGCCTGGCTGCATTTGCTGTCAAATTCCACCTTCAAGGAAATACAAAGGGCATAAATCAGAACAGATTCTCCTCCCTCACTTCGCCATTTCACACACAAGCGCACAGACACATGCTGGCATATATGCTACGACAGATTGCAGGCATAATTCTTGGGGAGTAATATGTACCTGATGGTTCTGGCTTGCAGCATAGACCCATGTATTTGGTAAGTCGGCCCAGGAGGCACAGGTCCTGAAACTGGGTTATGGGAGTTAGAGTAGTGCAGCATTGCAATGGCATTGGCAACAAACTTTGTGAACCGTGTAGATGCAACAATGTAGTAGTCTTTTGGAGGCTGATCTAAGGTAACCAGGACGGACATAGATTGGCCCACATGCACATCAAGAGAATCATAAAAGTTCTGAATGGTATGAGATCCTTCAACCTCAACCAGCTTCATTTTGTGTCCTTGGATCCTGAAGTTAAAAGAGGTTGACAAGCCCACATTCGAAACCCTGAACATGTAAGTTTTGCCTGAAAAACACAAAATGAAATGTTTTTAACAACACCATTTCAGCAGTACTGAATAACCTTTTCATAACTTGAAACATTAGATATATGTTAACATCATCAAGGTATATAGCACTCCTAGGGGTTTGAATGCTGAGAATGACCTTGATCACCCGTGAAGGAAGATTGAGTCTGGCCATTTATAAGGATGCCATTGGGGAAGGGAAGAGATTTTCCTGAATCCAGAAACTGCTGTAATGCCTGCAGACATCGAACATGTAATTATACATCATCCAAGTAGCAGAAAAGGCTTTGAAAGATGACAAGAATGCCGCATTTTCATGCAAGAACTTCATGTAGATTCTAAATTTGAATTAGAATTCTCTAGCATCGTAAAGAAGGAAACCAACCGTCCAGCAATTATATATACAGATTCACAAGGTTTATACTGGTCAACAAATGTCGGGAGTAAACGGGCTTATGTTATGGTTCCAATGAGAAAGTTTGCAAGGTTTATACCGGTTAACAAATGTCGGGAGTAAACGGGCTTATGTTATAGTTCCAATGAGAAAGTTTTCCGTTGAGAATGTTTGGAAGATAAATGAAAAAAAACTTGAACAAAATTAGCCTCACTAAATAACTACATTTCTAAGTGTGAAAAAATCAAGAAAGAGTGCCACATGACTTTGATCCAGTTTGTTGACCTAGGTCCAGGACTTTGTCCAACTGACCAATCTTGCTAAAAACAATGAAAGCTATGGCATGTCTACAACTATGATAGCATGTAGACGGGAAATATAGCGTAAAGACTGGATTTCAGTTTCGGAATTTAAACTTAATAGCGCTCTCTGAAAAATAAATGGTCCTAACAATTTAAACAAATGCACATGAAAAATACATTCATATTAAGAACTTCAATTGTAACATAATTAGGAAGTATGGATACATGAATAACTATATAATCCTCACCTTATGACTGGTCTTGTACCAATCACCAATAAGTAGGGAAAAATCTCCAGCAGGTAAAGGATATGGGACTGGGATGACAGATCTTGCATAGACATTAAGTGCTCCAAACCCTCCAGCAGCCTTGTGCATTAGAGTTGATGGGAAGTATGTGTAACTTCCAATCTGATCTTTGGCTTGGAACTTGTAAGTAAAGTTTGAGTTAGGAGGGATGGGGCAGTTAGTCCCTAAAACTCCATCTTGCCAAGAGTTCTTCCTCTGCTTGATTCCATTCCTATTCGTTACAAATGAACCAATTGTTAGACACATTTTTATTCAAGATGCAGCCATGAAATGAACACAACTTGCACAAAATAAGCAGTCTATGGAGGCATCGAATGCAAAAACTTATGACTAATGCCATTGCGGCCTAAAAATCCATCCCAATTCGCTGATCTAATGTGTGTCAAGTAATATGATCCCAACGAAAACTGTACTATTACACCATGTCACTATCAAGATAACATATTAGAGAAAGGCCACCAAATTTCAAAAAAAGTTCGAAATATCAGACGACAATTGTATATCATCGATCATGCAGAATATGTGTCTGTTTCAACTAACATTTATAGGACGCCTCTGTTTTGCACATGTCACTAACAATCCCTTGAGCAACAATGGCATCGTTATTTATATTCTCAGATTTAGAAAAGGAAATTTTATTATATGTTTTGTTGACAGGTGCTAATAATTAAGAAAAACAAGTAAATATACAAAAATATTATGACCATGAGATATATGAAAACAGAGTCCTATGCCCAAAACAAGTAATAGAAAGAGACTCACCATGTCAAAAGAAAAGGCTGGTCCAGCTTGTTGATGAGGTTGAGGACTATGTTGTCATTAGTAACACAATCAAGTCTAGGACCAGGAAATTGACCATTGATGAGGATTACCTAAATATTCAACTTCAAGCATTAAAACCCTTCAAATTGTGTGAAACCAAATTGGAACAATACATTGAGCCTGTTTGGAGCTGACTTTTTAGTTGCGAAACAAAAGTTTGAAAAGTGAAATGAAAAAGTCAAATTAAAGAAATTTTACGAACTGTTTGGAGTGTTTTCAAAAAAAGTCAACTTTTTCTTGGAAACCTTTGGCCATTAAACCCGGATCCAAACCAACAGGGCTTCTTTTTTTTTTTTTTCTGAAGTCTCCAAAAACTAAAGTTTACAGCCACCTCCAAACATGCCATTATCATTGTGAATTCTTAACAAAGAAGGAAAAAAAAAAACAGAAAATAGTAGAAGTATAACAAAGGGTTCCTACCTGTTGAGGAACACCAAGAGGAGAAGCAGTTCCATAAGTGACAATCCATGTAAAATATCTATAAGCGTCCTCTGCTTTCACCAGAGAAATACTCCAGGAAGCCAAAAATGCACAAATCAAATGGAGCAAAATTGTTCTTCCCATCGTTACCCAGTTATGAAAACTAACACCCAAAATCCTCTAATACCTGCAAAATGCAAATACCCATATCAGAAATTCATAAACCTCAGCCGGGAATGTGAAAGAAATAATGCAGAATTTTGGAACAGTAACTAGTAAAGCAGGGATCAAAAAGCTCTAGCAGATCTGAAAAACAAAGACAGAGGACGATGAGAAAGGAG
The DNA here is from genome assembly GCA_951799425.1 of Ilex aquifolium. NCBI lineage: Eukaryota > Viridiplantae > Streptophyta > Magnoliopsida > Aquifoliales > Aquifoliaceae > Ilex > Ilex aquifolium. The sequence continues at coordinate 7,092,881 of OX637391.1, forward strand.
AGGAAATGTACCAGATTAATCTACAGAAATATGGAAGAGAAAAACGAAAGAACGTTGATGAAGAACCAAAAGGGAAAGGAGAAAAAATGAAAGAATGTGGATTTATCTGTGTCAAATGCTTAACTATGGTGGAGCTGGACAATAGTCCTTATATATATATACTGACAGTGGTGGATAAAACTTCACTGGGCAGGCCTCATATATGCCAGCTTTTGTTTTCAAATCGGCGCAATTAACGCGTTTCCGCGTAATGATGAATTGTTTCAAATGCCATGAAACAACCACCGACTTAGCATAATGGTTATCACCTCTCAAGAGAGAGGCCATGGTTAAAGTCTGCATGTGGGAGATGAGTGTAAAGGGGTGTCTGTTATTGTTGTCATCTATGTGTTAGTATTTCTGTGTCGAGTCATTGTAATTCGTATTGTTTTTATGTCAATACTTTAAAAAAAATGTTTTAATGTATGGTGTTTTGGTCAAGTTGGGAAGGTGAGTAATTGATATAAAACTGTTGGTAGTTGATAATTGAAGGCCTTAAATTTCGCCTTTGGTTACTGCCATCATCATCTTTCCAATGAGTAGTGTTTTTTTTTTTTTTTTGACTTTACTTTATTTTCTTTTCTTTTTGGTAGATGGTGTTGAGAATTGGATCTGGAATTTATTGGGGATTGTTCATTGTTGTTGTGAGCTTTCAATGTGGGGATTGGGAGCCATCTGAAAAAATTCAAGCCACCGGGCAGACACCGTGTATTCCTTTACTATATCTGCCACTTGGTATTTATTACATGGAGGTATAATGGGGGTATTTCTGTCACTTAATAAAATGTACCCTTTGACTGTACTAAGATTATTTCGGGGTAAAAATTATAGTTGGTCTTTGAATTTTGTCTTTGATTTTAATTTGGTTATTATATTTTAATTGTTTGAATTTAATCTCTTAATTATCAATTTTATTTTAATTTCTATCGTTTTTTTGCTGTTAAAAAAAAAGAGATGGGGCAAAAGCGAGCGCTCAAAGACCAACCCAATAGGTTCTTACTGGTAAGATTATGAGACCTCTGATCGCACCCGTTACTCCTCTCGGGAACGAACCTAACTAGGCTAGTATAGCGGTCAACCACCGAGCTCCAATGTAGACTCAATTACTCGAACCTGCAACCTCAGAATGAGAAATTCGGCTGGTACCTCACTGGACCACCCTTACTCAACGATAATTTCCATCGTTAGATCAATTGGAATCTAGGTCAATCTAATCCATTTCAACGTTGATCTAATGGTGGAAAATTCAGAGACTTAATTGAAACATAATTGACTAAGTTGAGACAATTAAAAGTTCAGAAATTAAATTAAAAGGTCAAGAACTATATTAAAATCAGAGAAATTCAGAAAATAATTATAATTTTTACCCATTTTTTTTTTGTTAGCATTAGCAATTCTTAACACAAACCGCTAAAAATATAAGAAATTAACATGAAATTATCAAATATGAATATATTTTTAATAAGTTTTGGTCAAATTCTGACAAGTTGATCTGACAATTTTATCGATTTTATACGAGTCCAATAATACACAAATACTAATGATTAGGATATAATTGAACAAATTTTGACAAGATACAAAATCAGATTTTTACTAGTAATAGATTACATATCTTCTATTCCATAAGTGAATCTCACTTAGATTGAGAAAATTTTATATGATTTTGAACCCTTCGATTTTTCTCAGTTTCAAAGTACACAATATAAATTCAGGTGAGAGTTACCATATTCAAATGACTCCTCGTCAATAAAAATTAGGTGTCTCAATTATATTGTGTCATACCATTTTTAATCGTGTTATTTTATATCGTGTCATTTTCAGTACGTGTTGAGTTCATGTCGATAAAAAATTATTTAATTCTACAACTATTTATATAATACTATTTAAAAAAAATTAAAATTTAAAGAATAATTATTTTATGTCTACAAGAATCATTAAATACTTATTTTCTATGCAGAGTACCCGTTAATTGTGTTATTCGTGTCTAACTTTAATTTGACTCATTTATTATTCGTGTCATTTTTGAGTTTTGTGACGGGTCAAGTTCGTGTAAATGGGTAAAATTGACACCTCTACAAAAATGGATGATTAAAAATTAAGAAATATAGGATTAGAGAAGATTCGAACCTAAAGATCACTTGCAATTAGTTGCAACCCTAGAGCCATTGTTCCTCTATATTGGTTTTGTTTTTTTTATTTTTGTCCGTTGGATTTTCTAATATTGTCAGTTCGAAATTTTCTTTTAAGGTTTTGAAATGGCAGCAATATTTGCAATTTTTCCTTCATGGAATACTAATTTGGGAGAATTTCATTTTATACCATAAAAGATTTAAAATTTTCACTTTGTACCTTTAAAGATTAAAATTTCCACATTACATCCTTAATGTATTAAAAGTATTGTAATGGGAGACTTTCGTCAATTTTTGTTGCTTATTCGTAAAAAATTACCCCATTAACCTTGACAGGATAAGTAACGAAAAGTAATAAAAATGTCACATTATAATATTTTTAATACATTAACAGTAATAATATAAAAAATTTATTTTTTGAAGTGTAAAATAAAATCAAAGTGAAATTCGTCCTACTTCTTTCACGTTTTCAATAAGAGCAATGTTATTGGGACCTAATTTATTGATCTAATTTGCTGACTTAATTCACTATGACCTTTGGATTGACTGTGAGACTCATTAAACATTGAAACTTGGTGTTGATCCAATGGTTATACTAAAACCATATCATTCTATCAATAAAATAGACCAAATTTTTAGGTCCAAATAGTATTACTCTACCCTTACTGGCTCCGACATCCTGCCCTTTAACGCTTTTTAATTGTCTGCGGACAGTTTGAGCACAATTACAGGACTACAATTTACACGAGAGAGAGAGAGAGAGAGAGAGAGAGAGATAGGGTAAAGGAATTAGAAACCTTTAATCATGTGACTTCTCAACATTTAGTCACTCTTGTTCTCTAAGAATATGAAAAGAAAGAGGGGGAGGGAGAAAGTCAAGGCCAAAGAACAAAAGATAAATTAAGGGTTGCACAACACGAAAAATTAGAGACAGTGCTAAGGTGCGAAGGAAATGTAAAAACAACAATAGTTTCACATGAAGGTTCAACTATGGAATGTCAAAAAGATCGGTAAAGTTGAGAAGTAGAGAGAGAGGCTAAAAATTATTTTAAATTAGTTCGAGTTCCAATGTACAGTCTCGAAATTTAAAAGAGTAGTCGGTATAAATCTGAATACCTTATAACAAAAAAATAATAATATTAACCTTAATATGAGATTAAGTCAAACCACTCCCTCACTAAAGACGATGAGTTAGTGAGAAATATATGGTCACCAATATTTATTTTATACGAATGAGATGCTGCTTACAGCTATCATTTTCTCACCGACAGCATTACAATTACTTTAATTAAATCGATCCTAAAACCAGTTCCCATTCCAAAAACAAATTAGGCTTTGTGTGGTTTAGTTATTCAACCACCATACAGTATAAAGAGGTTGTCCCCAATTTATTACAACCATTCTTTTGACGTGGGTTAATAACTTAGTCTAAATAATGCAATGTTATATGCGATTGAAACACAAGATTCACAAAATCTAAGAAATATAAATTATGATGATGCACAAATTGGTCTTCGTGCAAGATCAACAGTCAAGAATGTGTACGAGTATGATTAATAAGCAATTAATAAGCAATCAATGACAATCAGTGGCAAAACAGTAAATAATAGATCAACACAGGGATTTATAGTGGTTCGGTCAGGTTGACCTACGTCCACTCTCGGGAACGGCAGCGGTGGCCTGGTGTTCTTTATTGATGAATAATGGTACTCCGGAGAGTTACAGTGCATTGAGGGAGAGAGACTTGGTGTAGAGGTCTCAAGGAGGTGATGAACCTTTGTCATCGGACGGTGTATATCGGAGTTACAGTGCTTCTAGAAAGAGAGCAGTGTGTATGAGGGTAAGTGTAGGGGTTTCAAGGTATGCCGAGGCTCTTAGATGTGTGTCCCTAACCTGCCCTCTATGTGGAGATGGCTTACATTATATAGGCTGGGAGAGGCGGTGAGGCGGTCACTAGAATTTAGTAAGTACAGTTATGGTAGGACTCTACCATTTTGGAAGGTTCTATTTAGGTAGGACTCGATCTTCTCAATCTTCATCCTGATATTCTCTTCCTCGTGCTCCTATTCAGTCGGAGGAGGTCCTGAGCTGGACTGGGCCCTTCCCTGATCTTGAGATTGGACCCGGAGTTCATTTGGGCTCGTACTGAAGCGAAAGAGGACGAAGCAGGACGAACCAGGGGGCTTTGCACTGGGCGGCGCCCAAGAGGGGCTAGGTGGGCGGCGCCCACTTGAGGCAAGGTGGGCGGCGCCCAAGAGGGGCTTAGGTGGGCGGCGCCCACTTTGGTCTTTGGTGTCCTGGAACTTGCCTCCTATTGTTTTGGCATCCTTCTAGAAGCTTTGGCATCCTTCTAGAAGCTTTGGCATTCTTCTAGATACTTTAGCATCCTTCTAGAAGCTTTGACATCCTTCTAGAAGCTTTGGCATTCTTCTAGATACTTTGGCATCCCTCTAGATGGGTTGACCCAGCCTTGATTTGAAACTTCCTTCGGGCTTTCTTGGTTCGTTTAAATTGGGCTTTGGCCCAGCGGAATTCGGACTCGTCATTTGCCCCCCATGCCCCGAGCCTTTGATTTTTTCGAAAGGCAAGGGTCGAGGGCATGTGTTCATCTTCATTCGGGTGAGACGGGATTTTCCTTGCCATTCACGGTATCCTTTGACCCCCGGGGACTCGCTGTTTAGGGACTTTGCCGAACTTCCCGGTATCGAAAAATATGTACATATATATTTTTTCTGTTCCTCTATAAATAGAGATCACTATTCCATTGTCTTCATCTTTTCCCATTTCTGGAGGCTTTCCCGAAAGAGTGTCTCTCCAAGCTCTAAGCTTCAAGCTTCTTCAAGAAGCTAAACCAACTAGGCTTCCTCTAGAAGCTTTGTGAGGCTTCTTCTAGAAGCTTTGTAAGGCTTCTTCTAGAAGCTTTTTGTAAGGCTTCTTCTAGAAGCTTTGTAAGGTTTCTTCTAGAAGCTTTTTGTAAGGCTTCTTCTAGAAGCTTTGTAAGGTTTCTTCTAGAAGCTTTTTGTAAGACTTCTTCTAGAAGCTTTGTAAGGCTTCCTCTAGAAGCTCCAAGGCACTCCCTCTCTATTTAAGGAGCTCACTGTTCATATTCTCATCTCCTCCATTTCTTCCTCTCATTTCTTTCATTAGTTGAAAACATGAGGACTAGGGGCTCATTCATCCGTAAGGGTCCTCATGTTGAAGGCTCCCATGAGAGAGGCATGGTGGGCGGCGCCCATGAGGAAGGCAATGGTGGGCGGCGCCCATGAGGAAGGAGGGGTGAGCGGCGCCCATGCTGGCTTGGCAGGCGACGCCCATGTGGAGAGAGGAGTGGGCGGCGCCTTCTCATGTGCTGGTGGCTTGAGTGTTGCACTAGGCAGTTTTTGGGCGACACCAAGAGGTTGGCAGGGTGCCTTGAGCGACACCATGAGGCTGGGGTAGGCGCTTTTGGTGATGCCAAGAGGTTGGCCTGGTGCCTTGAGTGACGCCATGAGGCTGGGGTAGGCGCCTTGGGTGACGCAAAGAGGTTGGCAGGGTGCCTTGAGTGACACCATGAGTCTTGCCCCCACTCCTCCGTTATGTGTGTCTTTGTACTACTGTCGGAGTTGGGACTCCAGTGTAGATGACTTGAGTTTCTAAAGTGTGCCTGGAAAAGACAATGTTATCTCAACATTAAAATATCTAACATGATTACCTGGAGAGAGGCAGACTGTTTGCATGAGAGCAAAGTCAGAGCTGTGGACGTCCCATGAGAGAGCCGCATGATCATAGGTCGAGCTACGTGTAGTCTCGGGAGATGGCTGCCTAAGCAGAGGTGACGACTTGCGCGAGAGCAGAGTCATAGGGGCCGAGCTACGTATAGTCTCGGGAGATGGCTGCCGTAGCAGAGGCTTACAAGGTGTGTCCCGCACTCCTCTTTGGCTTTCTTCCTTTATATTTTTGGCTTTGAATGCCTATAGGTGGCAGTTGTTTTGCCCTGCTTGTTTACAGATACGTTGAAGATCAGGGAGGTAATTAATGGTCAAGCAGCGGAGAGGCGGACACATGAGACTGCTGAAGAGCAGTTAATGGTTTGTGCGGCAGGCACGAGAGGATGCCGCGTAGCTTGCACGGCAGGCACGAGAGGATGCCGTGAAACTGTTAAGGCTCGAGCAGCAGGCACGAGAGGATGCCGCTGAGAAGTTGAGGCTAGCGCATGAAAGGGCTGCTCAACTTGAGGCTGACCTTTGAGTAGCACTTGAGAGAGCTACTAGGCCAGAGGCTCACTCCATAGAGATGGAGGAGATGAGAGATGATGCTGAGGAGCTGGGTGCCTGGTGGGCCCCTGCTGCTACTGGGTGCCTGGTGTGGGGCGCCTGAGATTGAGCACCTGGTGCTGGGCACCTGCTGCTGGGTGCCTGGTGTGGAACGCCTGAGATTGGGCGCCTGGTGCTGGGCACTTGCTGCTGGGTGCCTGGTGTGGGGCGCCTGAGATTGGGCACCTGAGGCAGGGCGCCTACTGTTGGACACCTGAGATTGGGCGCCTGGTGCTGAGTGCCTAGTGAGAGGGGGCGAGACCCCTCGTTGGCATCATGGGGGCGCCTAAGGTAGAGAGGGCGAGACCTCTCATCGGCATCATGGGGGCACCCAAGGTGGAGAGGGTGAGACCCCTTGTTGGCATCATGGGGGCGCCTCTGAGACCCCTCGTCTGGGCGACTGCTCTGCTGGGAGCTGTTTGTAAATTTTAGGAAAGCAAAATAATTCTGGACACAATAATCTTCGCAGAAAGTTATTTCATAATAAATAACAGAATAAATAATCTAAAACGATAAAGGATAGATGAGAGTCATTGGCATTCTCTCTCGTCCTCCTACGCAGGTACATGAGGAGGGGGAACACGTGAGTTCCCTGTACGCTGAGGAGGGACTACTGGGCGAGGGGCACCCTGGTGTGGCCTTAGGGCGCTCTGGCGAGGCCTCCATGGCGGGGTGCTGCTTGGCTCCCTGAGTAATTAGGCTGTTGCTCCTCTCCTATTGGAGGGAGTGGGGCTCCTCCATGGGAGAGCATGAGTTGGATAATCTGCTGGTTCTGGCTCACCAGCAGCTGCATGGTCTGGAGGAGTTGTTGTTGTCCAGTAGCGGGAGTAACAGTAGTAGAAGGTTCCCCAGGTACGATGGGAGGCGGAGCCTCTTCCCGGTGAGCCTGGTTGTTTTCTCCCGGTTGTTGAGACCTTGATCTCGTGGTGATTGCCATGGATTCAATGAGCAAATAAGTAGAGTAATAGAAACTTTGTCGTTTCCCACAGACGGCGCCAAACTGATGATGCACAAATTGGTCTTCGTGCAAGATCAACAGTCAAGAATGTGTACGAGTATGATTAATAAGCAATTAATAAGCAATCAATGACAATCAGTGGCAAAGCAGTAAATAATAGATCAACACAGGGATTTATAGTGGTTCGGTCAGGTTGACCTACGTCCACTCTCGGGAACGGCAGCGGTGGCCTGATGTTCTTTATTGATGAATAATGGTACTCCGGAGAGTTACAGTGCTTCTAGAAAGAGAGCAGTGTGTGTGAGGGTAAGTGTATGGGTTTCAAGGTATGCCGAGGCTCTTAGATGTCTGCCCTTCATATGGAAAGGACTTACATTTATATAGGTTGGGAGAGGCGGTCACTATAATTTAGTAAGTACAGTTATGGTAGGACTCTACCATTTTGGAAGGTTCTATTTAGGTAGAACTCGATCTTCTCAATCTTCATCCCGGTATTCTCTTCCACGTACTCCTATTCAGTCGTAGGAGGTCCTGAGCTGGACTGGGCCTTTCCCTGATCTTGAGATTGGACCCGGAGTTCATTTGGGCTCGTACTTAAGTGAAAATGGACGAAGCAGGACGGACCAGGAGGGCCCTGCACTGGGCGGCGCCCAACGGGGCTAGGTGGGCGGCGCCCATGAGGGGCATAGTGGGCGGCGCCCATGAGGGGCTAGGTGGGCGGCGCCCATGTGTGTCCTGGGTGTCCTGGAGCTCATCTTCTAGCGTTTTGGTATCCTTCTAGATTCTTCTAGATGGGTTGACCCAGCCTTGATTTGGAACTTTCTTCGGGCTTTCTTGGTTCATTTAAATTGGGCTTGACCCAGTCAATTTCGGGCTCGTCAAATTATACTAGGATAACCCGTGTTTGAAGATACAGTATAATGTAAATGGTTTTGAGATAGATACTGGTGGCCGTTAGATTAATCTATTTGAGACCGTCGAATAGACTTATTGAAGTCTGCCATATTTTATATTATTTATTATTATTTATATATTATTGATTTTCAACTAAAATTAGTGTGGGTGTACTTAGAAATTTGGTCTACGAGATCATAAACTTTTATTCCAATTTCTAGAAGGGGAAATTGTGAAAGTGAAAGATAATTGGAGATGCAAAATATATAGATTACATGAATGACTTGATGAATATTACACCAAATTCCTTAAATGATGGGAATGTTGTTCTCCTCCCCCTCCTAGATTCATCTTTGATGCACTGCTACAATAAGACAGGGTGGATGTACGAGTGTTGTTTAAAATGATTAAGAGTAAAGGGCACGTAAGATTTATATACATGATGAATTAGTTTAAATATATCTTTAATTTAATTAATAGTTTCTTAAATCCCAAATCATTGGGGATAAGAATGTGGACCCTAGCATCCATGCAGTGCATGGAATCTTTAAGAAGGAAGAAGGTGGGGCCAGGCTTTCGGTCAGAAGAGTAAAAAGAAATGAAAGAGAAAAGAAAAAGGACGGAAAAATGTTGCTGCTAATCATGGGCGCCCATGTGACATGTTGGTGGTTATGGTATTGACTTTACCACTTTTATCCATGTGGGCACCACACGTTTTGACTCTCCGCGTGAAGCACCGCTTTGATTACTTGAAAGAGGAGCATGATACCAACGACTTGTTGGTCCAATAACGAAGAAGAATTTGTTAGAAATAGTTAGTTAGTAATGTAAGTTATCTCACATTGGAAAAGTTGAGAGGGAGTGTAAGAGTTTAACACCAAATTTTATAAGTTTAGATGGTGGGAAGATTTGGAGGAAAGCTCCAAATATTTCAAATCAATAGACTTTAATTAGGTTTTAAATAAAATAATATTTAAAGTCAAAAGATTGGCACTTGGACACTTGACACTTCTTGGGCTTGATTAATAATTAAACGTTTTTGTAATTAAATGTTTTATATTAATTAAGCAGTTATTTAACTGATATATGTCTCTTGGCCCAAGAGTTGTGTCTCTTCTTTGCATCTCTAAGGTATTATAAATATCTATACAAATCTTTCAATAAATATATACAATAAAACGTTTCTCTATTCTGTTCTTGGGAGAATTTTAGAGTTTGTTATCTAAAATTCTATTTGGCTTTGTTAATCCTAGAGGAATATGCCACAAACCTAACATCAACATAGTGGGGGCATAATTTTCTTAAGGAGAGTGAATAAACGATTAAAGTCTTCTAATCTGTTGTAATTATTTTTCTAACAGAATTTAGATTTTCTCATTTAATATTTGAATTTAAATTTTTATTGAAATTAAACTTATTTTTTTCAACGTTCAGAGCACGCGATGAAATCCTAATTTTGGTCTCGATGTAAGTGCGGTGAAGTTCCCTACAGATAGTTGTGTGGTGCTGAAAGACAATACTCTCTGACAGATATGTGGAGTGACCTATCTACATATCCATTTTTTCTGATCAAAAAGAAAGAGGAGCATGATTGTTTTTAATATAGTATTTTTAAATTTTAATGAAAATTATATTATGAAAAATACTAAATAAGTAATATGGACTCTTAGATGAGTGAGTTCGGTTGAAAATTTTTTATAGGACCCAGTGATCTAAGAATTCCAAACCATTTGAGATTCTATTTGAGGTCCCTATAATTGTTCTTAAATTATCTACAATATATTTGACAAAAAATTTCACTTATAAAATAAATTGTAAGCAGTTAAATTTGAGTAAAATCTATATTAAAGAACATCTAAATGTCTTTAAAATGATTGTAGTCGAAAATAGAATAGAGGACACGTTACACATATATCTTTGCTAGTTCCTTAAAAGTTATATGAACCGAACCAATGAGGGTTAATTTTGTTGGTGACTTTTGATATTTTTGACAAGGAGGTCAAGAGGGGAATCTCTATCAAATGCAAGGATTTATCTCTCCTTTGTCTCTCTACTATTTGTTCATCTATTTAGGAGTTTTATTCTGCTTCCTTTTTGGGTCTATTATTAATTTCGTTCAAACCTATGCTGATCTAAAAAAATATTGAAACAAAACTTTGTCAAACTTATCAACTGTTACATATTAATAAACAAAAGTTATTATCCTCAAACTTATAGGCTGTTTTGTAAATTTGACAATCTTGTGGAAATTGGGGTTGAGTCATCTTAGATGGACTTATAATAACTTGAATCCGTCAAATAAACTTATTTGGTGATAAATTCGTTTTTTATCTTACTAATAAGTATTTAAGTCTATTATTTTTTTAAATTTCAAAAATACTCTTAACAGTTTGTTCAATTATAGAAACCTTAAAGATCTTGAAAGTAACTTTAAATTAATTTTTTAAATTAAAAATTATTATTCCTTAATTCACTCATAAATTAAAATTAAAATTTATATTCTTTCTCTCTCTCTCTCTCTCTTTTCTTTTAGGCATAGTGCCTCCTCATACCCTCTCATTTTTCAGTCCCTCTACAAAAAGAGCACAAATCATAACACCTTCTGATGATGCACAAATTGGTCTTCGTGCAAGATCAACAGTCAAGAATGTGTACGAGTATGATTAATAAGCAATTAATAAGCAATCAATGACAATCAGTGGCAAAGCAGTAAATAATAGATCAACACAGGGATTTATAGTGGTTCGGTCAGGTTGACCTACGTCCACTCTCGGGAACGGCAGCGGTGGCCTGGTGTTCTTTATTGATGAATAATGGTACTCCGGAGAGTTACAGTGCTTCTAGAAAGAGAGCAGTGTGTGTGAGGGTAAGTGTATGGGTTTCAAGGTATGCCGAGGCTCTTAGATGTCTGCCCTTCATATGGAGAGGACTTACATTTATATAGGTTGGGAGAGGCGGTCACTATAATTTAGTAAGTACAGTTATGGTAGGACTCTACCATTTTGGAAGGTTCTATTTAGGTAGAACTCGATCTTCTCAATCTTCATCCCGGTATTCTCTTCCACGTACTCCTATTCAGTCGTAGGAGGTCCTGAGCTGGACTGGGCCTTTCCCTGATCTTGAGATTGGACCCGGAGTTCATTTGGGCTCGTACTTAAGTGAAAATGGACGAAGCAGGACGGACCAGGAGGGCCCTGCACTGGGCGGCGCCCAACGGGGCTAGGTGGGCAGCGCCCATGAGGGGCATAGTGGGCGGCGCCCATGAGGGGCTAGGTGGGCGGCGCCCATGTGTGTCCTGGGTGTCCTGGAGCTCATCTTCTAGCGTTTTGGTATCCTTCTAGATTCTTCTAGATGGGTTGACCCAGCCTTGATTTGGAACTTTCTTCGGGCTTTCTTGGTTCATTTAAATTGGGCTTGACCCAGTCAATTTCGGGCTCGTCATTTGCCCCCCATGCCCCGAGCCTCTGACTTTTTGCAAGAGGAAGGGGTTGAGGGCATGTGCTTCGTCTTCACTCGAGTGAGTAAAAATTTTCTTGTTTTCCATGGTGCTTCGGAGACTTGCTGAATTTATCGGTATCGAATATATATATATATATATATATATATATATATATATATATATGTTTCTTTTCAAAAAAATTTGCCCACCATCTTTGACTTTTCTTACTTTTTTTTTTTTTTTGGTTCTTCCTGCTGGACTCATGGCCTCATCTTCTTTTTTGTTTTTTTTGTCTTTTTCTTTGCTTGGAGTTGGGCGCCGCCCTTCTGTCTCTCTTCTTTCTTTTTTTTCTCTTGGCCTCCCTGGGCGCCGCCCCCTTGATGTTTCCTTCTTTTTTTTTTCTTTTTCTTTTTGGGCTGGGCGTCGCCCTCCTGGGCGCTGGCCTTTTTTTTTTTTTTTCTTTGTTCTTTCTTTGCTTCAGTGGGCGTCGCCTCCTTCCTTTTTTTTCTTGGTTTCTTCCTCTTCCTTGTTTGGGCGCTTGGGCGCCGCCCTCCCTGCACTCTCTCTCTCTTTTTTTTTTCTTTGCCTTGGCTTGGGCGCCGCCCTCTTGGGCGTGGACTCTCCTTCCTCTTTTTTTTTTTTTTTTTTTTTCTTTTCTTTTGCCTTGGACTCCCTGGGCGTCGCCCCCTGTACATCACTTTTTTTTTTGCAAAGTGAGGAGGGACTTTGGCGAGGAGTCCGTGGGCAGTGTGGACGGCGCCTTCTCATGTGCTGGTAGCTTGAGTCTTGCACTAGGCAGTTTTGAAGATGAGATGGGAGACTGGGCGAGATGGGAGGACTCATCCTCATGGGCGACGCCAGTGCCTTGCTGGGTGGCGCCTTCTTTGCCGCGGACCCCTGTATGGCATAAAATGCAGGGGAGACTTGTTGGGCGGCGCCAGCTTGACAGGTGAGGCAGAGCATTGCAAGCGGCTTTGGGCGCCTCCTTTGAGTGAGAAAGAGAGCTGAGCGGCACCAGGAGGAGATTGGGCACTGGTTGGTGCTGTCTGGCATGCATGGGCTACGGTGGAGGTTCTCTCTGCTTTTTAGAGTGGAGTTTTTCCCTCTTCTCAAGAGACCGATATTTTATGCCCCCAGTGCTTCTCGGTTGGGGTTCGATTGCTGGGTTGCTTCCCGGGAGATGGGACCCGGTGGTGCCCCCACTCTTTCCCAGACTGGGACTTCTGTGTATACCAGAGCTAGCTGTTGTACTGCTGTAGGAGTTGAGACTCCAATGCGGACGGCCTGAGTTTGAAAAGTGTGCCTGACAAAAACAATGTTATTTCAACATTAAAATATCTAATATGATTACCTGGAGAGAGGCAGACTGTTTGCATGAGAGCAAAGTCAGAGTTGTGGACGTCCCATGAGAGAGCCGCATGATCATAGGCCGAGCTACGTACAGCCTTGGGAGATGACTGTCTAAGCAAAGGCTTTCAAGGTGACTACTTGCGCGAGAGCAGAGTCATAGGCCGAGCTACGTATAGTCTCGGGTGATGGTTGCCGTAGCAGAGGCTTACTTGGTGACTACGTGCACGAGAGCAGAGTCATAGAGGCCGAGCTACGTGTAGTCTCGGGAGATGGCTGCCGTAGCAGAGGTGACTACTTGCGCGAGAGTAGAGTCATAGGGGCCGAGCTACGTATAGTCTCGGGAGATGGCTGCCGTAGCAGAGGCTTACAAGGTGTGTCCCGCACTCCTCTTTGGCTTTCTTCCTTTATATTTTTGGCTTTGAATGCCTATAGGTGGATGTTGTTTTGCCCTGCTTGTTTACAGATACGTTGAAGATCAGGGAGGTAATTGATGGCCATGCAGCAGAGAGGCGGACACATGAGGCTGCTGAAGAGCAGTTAATGGTTTGTAGGAGCTGTTGCCCGATGACGGGGGTCTCCGTAGCAGATGGGTCCGAGGGTGCGAGGGGAGACAGAGCCTCCTCCTGGTGTGCCGGGTTGTTGTCCCCCGGTTGTTAACTCATTGATTGGGTAGTGATTGTCATGGAATAGCAAGGTGGTAGAACACTTAGTCGGTTCCCACAGACGGCGCCAAACTGATGATGCACAAAAGTGTCTCCGTGCAAGATCAACAGTCAAGTATACGAACGGGTGTAATTAATGAGTAGTAAATAGGCAATCAATGACAATCAGTGGCAAAGCAGTAAATAATAGATCAACACAGAGATTTATAGTGGTTCGGTCAGGTTGACCTACGTCCACTCTCGGGAACGGCAGCGGTGGCCTGGTGTTCTTTATTGATGAATAATGGTACTCCGGAGAGTTACAGTGCATTGAGGGAGAGAGACTTGGTGTAGAGGTCTCAAGGAGGTGATGAACCTTTGTCATCGGACGGTGTATATCGGAGTTACAGTGCTTCTAGAAAGAGAGCAGTGTGTATGAGGGTAAGTGTAGGGGTTTCAAGGTATGCCGAGGCTCTTAGATGTGTGTCCCTAACCTGCCCTCTATGTGGAGATGGCTTACATTATATAGGCTGGGAGAGGCGGTGAGGCGGTCACTAGAATTTAGTAAGTACAGTTATGGTAGGACTCTACCATTTTGGAAGGTTCTATTTAGGTAGGACTCGATCTTCTCAATCTTCATCCTGATATTCTCTTCCTCGTGCTCCTATTCAGTCGGAGGAGGTCCTGAGCTGGACTGGGCCCTTCCCTGATCTTGAGATTGGACCCGGAGTTCATTTGGGCTCGTACTGAAGCGAAAGAGGACGAAGCAGGACGAACCAGGGGGCTTTGCACTGGGCGGCGCCCAAGAGGGGCTAGGTGGGCGGCGCCCACTTGAGGCAAGGTGGGCGGCGCCCAAGAGGGGCTTAGGTGGGCGGCGCCCACTTTGGTCTTTGGTGTCCTGGAACTTGCCTCCTATTGTTTTGGCATCCTTCTAGAAGCTTTGGCATCCTTCTAGAAGCTTTGGCATTCTTCTAGATACTTTAGCATCCTTCTAGAAGCTATGACATCCTTCTAGAAGCTTTGGCATTCTTCTAGATACTTTGGCATCCCTCTAGATGGGTTGACCCAGCCTTGATTTGAAACTTCCTTCGGGCTTTCTTGGTTCGTTTAAATTGGGCTTTGGCCCAGCGGAATTCGGACTCGTCACCTTCTTTAATGATCCCCAATATTGCATGGCGTTATAATTATTGCAGGGCTCAATGTGTTATTAGTTTGATCCTTTATTTTATTTTTATTTTTTTGATAAATAATTTCTAATTTTTTTCAATGTTTCATGTTACTAAGCTTTTTTGTTGACCATATTACTATTTTTTTTCATGTTACTATTTTTTATTGAACATGTTATTAATTTTTCAGTATTACTGTTTTGAATGTTAAAGAATTGGAGGCTTCTTCTCTCTGGTTATGGGTTTAAATGCCACTATTTTTATTTTTAATTTTGTTTAATGTTCCATATTGCTTTTTTTTTTATTAAACATGTTACTATTTTTGTTAAGTATGTTACATTTTGTTGAATATGTTACTATTGTTATTTTTTTAAAATATTAATATTGAATGTTACTATTTTTTTATATTTAAATGTTACTATTTTTTTGTATTTAAATGGTATTATTTTTTGTTTTTAAATAATAACTTTTTTTGTATTTGAATGTTACTATTTTTTATATGGATATATATTACTATTTTTGAATGTTATATATATATAAAAGAGATATAGTCCTAACCTATATATAGATATAGATAGATATGAGAGATACATTTTTTTAATGTTAGTCAAACTTCTAAAATGTAGGAGTTTTAAATTTTTAATTTTACTTCACTTCTAAAATGAAGGGATAGTCTAGTAAAATTGACAAAAAACAGACTTCATAACAAATAAGTTTCCTTGACGGATTTAAGTCCATATAGGAGGACCGACCTCCAAATTTCTCTTGAATCTTTTTAGCGTAATGTTGGGCTACCGTACAAAGCCAATCGGGCTATCCTGTTGGGCCTTAAATCGGGTAAACCCATCGTACTGCCCGTCCCAAATTGGAAAGGTCCATAACCCGACCCGATGGGCTAATGTGCTACTCAAGTGTAGTCACGTCACAAGTTAGGGCACCCATTATTACCAAGAAAAATAAATTGTTATTTGAAGTATTAGTATAACCCAACCAATGCTTAATTTTTTAAGTTTTATAATGAGTCTATTTGGAGCTGATTTTTTTAGGTGAAAATGTACGGGTTGAAAAAATTCGCAAAAAAAATCAGAGTTAAAAATTTTTCTCAAAATCGTTTAGAGTATTTTTTAAAAAGCTGAAAAAATTAAAAAAAATCACTTTATAGTAATTTTCTAATTTTTTTGGTTTTTTGTGTCATAATAAAAAAAATAATTATATATATGTATAAATTATGTATAATAGTTCTCAAAATATGAAATTCAAATTTTTTTACATCACTAATAATATTTTATGAATATAATAAACTAAAAAATTATGTGAGATCCGTAATAAAATTCTAGAAAGTCGAAAGAAAAACTCATAAAATCAGTTTTTTGAATCAGCATAAATAAATCTTTTTAGGTCCAAAAAAACTATTGCATAAATTGGTCCAAAAGCCAAGGTTTGAGCGAACTTGATTTATTTTACTCCAAAACTTATAGCATCAACCTATTTTAACCAACTCTAAACAAGCTCGATGTCTTCAAACACGAGTTATTGATAGCCTATATATATGGATTCGAAATGTCAACCATGTTTGATCATCTGACCTCCCATGTGAGGCGGAACGCTACCATTAAGTCAATAGTTAAAAGATTATATGAATCATTTGGTCCCACTATTCATGGTGCGAAAAAAAAAAATAGTTAAATTTTCCTAATCATCTTAGTAAGCTAATGATTTTCGATACAAAAAGGTTTTGATTGACGCCACCTGTTGCCCATCGTAGCTAATAAGAAGTCAAATAATATATAAACTTTGAACATCCAGTGTTCATAAACTTTCTATGTTGTCTTATCAGGAACGTTTGACATAAGAATGTCAATTCTGACCCGTTGATATATATTTTTTCGTGAGTCTTAACACGATATGCGGATTACACGATACGAGACAAAACGAATTGACACCCATAATTCATATAGTATTAATTTTCCTAACATATTTCTCATATCTTTCTATCGATTTTCCTTTCCGACATGTTCAACCGGACATAATTTCTGAGCTACAAGACTTCCTAGTAACACATGATCGGACCCCTTAAACTAGGGAAAGCCATGTGAGTATGTGAGACCTTCCTAGGACAACATAGAATTTGAGGTTATGCTAGATCAGGATCCTCCTAGGTTAGCTAGTAACTTGGTGTAGATTGTATTTGCCGACTTAGTTTCATTAAGTCAATGAGCTGCCATTAATAAATATATGCATAATGACAACTAGGGGTGTAAAAAAATAATTTTAACACGATTTAAATTCAGCCATTCACGTATACTTGAGCTGGGTGTAGAAAACCTGAGACCCAACTCAAACCCAATCCATACTAATAAATTCGGATTCATCCACACTTTACCCATAGATGTATAACAACAAAATAATACCAAAATAGTACTTGATGTCGATATGAGAATTGAACCCGAATTTAAACCCCATTTTATAGAATTCGGTTTCCAAAATTTAAGCATCGATGGTTCTAGGATTTGAAATTAGATTTTGATTCCACAAAGATGAAAAATTTAAAACTAACATCGAGTCGAGTCTGAATTGGCTTCTCAACTCTTCCAAGTTGTAGCATTGATTGCTATACTATTTCAACCTTAAAATGTTTGCTAATGCACTGATTAAGAAAGACACATTTAACCCCAAAGAACAGCTCAAGTGGTAATAGGGATAAACTGTAAATTCAAATGTATTGAGTTCGAATCTTGTCAATTCCTTGTTGTCAGGTCATGAAAGATTTATCCCTCATTAATATCCTAATCTCGAGGTGAATGATTTATCTTTGATCGGACCGGGAAAGGGATTAGACGAGGTGCACATAAACTAGCTCGAACACTCTTGACCATTAAACCGAAAAAAAGAAAAAAGAATAAAAGCACATTTAAACGAGTGCCTAGCTGAAATGAGCTGTTTGAGAAACACAATTTGCTTCAAAATATACTAAATTCTTTGTAGTACTTGTTTACAATAAATGCTTCAAGCAAGCTCTCATGCCCCTGTAGTGGTGCTTTGGGAAGATTCAATTTGACTTATCTAGGGTTTAATGGCCGGTGGCATTCACGTTCCTCATGCACTAAAGAATGAAGTAGAAGGAGAATATATATTTAACCTCATACTACCATGCAAGCCTGTTTGACTTTGCACGTTAAATGCACTAGGTTGGATTTGATTCCCTAATAAACCTCAATAGGACCCCCCCCCCCCCAAAAAAAAAATAAAAATAAATAACTAGGTTGATGGACGAGGGTTGGATTGGCAATCAATTCGTGTGGATCGTACTCGTGTTGTGCATTTTGAGTTTGTGTCGAATATCGTTTGATGGTACCCAAAATCAGTTCTAAGTATGAGATCAGCCCATGAGGTCAAATCATCAGGTCAGTTCAAAGCTCTAGAGATCAGGAAACCAGAGCTCTATCCCTTTCAACCAAAGGAATAGCCGAATCAATAAGGGAAGTAGCTGGATGACAGCTGGTACCTCCAATACAGAAGCCAAGCAACCCCCCAGTCATAGAACTCTTGATTGACCAGGATCCCCTCCCCAAATTAAGGGGAATCCCACGAATAAAGGGCAAGGATCTCGGTTGAGATCCTTTAGGGTTAGGAATATCATTATAAATACTGTACATTACCCCATCTAGAGGGGGGGGGGGAGTTACAGGAAAAACTCTCTGTAAACATTTTGAAATCATCAATAAAGAAAAAGGAGCAAGAGCCTCCATTAGAGAGTGGACTAGCAGAGCTCCTCAGCCGGTGAACCACTATATTTCTATTGTGTTGCACGCACTGCACCTCGGTTAATCAGAGCATTCATCCACTAATTCATTAGCCTTGCAACTTTGATTTACCCTATACACTTGAACCCTATCTCACTGCTCATACACGTGAAGTAACATCATCAGTTTGGCGCCGTCTGTGGGAACGACAGTTCTTGTTACAAATATACTAATTTTTTCAGTGATTGATGGTCTCTACACGTAATATGAGCAAAAGTCAGATGAATCCCCCAAGAGTGCATAATCTACAAGAGGTCACTAGTGGGAGACAACCGGAGAACCTTCATGATTTCGTGCCCCTTATCGGAGATGATCCACCTACGGTAGATCCCCCAGCCAACAATGAACTAGACGCCCTTCGTCTGGTCAATCAGCGTTTACTTCAACAAAATGAGGAGCTCTTGAAGCTCTTACGAGACCCTCAGCAGACGCAACCAGCCCAGCAAGGCCAGAATGATCTTCCTCATAGGGAATGACAATACCTTGATCCCCTCAGAGAAGCGAACGAAGGAGGGGAGAGTAGTCAGGCACCCCATCAGCCGCCTAGGAGGAGGGTTAATAAAGAAGCACAGAGCCAAAACGATGGACTGGAGAAAAATGATTTCCTTCCTTTCCAGCAGGAGAGAATGGAACAATATTGGGAACACCGCTTTAAGAACATCCAGCAAGAGCTCAGCCACATGAGGGAGGCAGTGAGGGTCAAGGCTCCAGTAACGATGGATGCCTTGGTGCAACAAACTGAATCCCCATTCACTCATGGGGTGTTGCATTTCCCTCTTCCTCCGAAGTTCAGAATGCCTCAGATAGAGGTTTTCGATGGGACAAAAGACCCCGTGGGTACCAGGATCCTGTGCGGTGTAGGGCCTTTGCCATCATCCTGAAAGGGTCAGCCTTAGCATGGTTCAATAGGCTCCCCCCAACATCGATCTCTTCTTTCAAAGAGCTCTTAATTTCCTTTGTGTCTCACTTCATAGGAGCTCGGATCTACAGGAAGCCGAGCTATCATTTATTAAATATAAAACAGAGACCTGATGAGAACCTGCGATCTTATGTACAGAGATTCAATTCAGAATCTCTGAAGGTAGATGTCCCAGACGAAAAGTTTGCCATCACTACTTTCATTGCAGGGTTGGGAGTGCAGTCGAAGGACTTGATGTTCTCTATATCTAAGAATCCCCAAGCGAGTATGGCTGATGTGTTAGCCAAGGCAGAAAAATATATAAATGGTGAGGAAGCACTTCTTTCCAAGGTGGGGAACACATCGTCATGGAAGGAAAAAGGGAAAGAAGAGAAGAAGAGGGAGCGAAGTCCCAGGAAAGAAAGAGAACGAGAAAGGTCTCCAAGGAGGGACATAGATCACTCTCCAAAGAGGAGAGGAAACGTTAGAGACCGCTTAGGCCCTCTGCAGCCTGAACTACAGCCTAGGTACGCAGCTCGGCAATTCACCCCGCTCACCGCCACTGTGTCTCAGGTCCTGTATGAGGTCCAGAACGAGAAGTTCCTGAGGTGGCCACCTCGGATGAAGGAAGATCCAGCAAAGAGAGACCCCACAAAGTATTGTGACTACCACAGAGATCATGGTCACCACACCGATGATTGCATACAGCTAAAAAATGAGATCGAGTTTTTAATCCAACGAGGGCAGTTACGTCGCTTTGTGGCCCAAGATAATCAGAATCGAGCTCTTCTACTGCCGCCGCCTCAACAACAAGCACCTGCGCCACATCAGCAGCCTCTGGGTGAGATTAGAGTAATATCTGGAGGATTTGCAGGAGGCGGGGAATCCAGCTCAGCCAGGAAAGCTCACCTCCGATGAATCAGAGCCGAAGAAGCTCTCGAAGTGCATACTGTGTCCAAAGCACCACGCTTAGACACAACTATCATTTTTTCAGATTCTGACTTGGAAGGATGTCAGTACCCCCATGATGATCCCTTGGTGGTAAGAGCTGTGGTAGCCAACAGAACTGTTCATCGAGTTCTGATCGATAACCGCAGCTCGGTAGATATCATTTTTGCGCCTGCATTCGATAAGATGGACATAGGAAGGGAAAAGCTCGAACCTATAAGTACCCACTTGCTAGGTTTCTCAGGAGAAAGAGTGCTCCCCTTAGGGTCAATCCAGCTTGTGCTCACCCTAGGTGACCCGCCTTGCCAAGCCACCACAACTGTAAAATTCTTAGTGGTTGATGCACCCTCTGCGTACAACATTCTGCTTGGAAGACCTTCCCTTAATTCAATGAGGGCTATTCCATCTGCCTATCACTTGGTCGTCAAATTTTCAACAGAAAACGGAATCGGAGTGGTCCGGGGAGACCAGCGTGTAGCAAGTGAATGCTACATGGCGTCTGTGAAGATGAAGGAGGTTGAGAACATCCAGTTGGATGAACTTGACATGAGGGATGAGCTGGAAACCAGACCAATCCCATCAGAAGAACTAGAACCTATGCAGCTAGATGAAGAGCCTGAACACCTTGTTTATGTAGGATCCAAGCTGAGCAGAGAGATTAAGGAACCTCTCATCCAATTTCTGAGCCAAAACATGGAGGTGTTTGCCTGGAAACAAGAAGACATGGAAGGTATTGAATCCTCAGTTATCACGCATAAGCTCAGCGTGAACCCTAGCTGCAAACTGTCAAACAAAAAAGGAGGAGTTTCGCCCCAGAGCGTCAAAAAGCCATTAATGAAGAGGTCAACAAACTTCTCCATGCCCGAGCCATCAGGGAGGTGGATTACCCAGTGTGGCTAGCTAATGTCGTCCTCGTTAAGAAGACCAATGACAAGTGGCACCTCTGCATTAACTTTACTGACCTCAATCGGGCTTGCCCCAAGGACAGTTTCCCCTTACCTCGGATAAACTTAATTGTGGATGTTACCGCTGGGCACGAGCTCCTCAGTTTCATGGACGCTTTCTCTGGGTATAATCAGATAAGAATGAACCCTACTGACCAGAAGAAGACCTCATTCATAACCGAGCAAGAGACTTATTGTTACCAGGTCATGCCC
Source organism: Ilex aquifolium (assembly GCA_951799425.1). Lineage (NCBI taxonomy): Eukaryota > Viridiplantae > Streptophyta > Magnoliopsida > Aquifoliales > Aquifoliaceae > Ilex > Ilex aquifolium. The sequence goes on from OX637391.1 coordinate 7,114,595, forward strand.
TTCGGATTGAAAAATGCTGGAGCCACTTATCAACGCTTGGTGAATAAGATGTTCCACAAGCAGATCGGAATGACTATGAAGGTTTACATCGATGATATGTTGGTCAAATCATTGAAAGCAGAGCTCCACATCAAGCATTTGGTGGAATCTTTCCAGGTCTTGAAAGAGTACAAAATGAAGCTCAATCCCGCCAAGTGTGCCTTTGGAGTTTTTGCCGGAAAGTTTCTGGGCTTCATAGTTAATAGCAGAGAGATAGAGGCAAACCCAGAGAAGGTGAAGGCAGTACTGGACATGCAACCTCCATCCAATACAAGGGAGGTGCAACGTCTAACAGGAAGAATAGCTGTCCTAAGCCGTTTTGTGTCCAGATCGAGTGACAAGTGTCAACCCTTCTTTCAAGTCCTAAAGAAGGCCTTCCAGTGGGATGCCCAGTGTAAGGAAGCGTTCAGAGCACTAAAAAATTATCTGAGCTCCCCACCTACTCTGGTGAGCCCGCTGGAAGGTGAGGTCCTTACTCTCTATTTAGCCGTCTCAGATTTCTCAACAAGTGCAGCGTTAGTAAGGGAGTGTGACAGAGCCCAGCAACCAGTTTATTACTGTAGCAGAGCCCTGAGGGGGGCAGATGAGAGATATCCGAAGATGGAGAAGCTCGTTTTAGCCTTAGTTACGACTGCCAGGAGGCTTAGGCCATATTTCCAAGCTCACACTATCGAGATCCCAACAGATCAGCCAATGAAGCAAGTGTTAAGTAAACTGGAGACTTCGGGTAGACTGGTTAAATGGGCCATCGAGCTCAGTGAGTTCGATATCAGGTATAAACCAAGAACAACCATCAAATGACAAGTGCTGGCAGACTTCATTGCAGAATTCACAACAGGGGCACCCACAGGGGTCACGCAGTTGGTACCTGACCTCCCCACGTGGAAGCTTTCAGTAGATGGAGTTGTCAATGCCCAGGGCAGCGGTGCTGGCTTAATTCTGACCTCCCCTGATGAAATAGATGTTGAATATGCATTAAGGTTCAGGTTTAAAGCCTCGAACAACGAGGCGGAATATGAGGCTGTCATAGCAGGGTTAAATCTTGCTCACTCAATGGAGGTAGAACAGCTGGAGATCTGCAGTGACTCTCTGCTCGTGGTGAAGCAGATAGATGGGTCTTACCAGGCCAAGGGCGAGACGATGATCCTTTTATCTCAGAAAGGTACAGGAGTTTATCAGGAAATTTGTACAAGTCAAGATTATATATGTCCCCAGATCAGAGAACTGTCGAGCAGATGCGCTGGCAAGGTTAGCAACTGCTTCACAGGAGAATTTAGATAGGTTGATACCGATAGAGCAGTTGGCAGAGCCATCAGTAAGGATTGAAAAGGAGGAAGTTTTCCCAGTCCTTTCCCCACCAGTCTGGATGGACCCAATTAGGGAATATCTTCAGAACCAAATTTTTCCAGTAGACCCTAAGGAGGCCACGAAGATAAGGGTAAGGTCAGCCAGATTCTCTATTTTAAAGGGAAACTTATATAAGTGAGGATTCTCGATGCCTCTCCTCAGATGTGTAGGAAATGAGGATGCTGATTACATACTTAGGGAGATCCATGAGGGAATTTGCGGTAACCATATCGGAGCTCGAACCTTGGCAGGAAAAGCCTTGAGGTAGGGATATTACTGGCCCACCATGCTAAAGGATGCCACCGACCTGGTTAGAAAGTGTAAGGCGTGTCAAATACAAGCCAACATCTCTCATTGTCCACCAGAGTTCCTAACATCAGTGGTAAGCCCTTGGCCCTTTCAGCAATGGGGATTGGACATTCTTGGCCCTCTTCCCACTAGTATAGGGTAATACAAATTCGCCATAATCGGAGTAGACTATTTCACTAAATGGGCAGAGGTGGAACCTCTAGCGACAATCACGGAGCAGAAGGTTCAGAATTTCACGTGGAAATCTATAGTCTGTAGGTTTGGGGTACCTAGAGGGATTGTTTCTGACAATGGGAAACAGTTTGACAACTCAAAGTTTAGAAAGTTTTGTGCAGAACTAGGGATAAAGAATTATTTCTCAGCCCCAGCCCATCCGCAGTCAAATGGGCAAGCAGAGGTGACGATCAGGACGATCAAAGCAGCCTTGAAGACCAAGCTCGAGTCTTTGAAGGGAAAATGAGTTGAATATATCCCAGAGGTGTTGTGAGCATACAGAATAACCCCTAGAACAGCAACTCAGGAAACCCCGTTCGCTTTGGCTTTCGGAACCGAAGCAGTATCACCGTAGAGATAGGGTTGTCATCCCCCAGAACCAAATTCGCAGAGCCTGAGCGTAACGATGAGTCCCTCCTCTTAAATCTCGACCTCTTAGATGAAAGGAGAGAAAGAGCTCTGCAGCACATTCAGTGTTATCAGAGAAAAATCGCAAGGTATTACGACAGGAAGGTAAGATGCAGAAGCTTCAAGGTTGGAGATCTGGTGCTTCGGAGGCTTTTGCTTGCAAGAAAGGATCCCACGTATAGGAAATTGGGGCCAAACTGGGAAGGCCCCTACATTGTCTCAAGAATAATTAGGCCTGGGAACTATGAGTTACAAACAGAAGAAGGAAAGGTCTTACCTCATTCTTGGAATGCAGAGCACCTTAAGAAGTTCTTTTAGTAAGTTTTCCTTGCAATTAAGTTATTCTCAATAAAAATACCAAATTCACGATTCATCTTCGCATGGCTAAAGAATAAAATGAGCTCTACAGCTCAGGATAAGCTATTCAGCTTATAAAGAATAAAATGAGTTCTACATCTTAGGATAAGCTCTTCAGCTTATAAAGAATAAAATGAGCTCTACAACTCAGGATAAGCTCTTCAACTTATAAAGAATGAAATGAGCTCTACAGCTCAGGATAAGCTCTTCAGCTTATAATAAAAAGAAAACGATGGGCTCCTCAGCTCATGAAGTACAGAATAAGCTCCACAGCTCAAGATGAGCACCTCAGCTCATAAACGAACGATAAGCTCCTAAGTTTATAAAACTCAAGATGAGCTCCTCAGCTCATAAACGAACGATAAGCTTCTAAGCTTATAAAATTCAAAGATGAGCTCCTTAGCTCATTTGATAAGGAATAAGCTCTACAGCTTAAGATAGGCTCCTTAGCTCGTATTATAATAGATGAGCTCTTCAGCTCATAAAAGATAAGATGAGTTCCTCAGCTCATATATGCATATGTATACGTTAAAAAAAAAAAAAAAAAGGAGGGTCTAACAGTCAGGATTCATGGTTACAAGCATTCAGGAAGAAGCAAAAGTAAAACCAAAGTCTGGCATTTTATTAATCAAAAGGGAATACAAGAAGGTAGAGCTCCTAGTTCTTTTTAAGTTGCTGCTTCAGCTCGGCTACTTCTCCTCTCAGGCAGGCATTCTCCTCTTTCAGCTCATCCCTTTCCTTCTCAGTCTCAGTGAGCGCTTTAAGAAACTTCTCGCCTGCTGAGGTGAACAAGATAGTGGCAAGAGAAGAATCAGGCGAAGAGGAATCATCCCTCATGCGCTTCTTTGAGGACCCACCAACATCCTCCTCCTCGTCAGAATCAGAAGGAGAAGTCCAAGGAGAATCTGGAAAAGAATAAAACTCCCAAGCGGTTGCCTCAGCGCCAAGCAAATAAAGATTTTCATGAGTCATCAGATCTGAAAAAGGCTTGGGACCTACGAGCAGCAGTTCATCAATATTCATCATCTCTGGCAAATCTAGATCAGGAGGACCTGCGCAACAAGAACATGATAAGAATGAGTCTTCGCGAAAAATGGTCGAGAGAGATCAGCTTGAGCATACCTATTCGAGAGAAGCTCTTCCAGGAGCGTGGAATTCTAGTACGAGGGCAGCGCAGCTCGGGAGACCGTCAGGACTTCCCAGAGGCAAAAAAGAAGCGTTGAGACCACCTTTCAGGAGAGGCAGGAAGGTCTAGAACCAAACGGGGGTAAATCGAAGTGCCTCTAACGAAAGAAACTAAAGCAGGGGGAATCATCCTCTTCGATCTCAAAAAAGTAAAGGAACTCGGCAACAGAAGGGAACCGACCATTGCCATATAGACGCCAAAAGAGGAAAAAGCTAACCATAGTAGCCATCCTCGAGGTGAAAGGCGAGAGGGGCACAAGCCATAATATGCAAGAATTCGCCCAATAGAAGGATGAATGGGGAGGCAAAGCCCCATATCCAAGGCACCCTCAAAAAAACAAACTTCCTCCCCGGGAAAGGTAATTACAAGGCTCATCAGGGGTGGGGACTCGCAGAGGCAAGTCAAGTTCAGGGAAGAATTGCTTCTTGATAACTGCCAAGTCAGAAGGCTCCATCGTTGAAGGAGATAAGTAGCGACAATGCCACTTCCAGTCAATTCCGAAAGAAGTGCGTTCTTTGAACAGAGGAGAAACAGGGGCAGCCATCAGGATTACGATGAGGACAAAATGTGGTCTCTTAGATTCAGGAAAGAAGAGACTCTGAAATCTTTTAACAAGGGAAGAAGAAATCCAGGAGAAATTAGAAGCTTTGAAGAAAATCATGAGTTTTTAAGAAACGAAGAACCATACAGAAAACAGAGTCGGCGGTCCTTTTGGTTTCCTAATTAATAAAGGTAGTTGCGATTTTGGAAAACAGTTGAGTAAATGTGGGAAGGTGAACCAGCACAAGATAACCCCCCCAATGTGCTCAATATAATTGGAAGTAAGTCTGACCCCACCTAAACAGAATATTCCTCAGACTTCTTTGAGTTGAGGTCAGCTCGGTTGGCTGCCTAACTTCTCCATCGCAATTTTTTGAGATCTCCAGTTCCAAGAACCATGCTCATATCATGGATGAAATGGGCTAGTACTTCTTAGGCTCATCGGTCTTCAAAGTCCTCATGTATGTAGCAACATGACCCCAGCAGGTCTACCTTCGAAAGAGATCAAGCATCAAGTTATTTGCTATCTTTTTCAAGTCCATCAAACCTCTTGCCACCACGAGGGAGGCCAAGTCTCACATCCTAAAGAGCTCTAAGAGGCTTCGTACTTTCAAAAGTTGAGATAAAGAAGCCCTCCTCAATAACCTCAACATTTTCAAAAAGCAAGGCCTCGTGGTCCCAGCAGCCCTCTTAGCTCTGCAGTCCTTAACTTGGTACGTTATCAACTCTTCTGAACATTCAAGTTTGATAATCTTGCTTGGGAAGGAGAACTAAAGAACTCCCCCAAGCAAGGGGGCAAGGGGAATGCAGACAGACAAAACAATTAACCTTAATAGAATAAGCAATGACATAATAGACTGTGCTGAGCTCCAAAAAGAAAAACAATAATTCAAAGTGTGTTCAGCATTTACATCAATAATTTAAAGGTGTGTTTAGCATTTACATCAATAATTCGAAAATAAAGGATTCCTCAGATCTTGAAGGGGCAGGAGGGGAAAAACCCGGCAGGTCAGTAGTAGGAATGCTTGTTGGATCAGCAGTTGAAGTCTCTGGCAAAATAGTAGTTGAAGTCTCTGGAATAGTCAATGGAGTAGAAACCTCGACTGCAGTTAAAGCTCTCGTCACCAGGTCAGCAGAGAAAGGGGCAGCGGCAGTAAGGTCAGCAGGAGCAGGAGCCAGGGAAGCTTCAGGGGGACCCGCGGTAGCAGCAGATACAGAGATGGAAAAAATTTGAGCTCGAACCTCAGCCGATGAGGTAGGCACCTCGGAACTAGCAGAGACACCCTCGGAGGCGAGCCCTGAACAAGGCACCTCTACCTCCTTTTCAACTGAAACCTCATCCGGAACGTCAAAATTGAAGTCCAGATCAGGATAGGCCTCTTCGACTATCTCTTGAAAAAAAATCCATCATTTGGCCCACCTGGTAACAACATCATCCTTTAGCTTGGCAACCAGGTCATCCCTCTCTTTAACAGCTACTCTCTGTACTTCAAGCTCAACAAGCATGACATCGTGCGCTTCTGCCAACGTACTATATTCTCCTTTCATTTCATTGAAAGAGCCCAGGGCCTCAAACTTCTCCTGGTTGACCTTGACCCAAGCTTTGATCTTAAGTTTGAGTTCCTCTGAGACCTTTTTGAGGTCATCTTTAGTCCTCTTCTCTTCCTCTACGGCTTTCTTCTTCTCCGCCTCCAAGCTCTTGATGGTAAAAGCTTACTTCTCCGAATGCTCTCGAAGACTCTGAAGTTGAGCTTGGAGGTCATCATTAGCAAATGTCAGCTCAGCGGCTTTAAATTCCCATGCCTTGGACGCCTTAACAGAGCTCTCCATAGAACGGATTCGACTCAACAAACCTCTCACGTGTATAGCCAGCTGAGAAGAAATGCGATCAGAAACAAGGAGTAAAAAAAAAAGACAAGCATGAGGTGGGGGCTTAAAGAAGAATGACAGGCACTTACAGTTGTAGTTCCATAGAGAGCTGAGTTGATGGAGCTCTCAAGAGGCATAGTGGCAGCCCTCAGGACATGAGAATCAGGAATGATGGAAGTAATGGCACCTGCGACAAGATCAATGTTGTCAAAGAAAGAGTCTTCATGCCCTTCTGCCTTAAGGAACTCCCCCTTCTCCAGCTTGGAGCTCGGTTTAGATGACTGGGGAATGTTCTCAAATGATCCAAGAGGGGGAGAGACAAGCGGAAGCTGAGGGATTAACCCCAGGGCCCTCTCAACCTCAGATGACGAGGGCGAGGTCTAGTCCTGCGCTTGAACTTTATCAAGAGCCGGCAAAACCCCTTTGAAGGGGGGGATCTCATGGACTTGCGGGGAGCTCGAAGTAGGAGCAAGAGCTCTGTAAGACAAAGCAGGAGAGCTCAATCGTTGGGAAGGGGCTCCTGTAGTTGAGACAGGGAAGCTGGGGGGCAATCCCGATTTCTGCACCTTAGCTCGGGTAACAGGGTGGCTAACAGAGCCGACCTCTGCCTTGTGCTTGCTCCCACTTTTACCCTTCAACAGAGCTATCTTAGCCTTAATTTCTTCTTGGGATGGCTCCATCGAGGAAGAATCTAAAAAAAATCAAAACGAGCCAGTTAAGAAGAACAAAGGAAAAATGAAAATTCGAGATAAAAAAGGAGAGGAGAACTACTACCTGCCACTTTAGCCGTAGCTACTGGAAGAGGAATGGGTGCTTTGAACGCAAGAGGGGTAGGGGTTTCTATTATTACCCCAGGGGGGCTGAACCCTTGCTCCACTAGAACCCAAGGTTTAATGAGTTCAGAGTACTTTGCTGAAGAGCACCTCCCTAACCTCAGCAACACCCGTTCATCCTCTTCACTGAGGTCGGGGCGTCCACCTGAGAAATAATATAAACAAAACAGAGTCAGAGCAAGCTACCAAACCCAATCATAGTTAGTACAGATAAGGGCTTACCTAGATTTTCAGGGACTGACCAGGATCTAGGAATTGGAAGAGTATCTGCCTTATCTGCAGAGTTGTACTCCCATTGTGAGCCCCCCACGTAAAAGAATTGTTTCTTCCAGTGCTTGTGGGAGGACGAGTGGTCAGAAATAATTACTCTAGCCTTCGTTCGTTTGGAAATATACAGAAAGCCCTCAGAAGCAGTATGCTTGACATTGAAGAAGTGCATGAGTAAGGAAATAGTAGGAACCCCAAGCTTGTGGATTTTGAAGAAGACAAGAAGACCCACCAGGAGCCCCCAGAAATTAGGTGAGAGCTGAGCAGGACAAATGTTGAAGTGCTGAAGAACACCCTTTATAAAAGGGTGTAAGGGAAAGCGTAAACCATTCTCGAAGGCAGCCACAAAGAAGCAGACCTTCTTATGAACCTGGGAAACATAGGGGGTATACTCGTCCGGACACTAGGGTTGAACTCCCGGATGGAAACCATAACGGGCACTCAAAATCTTCATAAGAGAAGGGCAGACCTCACTACGGCCCACGAGCTCTGCGTGACTAAAAGCAGACGACACGCCTAGAGCTGAAACACCTACACCACTCACCTTACTCTTGCCTTTATCCGAGTTTTTAACCACAGGGGAGAGAGTGGAGGGAGGCTCATCAGTATGTGCCTGAGCATCGACGGAGTCAACACCAGGGAAATTGTCGATCTCCTCTCCCACGACACCTAAGTCAGAATCCTCCTCAACAGACCGGTCTCCTAAAAGGGAAACAGAGGAAGGGGTGGCTCCGGAGGAAGCAGACATAGTTGGGCAGGTAAAGGGAAGCTTAAAAGACATGTAGAGGGGGGGGGATTTCAGAAAAGCACTCCTTGAGAACTCTGGGGTCGACACAACTGTGCGCAATAATAAAAATTCTAGCGGTGGAATAGGGGTCCAAGAAATGGGGAAGATGAATCAGAGAAAGGCCCCGATTTCTAAAATAACTAAATCAAAAAGTCCAAAAATGAAGAAACCACCTCAGACTCGAGGGATCCAGAACGAGAATAGCAGGAAAGGAGCCAAGAACGTACCTAATCAAAGACGAACAGCAAGCCAAAGTTCAGAGTGAGCAAGCCACACACACCAATTCGAAAGAAGGCGAGTTTCAACAAAACCCTAAATTCGCCGAAGGATTGGGGAGAGTCTGAATCTGCAGAGGAAATGGAAGATGAAAGGCTTGACTGAAGGGTTCAAGAGGGAAAAATGGCCGTTAGTGCCAATTCAAAGGCATTTAAAGCCAACTGCACGAAGTGGAGAACGTGCGCGGCAAACGAGGAAAGAAAATGATTACCTGTAACCGTAAAAAATTTGTTCACACGCGAAACGAGGTCGACAATTGGAAGTCAGTTATAACCGGACCTCAGCTCAGCCCCTACCCAAACTCATTTGAGCTAGGGGCTGGGGGGCAACTGTTGGTACCCAAAATCAGTTCTAAGTATGAGATCAGCCCATGAGGTCAGATCAGGAGGTCAGTTCAAAGCTCCAGAGATCAGGAAACCAGAGCTTTGTCCCTTTCAACCAAAGGAATAGCCGAATCAATAAGGGAAGTAGCTGGATGACAGCTAGTACCTCCAATACAGAAGCCAAGCAACCCCCCAGGCATAGAACTCTTGATTGACCAGGATCCCCTCCCCAAATTAAGGGGAATCCCACGAATAAAGGGCAAGGATCTCGGTTGAGATCCCTTAGGGTTAGGAATAACATTATAAATACTGTACATTACCCCATCTAGAGGGGGGGGAGTTACAGGAAAAACTCTCTGTAAATATTCCGAAATCATCAATAAAGAAAAAGGAGCAAGAGCCTCCATTAGAGAGTGGACTAGCCGAGCTCCACAGCCGGTGAACCACTATATTTCTACTGTGTTGCACGCACTGCACCTCGGTTAATCAGAGCATTCATCCACTAATTCATTAGCTTTGCAACTTTGATCTACCCTAAACCCTATCTCACTGCTCATACACGTGAAGTAACATCATCACCGTTAAATCTTAATTTAATCTATTTAATTAATTATGTTATATATGATGACATTAACTTGATATGTTTATTATCGTGTTCTGTTCGAGTTAACCCGCACAATCTGTAATTCAAAAATCTACAACTAAGCCCTTGTTATCATAAGCGAAAAGTCCGCTAAATCCCATATAATAGTAAAAACTTCTCATTTTCCAGCGATTGATGTCAATAGCTAAAAAAAAATGACAAAATCCAATATTTTATTCTTGTCAAATTTGAATTATTCGTGCTTAACATTAACCCGACCTATTTATATTTCATATTAGCATGTCTTTTTATTTTTGGGTGTCTGTTAAGAATTAATCAACTTTAACATACTAATAACAACTCTTAAACACGCTCAAGGCTGGGCTTTAAAGGCCAATGTGGAGACTCAAGCCAGTATGGGTTAATAGCCATTTCCATTTTGTAGTCGGTGTTGTTTCAATTGTGATTACTGCCTTCAATTCCAAATTGACTTCAATTTTTCGATTATTTCAAGGCCCAAGTCCAATATCAAATTGCCTGTTGGAGTTCATTTGAACTCAAGCCTCAGAGGCTTTCTGGCCCATGAATTCTTAATTTCAGACGGTCATTATACAACAGCTACAACATTCACAACTAATTTATGGCCCAAAATCAAACAATTGGTCCATCAGTGGTTAGCCCATTCTTTCTAATATTAATCTATATTAAAAAAACGAATATTTAACCGTGTGTATTTTTTTAAAACTTATTTGACTTTAAATATCACGGTTAGATTTATACTCTATTAAATCCTCTCTTTTTTATCAAATTATTGTTATTAAGTACACATTTCAAAAAGTAATCATATTTGGACCTAAAAATCTGACCTAATTTACTAACATAATGATGTGACTTCAGTGAAATTATTGGATCAACACCAAGTTCAAATGTTTGATGGAGCTCACAGTAAATCCAAAGGTCATAGTGAATTAGATCAGCAAATTAGATCAGTAAATTAAGTCACAATAGCATTGCTCCATTTTAAATTCTTTTTTTTTGTATTACCTAATCACCCCTACTATAAATACTGTTTATTATTGTTAATTTCAATGTTTTCAAATATAACAACTCATAATTTGATAATTGTGCTAGCATTAAAATTATTTTTTTATCATATATATAAATTTTTGTTAAAACTAATTAACGGTTTTTCACCAAAAGATTACTTATTATCTTTTTTGATAAACAAATCTTTAAGGTTTTTGATATATTTTAGTTTGAATTCTGGATCTTCTATTTTACTAATTAAATCAATGAGGATTTGTTCCTCTTTATTTTGTTTTGTTATAACCCTAACCATTTTATTTTTACAACAATTATCTTTACATCCTAATTTAATGCCTAGTAACATTGAAGCTAGAATCCATGATCAGCTTAGTAATCTAAGGTGCCCAACACTTAGTGATTTTAGGTAGTACAAAGATGTTTTTGTATCACGTGTCATGCTCAGACCAGACTGCAATAAATCATTCTGGAAAGAGAAATTTGTCAATGGTTTACCTAATCTCTTTGTCCATAAGATTAGAGAAGCCCTTTGTAAAGACACATGGATCAATACAAAGGGCTTTACAAAAGGCGAATCATATTCAATGATCCCTGTGTCTTTACAAAGGGCTTCTCTAATCTTATGGGCAAAGAGATTAGGTAAACCATTGACAAATTTCTCTTTTCAGAATGATTTATTGCAGTCTGGTCTGAGCATGACACGTGATACAAAAACATCTTTGTACCACCTAAAATCACTAAGTGTTGGGCACCTTAGGTTACTAAGCTGATCATGTATTCTAGCTTCAATGTTACCAGGTGTTCCAACAAAATGTTTATGATGGTGAAGATGAGGGTGTTAATCCCATCGGGTTTGGCTTTACCAATTCTTTCGTCAAAGATTGGCATACCTTCATCATCAAGAACTACAGCATATTTAATGGCTTCTCTTGATTCTTGGGTGAGATAGTTGTCCCACTAACTTCTTAAGACTCCTGTAAAACCAGAGGTGATTAGATCAATTAGTTATGGTTCGGTGTTGTCAAGATTGCTGACATAGCTATTGATAACCATAGACATGTGGTGAATTTTGTTAAGGATTTCTTGTTCGTTAAATCCGTCTATGTTCCATTCATAGAGTTTATTGGATTGTACTGAAAATTGGTTACTTATATTTTTTTCTTCAAATTGAAGGTCAGGTGGTGTTGGTCTGGGGTACCAATTTTTACTAGTACTGGTTGGATTAACTTTTGAAAATGTCAACTTGTTAATTTGTTAATTTTTAAAGGCTTCTTCCAGTTCTTTGATTTCAGGGTCAGAAAAAATTTTAGATTCAGAATCAGAAGTTTGGTTGATAACTGTTATTTGAGATGGTTCTACTTTGGCTTCCATCTTTTTAATTAGTTTCTCAATCTTCTGGATTTGAATGTTATCTTTTTCTGAGATTCCTAATTACTTCTATCTTTAGGTAGTTAAATTAGAAGTTTTTCTAATTTCTTACTTGAAGATGGTCTGATTTCATCAATTTTAGTTTCAATTTTATCTAACTGTTTACCTATTGTATTAGCAAAGTGCTATCTTTAGGACTTTTCTGTACTGCATGCACATTCAGGTTTGTGGTAATGCATTTATAGTAAATCCTATAGATAAGTACTAGGGATTGAGTTTCTTTAACTAATCTGGTGATTTGTCCAGAAAGTTTTACTCCTAAAGTTAAAGCTTTTATGGTGTGTTTACAATCTAGACTTAATGTGAAGTTTGGAAAGCAGTTGAAATATACTGGTCCGTTATGAAGACCCGCTTCCATTATTCCTAAGATACTGGATTCATAATCTATGAATCTAGCGTCTCTTAGAGTTAATAAAGCTGCTGCATTTCTACCAGTTTGAATTAATGGTTTTATTGCTACTTGAACAAGACCTAGGTGGATAAATCTATATCCTTTTTCCCTATGTCTTTTAAGAGTCTTTTTACTAAGTAACTGACAAATTTCTTCATCTTGAGTCAAGGCATAAACTTGCTCAATTGTTTTTACTTGTAATTCAGATTTAAAGGTTGATTGAAGCCAACTAGACTTGTAGATTTCCCTATGGGGGACTGTAGGGATGTTCCATCCACTCCAATCTACATGAGACTCATGATATTCATGTTCTTCTTCATTTACTATATTTGGTATAGTATTCAATGAAGATCTAGATGAGCTAACCATAGAATTAGATCTGAATAATCTATTCATTATTAAATCTAAGATTTTTCAATTTTATAAATTACTGGTTAATTTTATTCCTAGGTTACCCCTCTGCTCAAACCATTCTAGTAAAACCTCATCCATTGGTTTTCTAGGACTTACAAACAGGACACACTAGGACCTCTTGGTTTCAGGCTGGGTGGCAAGACTAAGGCAACTAGGTTATAAAAATAACAAGTAATTTACTAATTGAATAGACAAAGATTTAAAATGAATAAGATGACTCAAATATAATTGCATGGGTAACTATCCAGGCCGTCAAATGACTATGATACCAAAATATGGAAAAGGCGGAAGGCATGGATCACAAGCTGTAAATATAGAAAATGGATATTTATATTCACAAAATAAAAACTACAATTACAAAAGATAATACTACAATTACAATTACAGAAGATAATACTTACAACACTAGTACTAATGGACTAGTGGAGATAAGTGGAGAATGAGCTCTTCATTTGCATCATTATGAAGGCTGAGATACAATATGAGAGAAAGGAGATGAGAGTTTTTTCTAGGTATGTAATGAGTTGTGTAAAGACAACTTGCTTTTGCTAGTGAAGACTGAAATCCTTATATAAGCGTAAGGATTTCTAGGAGAATCATGAGAGTGATTACTCTTTTGTCTTCAGTGGCTACTTTAACTCTGGTGAAATGCTTTTCACTTCTGCTCTCGGTGGAAAAGTGAGGGTAAGTTCCTTTTACCAAAGTAACTTTTGACTTTGTGCAGGTGTGGGCCCCTGTTATCTGCTGAAGGAATCTACTTTCGGTGGGAAAAACAGATTGATAATTGACTGTTGACTGCTTTGCTAGGGGAAAGAGCCTCGTCTACTACTTGATGTCTTATCGTTACATGTGACAGACAACTTTTCTTTCTTTTGAGAAGAAAGCAGTGATTGAAGCTATCACATGTAAGGGTAAGGATCAGGGGGGTAGAGAGATCAGCTTCGTCTAGATCATCATATCCTTCATATGGATCCTGGGCGTCCTGGAATGGATCTATGGATGCATTAACGGATGCTTGTGAAGATGCTGATGAACTACTCTAACTAGCTGCTTGCTGTAGAAGCTTCTGAGCTAATTCAATGAGTTCTGAAGACTTCTTTTTTGCTTGTTTACTGGAATCCTTAGAGGAGGATTTCTTCTGCTTTTGTTTGACAGAGGAGGGCTGTGTAGACTCTTGGGGTTTTTCTGAAACCTTAAGAGGAGGCATAACCATTTTTGCTGGAGTTGCTGGAGGTAAGGTTGCTGGCACCGCTACTAGGGTTGGAACCTTGACTGGGAACTCCTGTTTTACCTGGGCAATGACTTTGTCTTGTTGGAATCTGGGCCACCATTTGACATAGAACTACCGGGCAACATTGTTAGCAATAATTTCCCATGACCATTTACAGATCCAGGGAACTCTATATTTACTAATAAATATTAATAAGACCGGAAACTGACTCTCATGTTTACTAGGTTTATAAGTAGATGAGAAGTAAGTTATCTGATCTTGAAGATCAGCTGGAAAGATTTCATTAATGGGGCCATAGACAAGCCACCACTGTATGAACCAGGATGAAATCTGGGTCTTGAAATCTCTGTTGAATTGTATGAACCAAGAATGAGTGTAGGACTCATCTTGATAGAGGATAAATTTAAACCATGACCGTTGATAGTCATAGTAGCTAAACTTTTTACTATGTCCAGGAAAATTTCGGAGTAAAGAATGATGAAATCCCCATTCTTTAAGAGAGATGAATTTTAATATATTCAAGGAATGATAAATTACTTTACTAGGGACATTCTTATCAAATATGAGTTTGATAAAAATGGATTGGGTAAAGAATAATATATCCTGATAAAAAGTAAAGGTTTTCTCATGATCAGATGGGATAAAGGTCCATCCGGGTTCAAGTTAGGCATTAACAAGATCAATTGGGTTGCTTAGGTGAGCATGGATAGGTTCAATTGAGAATACATTATGGGCTGATATTTTCTTAATGTATTCTGTTTTTGGGCCTTTGGGGGCTGGTTGTGAACGGTAGTTCAAATATGGGTTGACTAGCTGGCTAGGGCCTTGCTGGGCCATTTGTAGGAAAGTGCTAGGGTTAACAATGGTTGGTTGGACTACTGGCCTACCAAGAGGTTGGAATCTATTTGTTATTGCAATTGCAGTGCTTTGGCTAGGCAATTGACTAGGCTTTGGATTAGGATTTGGTAAGGCTAATTGTTTCTGTTTATCAGTGTCCTTCCCCGGGTTTTTAGAGGAAGTACCAGGTTTACTGAATTTCCTGTCCGCCATGAGATTCCTGCAAGAATTCACGGGTTAGCTCAGGATCAGATAGGATAAAAGTCCATTCGGGTTCAAGGTAGGCACTAGCCAAATCAGAAACTGGTGGATATTTGATTCACTAGTACTACTTTGTATTAGCAAAGTGCTATCTTTAGGACTTTTCTGTATTGCATGCACATTCAGGTTTGTGGTAATGCATTTATAGTAAATCCTATAGATAAGTACTAGGGATTGAGTTTCTTTAACTAATCTGGTGATTTGTCTAGAAAGTTTTACTCCTAAAGTTAAAGCTTTTATGGTGTGTTTACAATCTAGACTTAATGTGAAATCTGGAAAGCAGTTGAAATATACTAGTCCATTATGAAGACCCGCTTCTATTATTCCTAAGATACTGGGTTCATAATCTATGAATCTAGCGTCTCTTAGAGTTAATAAAGCTGCTGCATTTCTACCAGTTTGAATTAATGGTTTTATTGCTACTTGAACAAAACCTAGGTGGATAAATCTATATCATTTTTCCCTATGTCTTTTAAGAGTCTTTTTTCTAAGTAACTGACAAATTTCTTCATCTTGAGTCAAGGCATAACTGCATCCAGGAAGAGATCATACCAACCAAATACTATCAGAAGACCATTGAAAGACTCAGTTCAGCCAATGGTAGTAAAATGAATGTCAAATACAAGTTACCAAATATGCATATCTGTCAAGACAATGTCTGTTTCAAAACATCATTTGTTCTAGTATAAGATATGACTGATGAAGTCATCATTGGATTACCATTTATCTATCTGTTGTACCCATTTACAACTGATACTGATGGAGTATCCACAAAACCATTTGGTCACTCTGTCACTTTCGGGTTCATCACTAAACCTGAAATCAAGAATTTAAGACAACTTAAAGATCATTCAATCTCTAAGTTTGTTAAGTTAATTAATCAAAAAACTAATCAAGTGAAATTTTTCAAAGAAGAAATTAATCACAGAAGAATACAAGAACAATTAACAAACCCAATCTTAATTGAAAAGATTAAAGGGTTTAAAAAAAATTAGAAAAATAGAAGTTTGCTCTGACTTTCCTACAACCTTTTGGCATAGGAAACAGCACGTGGTAAAACTTCTGTATATTAAAGGATTTAATGAGACAAATATCCCAACTAAATCCAGACCTATCCAAATGAACCATGAAGTAATGGAAATTTGCAAAAAATAAAATTTTGAATTACTAAAAAATGGTATCATTAGGAAAAACAAATCTCCTTGGTCATGTCCAGCTTTCTATGTCATCAAAAATGCAGAATTAGAAAGAGGCACACCAAGACTTGTCATTAATTATAAACCTTTAAATGCTGTTTGGGAATGTATCAGGTACCCAATTCCAAATAAACATGATTTAATTAAAAGACTTCATAATGCAGTAATATTTTCAAAATTTGATTTGAAAAGCGGTTTCTGGCAGATCCTTATATCCCCAGAAGATAGGTATAAAACTGCATTCACAGCACCCTTTGGTCACTATGAATGGAATGTAGTGCCATTTGGATTAAAAAATGGACCTTCTGAATTTCAGAACATCATGAATGAAATTTTTAATCCTTTAAGTCATTTTTCTATAGTCTATATAGATGATATTCTCATCTTCAGCAGATCTATAGAAGAACACTGGAAACACCTTAATGCATTCTTAGACACAGTTAGACACAATGGTCTAGTCATCTCTGCTAAAAAGATTAAGCTGTTTCAAACCTCAGTAAGGTTCATTGGATATAATATCCAACAATTTACCATTATCCCCATCAGTAGATCTATCCAATTTGCAGATAAATTTCTTGATGAAATCACAGATAAAACCCAGTTGCAAAGGTTCTTAGGTTCCCTAAACTATGTTTCTGAATTCTATCAGAATATTAGGAAAACCGTTAAACCTCTGTATGACAGGCTCAAAGAAAATCCTTCTCCTTGGACACCTGAACATACAACCATAGTCAAACAAGGCAAGCAGTTCATCAAAACTTTGCCTAGCCTTGGTATTCCTTCAGTTGATTCCTTTAAAATCATTTAAACTGATGCCTCTGATATTGGTTATGGAGGCATCCTCCTTCAGCGAGAGTCTCCTAACTCTCCTGAACAAATTGTTCGATTCCACTCTGAAATTTGGAACAAAGCACAAGCAAACTATAGTACTATTAAAAAAAAGATTTTATCTATTGTCCTGTGTATCTCAAAATTCCAGGATGATATACTAAATCAAAAATTTCTGGTTAGAGTAGATTGTAAATCAACAAAATATGTTTTGGAAAAAAATGTACAAAACATTGCTAGTAAGCAAATTTTTGCCCGATGACAATCTATTTTAAGTATTTTTTATTTTGATATAAAATATATTAAGGGCAGTAATAACTGCATCCCTGATATATACTCAACAAAAAATAGTAATATCAAACAGTAATATGTTCAATAAAAAATTTAATTAAAAATTTAGTCATTGCAATAGAGTGACACCATATGTGAATATTTAAAACTATTGTCTTACACACAACAAAATAAGTATTCACTATATTACAATGATTAAATTTTTAATTAAATTTTTTATTGAACATGTTACTGTTTGATGTTACTGTTTTGATGTTAGATAGATAGGTAGGTAGATAGGATAGACAAATAATTTTAATACTAGCACAATTCTCAAGTTTGGAGTTGTTAATATTAATACAATTTCTAATTTAAGAGTTAGTTTTTTCAAACAAGTTTTGATTAAATATTTACTATTGAGGGTATTTTGGACAAATGGAGATCAAAATGAACTTATTCCTAAGCAAGTTTTTTGAGTGAACTTAAGTTCAAATAAGTTTACAAAAAGAGACCGACCTCCAAAAGGTCTTTAAAAAAAACACCTTGTGTGTTTGATACATTAGGAACACCATGCAATCCACTCTTTTTTCTATTGTGATTCAAATATTTATTGGAATTAAAGTATAAACAAATAATTAAGTCAGCCATCAACGCTTGATAGTGTCTTGAGCCCTATTTAATTTTTGGGCTAATTTCCCTAATCGAAAAATGAGATTTTTATTGAATTTGAGTTTGTTAAGGTGTAGAATGACTCTCAATTTGTAATGATGGAATTTTGGGCTATATAAAAAAACGGGTCACTCCATTTACTATGTGTACCTTTTGGGCTGTAAAGTCATGCCCAACAGAGTTTGCTACTCCAACCATTTACCACACTAAGATAAGATCTATCATAACTTAAACAAATTTGATTCGTTTCGTTGCTATGAAGCTATTGCTCCAAAATTTATTACAATCAACTGAAACGCTTCAATCGACAGATAATTCTCAAGTGATTGTTTGCAGGTGGATTCAAATGCCTTATTTCACATTTTTTTTGGATGAATTCTTAAAGCGATAAACACATAAAATAATGAATCAATAAAAACAAATTCTTTTATTAATTCAATCGAATAAGTTTCAGTTACAGAGAAACTGAGTTAAGAGCCTTTAATTACAACATTAACTATTTCCTAAAACTAACTTTAGCACTATTCAAAACGGATTTGGGGTACAATTAAGTGTCAAGTGCGCTACGGTTAGTTTGCCGTCAAAAGAACTCAAGTTGAAATATTTTTTGGATCAAAAGGAAGAGGAGTCAACTAGAAATCTATTGACAAAGTAAATGCCCTCATCGTGGTTTGTGTTTTGGGTTGGGGGGGGGGGGGGGGGTTTACTTCCTTCTTTTCTTCTTTTTACAGTCACTTCTTTTTACGGTTTTTCTTTATTGACGATTGATTGACTTTGTAACTTTCAAACAATTATTCCTTCATTTTCCGTCTTTTCTTCGGATCTTGACACGTGCCAACTTTTTAATGATTCTAAACTTGCAAACAATTCATGTATTGAATGTTTTTATAATTTTATATTTTATTTTCAAACAAAATCAAAATAAAATAAAATTAAATCAAATATATTAATATCCAAAACAAAATGTACATCGAAATTATCGATCAAGGCCATCGAAATCACCTTATTCGGTCAAATCCGAATTCACATTTGTTTCAGGAATAGAAGGCCGGCCTTGCATTGCATGGCTTCCACGTTTGGTACTAAAGAAAGCACGTGTTAAGCTCATATTTAGCTTCATGTCAACACCTCTTTGCTGTCCCTTCGCCGACTACTTTCAAAAACTCAGACTCTGTCCCAGTAACCAGCAAAAAATCCTCTCTCTCTCTCTCTCTCTCTCTCTCTTCCAATATTCTATCTTCGGAATTTTTCATCTTTGAGCATGTCTACGGCACCAACAGGTGAGCTCACTCCACAGAAAACCTCTCTCTCTCTCTCTCTATCTCTCTCGTGTCACAGCTAATTTGTTGCAGATTTAGTGAAAGATATATTCCTTTGGAGGAAGAAAGATCTGAGTATAATCGTTCTGCTCGTGGCAACGACGATTTGGGTGCTACTGGAGGTTTATCAATTCAACTTCATCACCGTTGTTTCTTGGGTAGCCATGGCCATAGTTACTGCACTGTTTATATGGGGTAACATTCAAAGACTTCTCGGCAAGTAAGGCCTCAATAAATTATGTTTTTTTTTTCTTGGTCCTCTGGTTTTTGATAATATTGGTGAACTGTAATCTAATAAAAAAATGAGAGGTTTTTGGAATGGATTTCTATGGTTTCAGAGATCCACCAAACCTGTCGGGTTTGGAGATTACAGAGCAGTCGGCAATGGAGTTGGCGAATTCGATTAGAGAATTGCTTGAAGAGGGAATTCGATTGATGTTTCGGGTTGGTGCTGAGAGCGAGTGGTATGTCTTTGCTGGAACTACAGCTGCTTTGTGGGTACTTTCCCAGCTTGGAAGCTACTGTGACCTACTCACAATTCTCTATTTGGGTAAGCTAACATTCTAATTAATTATGGAACATTTATATTTTAATAGTAATTTTTTTTATTTAGTTAATTTTAAGTTAAAGTGGGGAGGAAAAAGAAAGGGTAAGTGCGGATTAGTGGGTTGTTTGTCAAGTTGTTTGATATTGGAGCTGTGTAGAGAAAATGATGTTTTTAGAGAAAGGAAACAAATTGGGATAATTTTTTTACAATTAGATCAAAGCATATGAAATTAAATTAATCTAAAGCATATGAGTTTGATTTTGAGCATGAGGAGGGAATCGGATTTGAACTTGAATTCGAGCTCTGAGCTTGGTTCGTTGAATATGAGCCTAGCCAAGTTTGGACTTAGGCTCATTTGAATAAACGACCCCAAATTGAGCGGAGTTTGAGCGTGAAAGGAGTTCGAGCTTGAAAAAAATTTCGCTTGGATAATATATTTGTAATTCTGCATGGTTGTCAATCGTGCCGTATCGTTTTACTTTTCGTGTTGCGTTAGTACTTGTTATGTTTGTGTCAATATTCGTTTTAATAAAAAATTATTTAATTCTACAATAATTTATATAATACTATAAAAAAATTAAAAAAATTATTTTTTGTTTACAGTTCTCGTTAAATACCTATTTTTATTTACAGTACTCATTAATCGTATTATTCGTGTCTAACTTTAATTTGACCTATTTATTATTCGTGTTAATTAGTTATGTCATTTTTGAGTTTTGTGTCGGGTTGTTATATATATAGGTAAATATATATATAATTATTTACTGATAGTGATATATTGATTAGTACAATATCATTTGCATGAATTGACATAAACATTAAATACATCTATATAATAAATCAATTAATAAGTTAAATTTTTATCCCCTATACATTTTCCTCCCAAAAACATCATATTATCTAAATCTATCACATGTTCAATCATTTAATATTTAGTTAATTTGTAATTTAACACAACTTTTATTCCATACATTATTCATACACGATAATGTATATATGTTGAAATTTTTTTATCGAGTTATGCATTTTGAGAAAATTTTGAGGTTATTTTTAAGAAAATAGGTAGAAATTAATTTTAAATGATGTAAGTAAATAAATTAATTTGAAATTTGGTATAGTGGGATCAATTTTTTGAACACTAGAATCTTATATTTCATCGTGCCTTCAGGCACGAGTTATGACTAGTATGTATGTATATATATATATATATATATATATATATATATATATATATACATATATACATAAAGGACAATAATACTTCTAAATTGATATTGGTGGGAAAGTGAAATTTTCACTTTCCTCTAAAACATTTGGAGTATGTGAGTTTGAGCGCAAAGACATGAATTCCACATTGATTCTTGCAGATTCTTCATGGATTCATCTTCTCTTATAAATAGAGAAAGAACTTCATCATTCACTCAAGATCTCATGGAATCTTCTGAAAGAAGAGGCTTACATCATGAGAACTTTAAGTTATAATTTTTTGTATATATATATATATATATATAGAAGAAAAAGAAAGAAGAAGAAGAAGAAATAAAATGAGAGAGGCGACGTTCGAACGCTCAAAACATAATATATATATATATATAGAAGAAGAAAAAGAAAGAAGAAGAAGAAATAAAGGGGGAGAGGCGACGTTCGAACGCTCAAACAATGCTTTGAACGTGCTTTGCTCCCAATACTTTTTTAGAATCTCAATTTCTGACAGAAACTGAGATACTGGGACTTCGGTCGTTCAAACGCAACCCACGTTCGAAAGTGACTTGTTCCCAGTACTTTGATAGAAATTTCAGAATATATCAGAATCGAGAAACTGAGAGTTGAGTATGTTCGAACGTGACAAGTATTCTGTTTGAAATTAGTCTCTAACGACTATATTATTACAACCCTTTCAAGGGGTGTGTTCGGCCATGGTTTTGAAGGGTTACATTCCTTCATGGAGAGATGCATAGAACACTATAAATAGGATTCAAGTGCAAGAACAAAATATCAACAATTTAATAATTATTCTTCTCCTTGATTCAAAACTTCTATATTTTCTGATTTTTTATTCGGGTAGAGTTTTGATTCTAAAATTACTAAGGAGTACAGCTTTTCATAATCTTAAAATTAGGCATTATATTCTGGGGGTAGAATTTTCAAGAGTCTAAGTGGAGAAATTACTTTCTCGAAGATAGCGAGTGTCGTGCCTTGCCTAGTGATATATTTTCTTCGATTTTTAATTCATTGTTTTTCTACAACTTGAAATTGTTTTACCACACTGTTTTCTACAATACGGGTCTTATCCCTTACCAAAGAGTCACATTCTCAACTTATTTTAGTTCATTTGCATTTTTACTATTTTTTTTGCTATCCAGATTGTTTTTTTTTTATTTGGCTGTTAATTGATTGTTGTTGGTGGTGGTGGTGGTTGCAGGGATTGTGGCGGGTATGACGATACCTACAATTTATGTGAAGTACGAGTATAAGATAAGGGAATATGAAGAGCAATTTAGGACGCAGTGTCAAAGGTTTTACAAAATGATAGATGAGAAGGTGTTGAGGAAAATGAAGAATATGGTAGGAAGCTTCGCAGGAGAGAAGAAACAGAAAGAGAAGAAAATGGAGTAGCACTTCCTCTTTATTTACTTTTTCCTCGTATGAAAAGTACTTATATTTGAACATTATTGTGCAGTCTTGTCCTTGGTTTATAAATAGTTCACAAACTTTTTTTTGTATATAATAGTTTTCGATACACCTGTAAAATTTAATGTGTGGAACATTTTTAGTGCGGTGTTGATTATGGTTAGAGTTAATAATCGAGTCGAGTTTTATGAGTTCCAACAAAATTTGTCGAGATCTTTTTTTTAAACAAGTTTAAAAATTTGTTCAAGTTAAATTCATCTAAAAATTGATTCAAACTCGAATAGATTGATCATTTGTACATAATGGTGGTGGCGACGGTGGGGTGAGGTGGTGGTGCCCTACCCCTTAAGCAATGAATAAATGTTTTGTAAAGAACCACAAGAAATGAAAATTACACAAATGCCCCAATAGTGTTTGTTATAACGACGCCAACTTAGGTATTGTCAATGGGTTGAATTTTGATCCAAATTTGAATTTTATTATTTGATTATGGATTTAAAATGTTTATCGATAATTCGAACTTGAATATGTTATTTTATATTTTATGAATTTGAATTTAAATCTATTTATATTCAATTAGATTATTATCTAATTTAAAAAATATATATTATGGTTAGGGTTAATAATCGAGTCAAGTTTTATGAGTTCCAGCAAAACTTGTCGAGATCTTTTTTTTTAAACAAGTTTAAAAAATTGTTCAAATTTTATTCGTTTAAAAAATAAGTTTCTAATAGATTGATCATTTGTACGCAGAGGCGGAGCCAGAAATTTTGTTCAGGGTGGGCATTTTAATTACGCACTATAATTTTTTTCTTTCTAACCAATCACGTTATATAATATATTTATATTTATTATATCACATTTGATACATGAATTCCATTTAACAAAAAAATGCCAAAAAATAATGCATATTATATATGTACAAAAAATGACTAATTATCATCATCGTAAAAAATGGAGCTAATTTCCATTTTTGTAATTAAAAAATATCAGTTATTCGCTAACAATCAATTAAATTTATTCAATAAATGATATTTCAAACACACTGAGATATTAACATAGTAAAATTATTAAACTAAAATTTAAGAGCTAAACATAGTAAAAAAATTTAAATTCGATTGACACATAGTAAAGACTATAATCAATACTTGAATAAAAATAGAGACGATTTCTCGTAAAAAAAAAAAAGTTAAATGAAGGTCAATTGCAAGAACTTTCACTTGCAAAAATTCATAAATAATAAAATTAAGGTCATCTGAAAAAAACCTTAATAAAATAAAAAACTTGTCTCATTGTTTACAATATTGCTCAACATTATTTCTATGACTACAAATATTGCAAAAAAATCTAAAACTTCATACCATACCCATAAAAAACTGAGAAGATATGATACACCATAATCAGCTGACAACTAAATCAGTTAAAAAATTGGATTGATACCAAATTTCAACAATGTGGATTCCATCCCAAGTTTTGGGGATCAATCCTAACTCAATTTCATTGAGTCGCAACTTAACGTGATTAAGTTTTATTTTTTGTACGATATTCAGATTTCAACAATATGAGCCCAAAGATTTTTTTGTTTTATGTGGGCTTGGTTTTTAATTTTTTTTGGGTGGAGGTGGTGAGCCTAGCATTTTTGACTTTAGTTTTAGGTGGGCACAAGTGATATATTATACAAATATACAATATATATACCTAGGTAATAAAAAAAAAAAATTTGAGGGGGGGCACTTGCCCACCCTGAACCATACATGGCTCCGCCCATGTTTGTACGTAATGGTGGTGGCCACTGTGCGGGGAGGTGGTGGTGCCCTTCCCCTTAAGCAATGAATAAATGCTTTGTAAAGAACCACAAGAAATAAAAATTACACAAATGCCCCAATAGTGTTTGTTATAACGACGCCAACTTAGGCATTGTCAATGGGTTGAATTTTGATCCAAATTTGAATTCAATTAATTGATTATGGATTTAAAATGTTTATTGATAATTTGAGCTTGAATCTATTATTTTATATTTTATGAATTTGAATTTGAATTTAAATATATTTATATTCAATTAGATTATTATCTAATTTAAAAAATATATATTTTATATAAATATTGATGGGTCAAGCCCAAAAGGCCTAGAAGCCCAGTTGCAATTAAAAGCTCAGACCCATGAAGACCCAGCAAGCCCAATGAGATTCCCAGGTTCAAGTAAATTCACCATGGAGCTACCCCAGCTTAGCTACGAGATCCAGAGAGCATTCAAGACCCCTTACCTCCCTTACCCACATTGGAAGCAGTCAAAGGGAGACCCGGTCTTGTGGAGAGCTCCTCAACGGTCACACCCGTTGAGGAGAATCCGCAAAACCCACTAGAATAGCTCAGTATGGCCACTTAGTAGCTCCATTCGGTTGAGGACTGAATATAAAATGTAAGCCCCACCAACACTTGGGGGGCATCACCTTCTACACAGCATAAATCTCCTTTTCCTCTCCAGTCTGTAACACTCCGTTCATCGGAATCAATAAACTACCGGCAACTCTCTGCCATTCCAAAGTGGACGTAGGTCAACTGACTGAACCACTATAAATCCAGTCTCTTTCTACATTAATTATTACTCAATTCTAAATTACTTGACTAGTGGTGTGCAAGGTCAAAATTATGCATCATCAGTTTGGCGCCGTCTGTGGGAAGAGACAAAACTTCTTACTCCAAAATTTTCACCTCCTAAGCCAATGACGATCACTACCAGATCCATGAATCAACCTGAAGGCAATCCTCCACGAGAGGAGGGGATTGCTCCTCCACCCATCAACCCTGTCCCAAATGCTCCAGCTCCCAATCCACAGCAAATGCTGGAGACCATGCAGCAGCTGGTAGCCCAAAACCAGCAGATACTGCAACTTATGCTCGCTGGACAAGGTGGAGCACAGCTTGGTGGTGCGCAGCATGGAGGACCCCAAGGAGCTCCACGCCCTGGACATCAACGAGCTCCACACCCTGGTGTTCCACACCTAGGCGCCCATACAGGGCTGGGCGCCCCCTTTGGAGCCCCTTTGGACGCCCCACACAGGGGAGCCCAACATGAGGGAGTCCCTCACCCTCCTCCTGCTTCCCATGGCGAGAACCACCATCTCCAAGAGGATGAGGGCGAGAACCAAAGCATGGAGCATGGGAGCCATTTCCATGACCATTCCAGAGGAGCACCCAACCACTGGGACGAGAAAATCAAGGAGGTACAAAATCAATTGGGTGATGTCTTCAACGCCATGAAGGCACAGGGACCAGAGACCGTAGATTACCTGGTAAGGCGTACAGACACCCCATTCAAGCCTGACGTGGCGAACTATCCCCTCCCTCAGAAGTTCAAAATGCCATCCGTGGAAACCTTTGACGGAACAAATGATCCACTAGACTACCTTGACACCTATAAAACTCTGATGCAGCTGCACAACGTCCCTGACGAAATCATGTGCAGGGCGTTCCCAACCACCTTGAAGGGATCAGCGCGACAATGGTTCGCCAAACTCACCTCGGCCTCCATAGGCTCCTTCGCCGAACTGAGCAGATCCTTTGTGACACAGTTCATTGGTGGACGCCGCCAGCAGAAGCCTGTCACCCATCTGCTCAGTATCAAGCAGGACCAAGATGAGAGCCTGAGAAGCTACCTCACTCGTTTTAACGAGGGGATCCTTCAGGTCGAAGAGCCCGATGAAAAAGTCAGCATGACCGCCTTTCTAGGAGGCCTCCGATCATCGAGCTTCCTTTTCTCCATGATGAAACGCCCACCAAAGAGCATGCCAGAACTATTGGCAAAAGTCCAAAAATATATGAATGCTGATGAAATCAACAGGTCTAGGCGAGGTGAATCATCTCGCGGATCGCCAAAAGCTTGACCTGCCTCTGCACTGTTCTCAAACAGGCAGCCTACCTCCAGCTTAGCGGCTCTCTCGCGGGTCGCCAAAAAAGTCTGGCATATCTCTGCTCTGCTCTTAAGCAGGCAGCCTATCTCTGCACTGCTCTCAAGCAGGCAGCCCACCTACCTCTGCAATGCTCTCAAGCAGGCAGCCCATACCTCCAGCTTAAAGACTCTCTCATGGGTCGCCAAAAGCTAGGTCTCAAAAGGTGTAGCTCTCTCACAAGCAGTCCTTAAACTCTGCATTTGCTCTCGCGCAAGCAACCTGCCTCTCTCTCCAGGTAATCATGTTAAATATTTTAATGTTTGGAATAACATTATTTTTGTCATCTCTAGACAGGATCTTCAAACTTAGGTCATCTGCAACCCGAGGGACTTCATTAGATCAGCGTACCTAGTGACTGACCGTCTTTGCTCGTCCAAATGAGGCAACCCAATAGTAGGAGAGGTGCCTGATCCCCTCTGCTCGCCAAAAGGGAGCAGCCCAGCAGTTGGAGAGGCGTCTATGGTGTCCGAATTAGCGCCTGGAGTGGTGCCCATAGCTACCCATGTACCCAGGCTGCTACCCAACTCTCCCTGACGCTCCATGGACCGAAAATCAGCACTTGGTGCTGCAGAAAAGTCGCTGCCCAGCCCTCCTGAGCTGTCCGCGACACCAAAATCAGCGCTGCCCAGCGCGTTTGAGCTGTCCAGGACAGCGGGGACAGCCCCCAAGTTGCTGCCCAGCGTGCCTGAGCTGTCCGGGACCTCAACCCCAGCGCCTAGGCTGCTGCCCAGCACATTCGGACTGTCCACAGCAGCAGAACAGGCGCCCAGGCAGCTGCCCAGCGCGCAGAAACTGCCCAGGACAGCCCCCTCTTTGCTGCCCAGCGTGCCTGAGCTGTCCAGGACCTCAACCCCAGCGCCTAGGCTGCTGCCCAGCACATTCGGACTGTCCACAGCAGCAGAACAGGCGCCCAGGCAGCTGCCCAGCGCGCAGAAACTGCCCAGGACAGCCCCCTTTTCGCTGCCCATCTCGCCTACGTAGTCCACCATCTTTCCCCCATTCGTACCCAGGTTGGAGAGCCTGCTAAAAGAACCAAAACCCATGGAAGAGGAGCCTGAACCAGCGCCCAAAACAGCGCCTGAAGCTCCTTGGGCGGATTGCTGTGGCGCGCGCGCAGCAGCGGCTGAACTGGGGTGTTCTCCTCCTCCTCCTCCTTCAACTCTTGCAACCTCCAAAGCTCCAAAACTACCTTCTTCAGCCCCAACTTTACGATCCCCCATGGCACCAATGGAGTTTTCTTATCCTACCTATTTCAAAATCTCCAATACCCACTTCAAAAAATCCAAACAAAGAATACCCACAAAATGAGCTTGAAAGATCTCAAACCTTACCTCTCTTCTTCCAAAATCTCAATGGAATGGAAAGAACCAAGCTTACAAGAGTGGGTCTTCAAGGTTTTTCAAGAATGGCCATTCAAGACTTTCAAGAGATGGATTTTCAAGAAATGAGCAAAATGAAGAAGAAGACTACATTTATAACCTAGGGTTTTTAAAAGAGGGAAAAAGCCCAATTTGAAAATAATGGGCTCTTCTAAAAAACTCTAGCCAAAGTGGAAAAAATTTGAGGCATGCAAAGCAAAAATGCAATGTGGAGGGAAAGAGTCATGAAGCAGAAGAATTCTCCGTCACCTAGAACTCAAGGAGCAAACTAATGCACCCTTCTCCAAGTTTCCTTGAACACGGGGCATTGGGGGGCAAATGATGGGTCAAGCCCAAAAGGCCTAGAAGCCCAGTTGCAATTAAAAGCTCAGACCCATGAAGACCCAGCAAGCCCAATGAGATTCCCAGGTTCAAGTAAATTCACCATGGAGCTACCCCAGCTTAGCTACGAGATCCAGAGAGCATTCAAGACCCCTTACCTCCCTTACCCACATTGGAAGCAGTCAAAGGGAGACCCGGTCTTGTGGAGAGCTCCTCAACGGTCACACCCGTTGAGGAGAATCCGCAAAACCCACTAGAATAGCTCAGTATGGCCACTTAGTAGCTCCATTCGGTTGAGGACTGAATATAAAATGTAAGCCCCACCAACACTTGGGGGGCATCACCTTCTACACAGCATAAATCTCCTTTTCCTCTCCAGTCTGTAACACTCCGTTCATCGGAATCAATAAACTACCGGCAACTCTCTGCCATTCCAAAGTGGACGTAGGTCAACTGACTGAACCACTATAAATCCAGTCTCTTTCTACATTAATTATTACTCAATTCTAAATTACTTGACTAGTGGTGTGCAAGGTCAAAATTATGCATCATCAAATATAAATATTAAAAAAATTAAGTAATTATTTAAAAAATTTTAGTTGAAATTTAGATATAATTTGTTAAAATTTAATTATTCAAATTGAATCGAATTTTAAATTATTAACAAATTCAAATATAAACTACAAAAATAAAATTCATCGAATAATTGAATTGAACTTTTCAAATTAAATTCAGATGACTCAAAATTAAATCCATTAACACGCTTACCTACCAGCAAGAGTCAAGAGTCTCGAGACTTCCTTTGACCCGCAAACCTATCCGCGGTCCGGAATAATTTAATATGTTTTAAAGGTTAGGTAATGTTTTTGTTTTTTTATTTTTCGGTTCTAAAAAGGCATGTCATTATGACTTCTTTTTTTTTTACCAAATTACACTTCTTTCCACTTAACTTGCTTTAATCTCACTTCGTCTTTTGAAGTACTAAGCTTATCACATTATTTCGCCAATTATGGTTATTGATTTTACAAATTTTTTTTTTGATAGAAATGTCCACATGATGGGGGTAAAGTGCAACAATTTCTCATTCCATTTCATAATGGAGAGTGCAATAATATCTTATTCAATTTATAACTAATGTTAATTATTATAGAAGTATAATATTAATGAGAGACAATTGGCAAGAGGTATACAATCGTGCATTTTTAAGGCGAGAAGTTCAACTTGAACACTTTTAAGGCGAAAGATCAATAAAATACGCAATTAACAAAAATACTTTTAATAAAGGAGGTTATTTAAAAACTTCTATCATCACCCACCACCGACAGTGAACTAAAAACAATGAATTCCACGATAGTGAACTATATGACACTGAACTAAAAAATTCAATGTGTTTTGTTATATATTATGGATGGAAGAAGAACTGAATTTTTTAATTCACTGTTATTAAATTCACTGTCCGTAGTGGTGAGTGATGGTGGTGATAGTGGTGGATTTTTATGGAAGAAGAGTTTGATTTATCCATGAGAAATACAATGACTCTCGTTCGGCTTCGGTTAGACAAAATATAAGACACAAGTGATAATATTATCATATAAAAAAATAGAAAAATTAGTTTGGATTACACCTTAAAAAATAAATGATTGGACTTATTTACAAATTACGTACATAATTTATAGTTTTCAATAATTTTCACTATTAATAATTATAATTAACGTTATGAGGTAGGAAATGTAATAGTTAAGACTTAAGAGATACTAATAACAGAAGCCGTAATTAAAGGTGGCAAAGTATAATTTTTTTTTGTTTGAAGTAGAAGAAGCGGCCTGTGAATTGTGAGTGAGCTTCCGAGGTTAATGGTTGTGAACTGTTGGGAAGTTTCAGGTTCGCCCACGAAGATGATCAAGGCAGAAACAACACCATGACATACCCTTTTTTCAAATAAAATATAAACCAATGCTTTTCATCTTCCAAAGTCTTCGCTCTTAATTTCCAAAGTCTTCCTTAACCCAACTCCGCGATATATCACTGGAACTTCTTCGCTCTCAAGGCCGGTTTATTTATTTATACCCTTCTTTGTCTGCTACTCTCCACAGAGTTTCACAAACAAAAAGATCTCAAAACCCATTTCAATCGATCCCTCAAATTGATTGCTAGACCTTGTTTGGTGTATCTATGGCTGGTAACGTTGGAGGGGCTGCTTTGGGAGCTGTATTTGGTGAATTACTCAAACTTGTTGTATATGTGACCAAGCAAGCCATCTATTTCAAGTCCACTCTCAATCGCCTCCAAACAACTCTAAATGACATAGACCCAGTTTTTGATGATATAGATAGGCTCAACAGATTGTTGGATGCTCGGAAAGAAGAAATAGACAGTTTCACCGATCGCCTCGAAGAGGGGAAAAAGTTGGTTCTTAAGTGCTCCACAATCAAATGCTGGGATGTGTACAAGAGGGTCAAATACAATAAGAAGCTCACAGGTTTGGACAATTCATTGTTGAGGTTCTTTCAAATTAATGTGCAAGTTCAATCGGCTAGGGATATTAAGAAGATGTTAGTGGGTCACAGCGATTTGGGGGAGAAATTGAATAAAGTACTTTCGATTTTGCAAAATGGGGATGTTGGTGGTGGTGGAGGAGGAGTTTGTTATTCAAAAGGGTTTTCAGGTTCTTGTGGGGTTCCGAGTTTTCCTGCTTTTATTGTTGGGTTTGATGTGCCGCTTCAAGAATTGAAGATGATGCTGCTTAAGGATGGAGCGTCGGTGCTTGTGCTTTCGGCTCCTGGAGGGTGTGGGAAGACTACGCTGGCAAAGATGCTCTGCCGCGATAATGATATAAAAGGTAGCATCGAATTCTTCAAACTTGGGCATGTAATGAAACTAAACATGATTGCTGCTTTAATTATCACTTGCATCATTACCAAACCAAACCAAGCTAAGCCAAGCTTTATGTCCCAATCATTTGGGGTCGGCTTCATCATGGTGGATCCTACTTTGGCTTTCGACGCAACCCTCCTCTGGGACAGGCAGGTTGAATACAACACTGGCTTGGGACAGGCTTTGGCGCATAGTGTAAACTTTTGTGTTTGCAGAGTTTCTCCTATCAAAGACTTGTTAGCTTACAGTTTAACAGAAAATATGATTTTTCATAGCACGATGGAGAAGCATTCCTAATAGTTGGGATAAAGACTTGTTTGAGTTGAGTTGACAGTTCCTACTATTACAATTTTTAAGTTATTTTTGCGAATTGTTCCCTTTTCCTTTTCTCTAGTATTTGGTTTTCAAATTTTGATAAGAAAAGATCTCCCTTGCAACCTGTACCTTATGCTCTATGCTTGGTGTAGGATAATTTCCTTCTGAAGTTTTTGTACAAATTTTCAATGAATTCTCCATTAGAAGTGTCTAATCTTTTAGCCTGCTCTTCTTTGGACAGATATATATGGGGCCAATATCTTCTTTGTCAATGTCTCGAAAACACCTAGCATCACAGTCATTGTTCAAAAACTTTTTCAACATAACGGTTATCATCCAGTGCCTGAGTTTCAAAGTGATGATGATGCGATCAACCAGCTAGAGTACTTGCTGGGACAAATAGGCCAGCAGCCGATGTTGTTGGTCTTGGATGATGTATGGCTTGGATCGGAATCCCTTATTCAGGATGTCAAGTTCCCAATACCAGGATACAAAATTTTGGTTACATCAAGATCTTTATTGCCGGGATTTGATTCTACTTATAACTTGAAATTGTTGAGTGATCCAGATGCAATTAAACTTTTTCGTCATTTGGCATTTCCGCAGGACAGGAGCCTCTATGTGCCAGATGATCTTGTGAACGAGGTAGATCAATAAACTCATATGCATGAGATTTGAATGTATTTGTACATAGTCATATATCTGCTAAAATCACGAGGTAGCTTGGACCCTGAACAATTTTGCCACTTACAAATGTGAAGAGCTTTCATTACTTATTATATACAATTTGGCTTCAATTTTTTCGAAATTCTGTTTTTCTTCTTTCTAACCAAAAAATGAGCTCATTTGTCTGTTTATAATTGAAGGTAGTGAGAGGCTGTGGAGGATTCCCGCTGGCCATTGAAGTGGTTGCCAAATCACTCTATAACAAGCCTGAGTTTAAATGGAGAAGTACAATGAAGAAATGGTCTGAAGGTGAATCTATTTTTGGTTCGAACAGTGAGCTGCTTAAACGTCTCCGAACCAGCTTAGATGCCTTGGAGGAAATGCCTATAGTCAAACAGTGTTACCTGGACTTAGGTTCATTTCCAGAAGATCAAAGGATCCCTGCCTCTGCTCTCATGGATATATGGGTGGAAATGTATAACCTAGATGAAGACGGAGTGTATACCCTTGACAACCTCCTTGAACTCTCCACAAGAAATCTGGCTAATCTTGTACTTACAAGGTATTTAAGCTTCGTCTTGGTCTTCAATGGTACAAATTGCCTCTTGTTATTATGTTTATGCACG
Organism: Ilex aquifolium; assembly: GCA_951799425.1. Taxonomy (NCBI): domain Eukaryota; kingdom Viridiplantae; phylum Streptophyta; class Magnoliopsida; order Aquifoliales; family Aquifoliaceae; genus Ilex; species Ilex aquifolium. The sequence goes on from OX637391.1 coordinate 7,147,129, forward strand.
CTAATTTGTGCATGTCCTTAATGCTAAGAAGAGTAAGATGTGACTGCATTTACCAAGAAGTGGAGGTAGCATAAGTTAACCACAAAGTGAGAGGAACTTATTTAAGGTGGTTAGGGTGGGTAGATAGAAGAATTGGCACCAATGGGCCTTTGGTCCAATGGTACTCCTTGTCTTGTAAAGGCTTTGCCTTCTTGAGGTCAAGGGTTCAAGTCCCTCCTCCTCCTTCCCATTCCCCCTCCAAAAAAAAAAAAAAGATAGAAGAATTGGCAAAAAGAATGTTAGTTGAAGTAGTGAGAAAATACTTCATGACAGATTGTCTCACTGAATAGTCGATCTATGGCAGAGATCAATGGAAAAACAGGATTGATGTGATATTGATACATTTTTTTTCTGATCAATGATTTTGGCGCTGTTTCGTTTCACCTTGCAGCTTAATTTATAGCTAAATAGAATACCAATGTTATGCAGCCTAGTAGACCTGCTCAAAACCAAGATTTTGTGTTTCTTTGTAGTTTTTGACAAAATTATACTATGAAATCTAACTTTAACAGGAAATTAAACAAGAGGGAAACGGCAAGGATACTTGGACTTTTCAAAATTTTCAATGACTGTTTATCTATCCTTGATGCCATTTGTTTCATGGATTGTTGACTGACCTCGTTATTAACAGAATACGCATTGCAAATCATGTGTAGAAATGGACTTTGCCCCCTCCCTGACCCCAATTGAATTTTCATTCACAGAAAAGATGCAAGTGAGGTTGATGACTACTGTAATGAGCAATTTGTCATGCAGCATGACCTACTGAGAGAGCTGGCTATTTATGAGAGTAGCCGAGAGTCCATAGAACAGAGATCAAGAGTGATTCTGGACATAAGTGCTAATAACTTTCCCAGGTGGTGGACTGAACAACTGCAGCAACCCATCCATTCCAATCTTTTATCTATTTCTACAGGTTTGCTTATCTAGTTTTCTCTAAGAAGCATATAAAACCTCATGCGCAATGCTTGGTGTTTTAATCCCTTCTGCGATTATCAATGCTCTAGATCTTGATTGCAGATGAAACATTTTCTTCAAGCTGGTACGACCTACATGTGCCTGAAGTTGAAGTCCTAATACTGAATTTCCGGATTAGGAAATTCACTTTACCCCAGTTCATGGGGAGAATGCACAAACTGAAGGTTCTGATTATTACAAACTATGGTTTTGGTTCAGCTGAACTGAATAACTTGCCCTTGCTTGGTTATTTGTCCAATCTAAGGAGAATCAGGTTAGAACATGTTTCAATTTCTTCCCTTGGTACATCTATATATGAGCTGAAGAATTTGAGGAAAATATCCTTTATTATGTGTGAGATTGGGAAAGCTTTTGATAAGTGTACCATTGAGGTCCCCCATATATGGCCAAATCTGGTCCAGATTGATATTGATTGTTGTGATGATTTAGTGGAATTCCCTTCAGGATTTTGCAATATCATCCACCTTAGGAAACTCAAAATCACTTACTGTAATGAGTTGTGTGTACTTCCCCAAGAAATTGGAAAGCTAACAAATTTGGAAGTCTTGAGGCTTAATTCTTGTAAGAAATTAGCAGTGTTACCAGAGTCGGTTGGAAACCTCCAGAAACTAAGATTACTTGATATATCTGATTGTTCAAAATTGAGCAACATGCCCATGCGAATGGGCGAGTTGTGTGGACTGAGAATGCTACACATGAGAGGTTGCCGGGGATTAGATGAGTTGCCACCATCAGTAATGGACCTTGAACAGTTAAAAACTGTGGTCTGCGATGAAGAGACTGCCTTCCTTTGGGAACCTTACGAGAGTTACCTCACCAATCTGAAGATAAATGTGCTAAAAGAAGATATCAACCTGAACTGGCTTCACAATCTTCATCCATGAGAAAGCTTAATTTGAGAAATGTATCAGGGGTTCACAGGCGTGTTCATTGATTGTCTTTTTCTTTCTTAACCCCTTTTCCTAGGATTGAATTCAAATTATGTACATCTACTACTGAGAAATGTGAAATTCACATTACTTTCTTCAACAGACATGATACACATTGTAATATAACTGGTGTTATTGTTATGTTTTCCCCTTCTTTTCGTGCTTAAAGATGTCAGATATCTCTTGATCGACCCTTATCTGCCCGCGCAACGGGACACATGCAAATGATGTGTATCACTCTTTCAACAATCCGAAAGGTTCCAAATTTGGAAAGTTCAGGGGTTGCATGCTGATGGAGTAATACTACAGTTTCTGAACTTGAAGTAAATGCCGAAATATACGAGTGCATGATGTGATTTTAAGAAAGGTTGACATGCGATGCTATTCAGGACTATCGGAATCAAGCACATGTTGTACAAATCATTCTTTGTATCAGGATATGGTACGATTTGCACCGAGGTTGGGAATGATAAGTGAAAGGATATGCTAGGATTATAATTGATAAAACAGAGTCTCTTGCATTCGGTGGATTGGGAAGTGATCGAGTCATTGCATGGGTCATTGGGTTTTAAGTCCTACATTCCTGCATCAACTGAGCTCCACAACTTGACTTGAAGGTGGAAAAATGAGGTTTACAACAAGACCCTTCAATGGAAGCGAAGGACTTAAATGTGTTTGTAATATGGTCATACCTTTGGCTTTCGTCTCCTGCTCTTCTTTTGAGTATGATAAAAATACGGGTTCTATTTTATATGGCAGAGTCGATAGATATGAAAATATTTAACTTAAACGAACATATAGTACATGATCGAAATGAATGGCAAAGACGGATTCATATAGTCGACCTTAAATGATTGGGAAATAAGATTCGGTTTAGTTTGATTTGATTTAAAGTGGATAGATGAAGTTTCTTGTCTGATCCCGTGACTCAAGTCTTGTTTTGATATTTGATTGGTGTTCCTATTTGCCACATGTCTATGGTGAACGGGCAACACTTAGGTTGTGTTTGTTAAAATTGAAAGCTGAAGTCTAAAAACTGAATGCTGAATTTGTGGACTGTTTGGTATCCACTGAAATTTAAGTACTAAATTAAACCAAGCTGTTTGATAATTACACAGAGCTAACGTCTGAAAATAAATTAATTTTTAGTTTTACCCTTCAATTCTTTAATTTAAAATTTTTTATAAAATATGATTTTATCCAATAAAAAATGACAATATTTCAAAATCAATTTAATTCATAATATAAATCATAATCACTATTATCATATTATAGTCTACATTTAACCAATAACCAAAAAAAAAAAAGAACAACAACAAATAAATAATTAAATCACAATAAGTGAACAATAACAAATTGAATAACACAATAAGTGAACAATAACATCTGATCAAAAAATAACATCTGAATAACATAACAAGTGAATAATACATCTGATAAAAAAATAATTAATAAATAATCGAATTACAATAAGTGAACAATCACAATAAGTGAACAATAATAAATTGAATAACACAATAACTGAACAATAAAATCTAATTAAAAAAAATAAGAAAGAAAGAATAACAACAAATAAATAATCGAATCACAATAAGTGAAGAATAAAAAATTAAATAACACAATAAGTGAACAATAACATCTGACCATAAAAATAACATTTAAATAACAAAATAAGTGAACAATAATATCTGATAAAAAAATAAATAATAGCTAATAAATAATCGAATAACAATAAGTGAACAATAATAATTGAATAACACAATAACTAAACAATAACATTTGATAAAAAAAAAAAAAAACGACAAATAAATAATCGAATCACAATAAGTGAACAATAACAAATTAAATTACACAATAAATGAAAAAAAAAAGTGAAGAATAACCTCTGATAAAAAATGAATAAATAATAAATAATCGGATAACAATAAGTGAACAATAATAAATTGAATAACACAATAAATGAACAATAACATCTAATTAAAAATAAATAAATGAATAAATAATCGAATTAAAAAATAGAATAAATTAAATCTCATTAATAATATATTTGTGTGTGCAATTTGTGCTTGTGTGTGGGTGATTTGGGTGCGTGGGTGTGTGTGCAATGCTTGTCTGTGTGTGCGTGTGGTTGTGTCCAGTGAAAGTGTGTGTGCGTGCGCAGTGAATGTATATTTGCAGCACACGAGCGAAGGAATAAAAAAAAAAAAAGAAGAAAAAGACCTGTCGTTGAAGAAGACGATTGACAAGGAGAATAGATTGGTTAAGGGTTTTGGAGAGAATACTAATTAGAGTTTTAATAGTATTGTAAAATATTTCAGGGTATAATTGTCAGATTATAAATATTATTAAAAATGATTTTATTGAACGCTTTCACCTTTCAAAATTAAGTAAGGGACCTCCTACTTAATATTGTAGCCTATTTTAAAGGAGCACTTAACATATTAAGAAAATTGAAATTTTAGTTATCAAACGAGCTTAATTAATAAGTGTCAAATACATTCATTTTAAATGCTGAATTTGAGTTAACAAACACACCCTTTAGACTGCAATTGAAAGCTGCGCTCGCAGCTAAGGCCGAGGCCATTGAGCCGCGGCTGCAAAATTTGATCCATTGCCTTTTCTTTAGTATTTATTTTTTTAAAAAATTTGCTTTTTGTTTTTTTATGTAATATATATATAGTAGCACGATTATAGCAACTCTGCACTATAGTCTCTAGTGGATATTTTTTACGTAGATCGTTGGATTACAATCTAATGGCTACCAAACAAAGATGCTCAAAATTTATTTTCAAAACCTACTTAATTTAGTTCTTAACTAAATAGGAAATATCTATGACTTATTGGTTGTGATCAAGTCTTTTATAAAAGTCTTAAAGGTTAATAAATAAAAAAATTCTTGATTCCTCTTAAATATTAACGGATCGACCCAATGACCAGAGATGATTTTTATCTTTACCCATCTATTAAAAATTCTAACCCAATGAGCGAATGTTCCCCAAGCTTCATGTGAAAGAATTACTGCTAGTCTGAACCATTGTTGTACTGCTACGATGGTTTTACCCATCTAATTTATTATATCTTTTTGGGTTAAATAAAAATAAACACAATGGGTTATGTATTTCCAATTCTTTGGTCAAATTACCAATTATTCCTCTTTTTCATTTTTTTTGGTTCATTATATCAACACTACTTTGTCCTCTTAATACCACAATTTTACAATTATTAGTGCTTATTAAGTTTAAAATTAGGATTGCATATCAGTAATCCTCGCATAAGCATTGTAAAAAATAAATGTTTCATCGATAGAATTGAATTTTTTCATAAAAAATGGTTTTACATATGTAGGCACAGAAGATATGATTTCAATCTCTTCTATATTTGTTGCTATGTCAATTTTCCACACTTGCATAAAAAACTTGTTGAATTGATATAATATAACTACACATCAAATTACCTCCAAAAAACAAAAAATCTGCAATTGATTACCAACTTTAAAAAGACATGGACAAATAATATCTATACAGTGGAATTTGACAAACAGCACTTTTGTCCCCAATTAAAAAAAAAAGGCTTAAGCATTAAATTGAAATTCAAAAAATGAAACTGGTTTATTAAATTAATATGCCGAACATAACTCATTAATACCACCACTTTTAGGGGCTGTTTGGTATGAGGGTTTGAGAGGGGTTTGGATTGTGGGTTGGGGAATAAACCCCTTAAACCCATGTTTGGTAAACCATGTTTGGTAACACATGTTTAGGCTAGGGTTTGAAAACCCAGCCCGTTGGATGGCCAGGTCATGAAACCCATGGGGGGCAGGGGGGGGGGGGGGTTTCATATGGGGTTAAGGGGTTTAACATACAAATGACATTTATACCCTCATATATCATATATATCTCATATATACAAATTGGTTAAGGGGTAAAATAGTCATTTATATGCAAATATATTATCATAATAATCATATATCCCTGCGCATACCAAACATGGCTATAGACAGCATTGAATGTTGAATCCCATTTTTGAATCTCATCTTTGGGTCAAACCCGAGTTTAGACAATTCAATCCAAACCCATCCCAAAAAACATATCAAACAAGCCTTAGACTTTTAACCTAGAAGCTACATCACCAAGCCTTTAACAACCCATTATTTAAGCAACTAAACAATTAAGTGACTAATTGATTAAACTATTCTAATAGCTTAAGTGCAGCAAAGGGCATGAATCATGACGAAATTACCTGAGTCAATGAATAGACGACAAGAATAGTCGTCAGGAGGGTTTGAGTACAAGAGTTGTAGTTGGTAGGAGATTGACGTGAAAGGAGATGGGCTTGAAGAGCTATTTTTAGTTTTTTTTTAATCCAAACGGGTATATAATAAATTAGGTGGGTAATATAGATATGAGATAAAAATAGTCAAGATCACTAGGTTCGATTCGTTCAATACTAATTAATACAAAAAGAATTTTTTTTTTATTAACCTTAAAAGCTTTCTTTATAGGACTATATTACAATTAATAAGTCATATATATTTCCTATTTAGTTAAGAACTAAAGGTAAGTTTTGACAATAACTTTTGAGCATCTTTGTTTGGCAGTCATTAGATCATAATCCAACAGTCTATGTAAAAAGTACCTACTAAAGAATACGGTGCAGAGTTTTCATGATCATTCTACTATATATATATATATATATATATATATATATATATATATATATATATATATATATATATATATATATATATGCACCCTCATATGAAAGGGTTTGGAATGATATGTGAAATTCGAAAAAAGTTTCTTAAATACTTATCTCATAGCCCGTTAAATAAATATTGTTTGGATGCTCTCATAAAATATCACCTTAATACAAAGAAATTTATGAAAAAATGTATTTGCATGGTCGATAAAAAAAATACTTACATGTATTACAATTACTAATATACCCTAATTGCAAAATATATAAATATTAGTCATAACTCGTGTCTGAAAGCACGATGAATCATAAAATTCGAACAACCAAAAAATCGATCCCACTATATCAAAATTTTTCAACATGTGTATATTATCGTATATGGATAATATTTGAAATAAAAATTAATCAAATATTAAATGATTAAACATGTGATAGATATGAGTGATGTGATGTTTTTAAGAGGAAAAATATGTAGGGAATAAAAATTTAACTTGCTATGTGTTTTATTATATAGATTTTTAATACCAATGGTGTTTGTGAAGCTGACGATAGTAGTGGTAAGATGACAATGGTGGTGGTGGTGGTGGTTGTAGCAATGACGACGGTGGTGCTATGATAAGAGCGGTGGTGATAATTCGACAACTCTAATGGTGATGGTGGACGTGAAACAGAAAAGTGTTTTTGTGTAAAATTCTTACTATAGGAGTAGGGACTTTTGTTTGTTAATTGTGAGGTTGTTTAAGTGGTAAAACATATTTTAAGTTGTTCAAAAGTATATTAAATGAGATTTCCCACATACCAATTTTTTGGTCTAAAATGCTTGCAATAAATCATAAGATTCCAAAAAAAATAAGCTTTTTAAAATCATCACAAATATACTATATATGTAGTAAGATGCATATGCATCACTTTTGAGAATAATAGTAATGAAGGGGAGCATGATGAAGAAAATTAGATTAGACAACAGAAATTATAATATGTTGATTATCGCAATAATATTAGATTACAACCTTCAAGAGCCTGCACTGGCAGAGCCAAGAATATAGTCCTAGGGTAGGCACACTTTAACTATAAATTTTACTTTGTCGTTCCCACACCCTTTTTGCATTATAAATCATATATTACTATACTAACCAAATAGATATCCAAAAAAACAAAAAGAAGAAGAAGAAGAAGAAAGAAGGAAAATACTAATTTTCATAAAAGGGTTAGACTTAGGGTCAATTTTTAGAAACAATCAAAAAGGACTAATAAAATCCCAAAAATTTACTACCTAATTCACAGCTGAACAAGTCAAAAAATTACAATAGTATCTTCAAACACTGAATTTTTAAAAAATAATGTTTTTCAAAAAACAAAGACTTACAATCAGAGAGTCACAAGAGTTCGACAGTCGAAAGATGTAACGAGGAGAGAAAATGAAATACTTCTTTCTTCTCTTAATCTCTAAGTCTCCAACATGATGTTGCTGGTGCAGTGGTGCAGGAGACTTCGTTCCTTTCTTTTTCACTTTGCTCGGCTTTGGAAAGAAAATAATAAAGGACAAAGGACAAATGAGTGGGCCAATAATTTGTGACTTCACATTTTTTTTTTTTTTTTGGTTTATTGACTTCAGAGTTTTGTTATGGAATTGGGCCTTGTTTTTTCTCCTAGTATCTTGTACCTAACATCTTTGACCTAATTAATTTTATTTTATCTAAAACTCATCAAAGTGGGTCCAACTGAAATACAACTTATTTTTTTCAGGGAGGCCTGGCCCTACCTCCCTCTGCCACTAAGAGTCTGATTGATTCTTAAAAATACTAAAACAATTGGAATTGAAAGAGAAATTGTCTCTGAATTTTATTCAAAATAATCCAAAATTATTGAATATGTTTTCATCACAATATAAAAATAAGAAACCTTAATAACCCTAAATTAGCAAAAAAATCAAATAAATATGCAATATTATGAAAATACCCAAACAACGAATAAAAAAACATAAAAGTGTCATCAACGTAATTTTTTGGCTTAAAAATGACTGCATTAAAGGGTTCAATCTTTGCTCAGATCACCGAAAGTTTTGCAGAATGGGATTTTTTGTAAGTTTCTAACACTGTCGCAAAAATCAGCGTTGTTTTCGACAATCTTGATCTATCATGTAGTCTTCTATTAAACATGGCGTATTAAACATACAATTGGGATGGACCTGAGGGTCGGAACTCCTAGTGGTTAAATCCCTATAGTGATACCCTTGGGTAGGGGTGTCCATGGACCGGGTTACCCACGGGTCCCGTTACCCGACCCTAAAAAATAGGTCCGAAGCCCGATAGGCCCGATAATTAGCCCACCCGAGCCCGAGCCCAATATCCTTAAAAAAAAGGACTTGGGTTTGCCCCCAAACTCATTACCCGGCTCGAAGCCCGGCCCAAGAGCCCGCCCGTCAAACCCGCCCGTAAGCCCAGCTCACTCACCCTTCCTTTGAAAAAAAAATTATACTTTTAAACCATTAAATTTGAAACTTTAAAATAAGTCTCCTAATATCGAAATTTAAAGTTTTAAAAATTTAGATATTATAAATAATGTATTATTTTTTTTTCCATGTATTAATCATATAAGTTTTAAATGGTAGAATAATGAAAACGACATATAAGTTAGTAGATGCCAACCTAGTTGAGATTTATTCATTCTATTGGATGTAGTTCATTATTTTATTTTTTTCCATTTTGACTTTACTTTTGATTTAAAAATATAATTTACATAAATATTAAGTTACAAAAATATTCATTATTTTTAAATAAAGATATATGTAAAAAAAGCCCGCAAGCAGGCCCGCCTAATAGGCTCACGGGTTGGGCTGTGGGTAGCCTACCCCTACCCGAAGCCCAGCCCGGTCTTCCCGATAACTCACTTGGGTAAGGGATTGGGAATACACTACCCAGGCCAGGCTCGAAAAAAATTTCGCGGGCCTAACCCGGCCCATGGACACCCCTACCCTTGGGTGCCGAGTTCGAAACTCCCCCTTTCCTTGTGCAATAACATCAACCCAAAAAATGAAAAGAAAAGAAAAACATGCACCTAGGATGAAAGCATCACTATTATTCATTGAAATAAACCACTCCTTCAATGTATCAAAATAAGTTGTATCACTATAGCATGCTTAAGGATAACAAGAACACTTAATGCCAGATTAGCCCTATCCAATTGATTTTTTTAATTTTTGATTTGTTACATGTGTCTAGGCTTGTGCCGATTACTCTTTCTACTAACCACCGTAACTTGAACTGGGATAGATCATGTCCTTTAAGGGACAAGGGTAGCTAGCCCTTAAAATATGAGAAGAGATTGAACCTGAGATCTCTAAATTATCAAAGGCCAGACCTAATCACTGAACCACTCCTAAAAATTTCTATGCGGTTGATTGATTTGTTACTTCATGTCAAATAAAAAGTGTATATAATAGGAGAGAACTAGGCTCCAATCAAAACAATCAACATGGTAATGTAACCACTCATCCACCTTCCCCCACCTTCTATAACTTCTCACTATCTATCTTCATTCAAATTTCCTTGAATCCATAAAATGTTCTAGCCAAAAAATTCTCAAATACATATGGTGATATTTTTTGTTTGAGGAATCACCATATATAAAATGGAATGAGATTATAAATTTCGTATGCATTGTACATGACTACTGTTATAGTATATATATGTAGTGGCTATACTATTATATGTAACATTCAATTTCTATGGGATATTTTTTGAAACCTTCCTTCATATATTTGAGTATACTTCATATAATAAACCTTCCTTACTTTTTCGGTGTCGATACCGCCGGTCATTACTTTTTATAATAAAGTTATAATTTTGAACGGAAAAGTTACAACTGTTCAAGGGAATGGTCATGATCGATCACAGACATCCATGATCGATCATGAACTCTCGGTATCGATCCTAACCTTCCATAATCGATCATACCCTTTAAAGTTCTAATTTACACCTCAAAAAAATTATAATTTAACCTTAAAAAATTATAATTTTTGGTACGGTACAATTTGTGGTACTGTAGCCTTTCCCACATCGGAGTAGCTTGAATGTCACATTCGTCATCTTCAATATTGTTGTTAAATTAGCCTCAACTTGTAACGGTCTTAATCCGAATTATATAAATAAAAAACTCACCATCAACCATAATACTCAAGGCCAGGGGACCATTATTCTTTTTGCACATTCGTCATATATTTTTGCACCCCCTATATGAAATTAATATATATACATAAAATGTCATGACACACATTATTTACTTTTCGTTCATTTTTTTTTAATTTTAGATGAGTGGATTTTATTGAATTTGAGAAAAAATTAGTATCTATGTTCTTTTCTTACTTATACTTTTCTTCTTAACTAAATGTAATGTTTTATTCATCCTTTCACTTTTTCATAAGAGAAGGGAACAGATAAGAAAAAATATAAAAAGAAGAGTGATCTAGATTCTTTGCAGTATTTTTTTTTTGGTATTTTTTTTCTCTTTAGTAGATTGTGATACATTATTAGTGAAATATCTATCAAGAATTAAAATTTCGTTTTGAAACGTTCAAAATGTTTTCGTTTTCAAGGAGATTGAAACAAATCAGTGATGAAATCGAAATTTCAATGTTTCGAGGTGTTTCAAAATTTTTGAGGTGTTTCAAGATATTTCGACAGGTATCCACATTATTTCGGAATGTTTCGAGATATTTTTTCAACCAATATTTTCAACAAAATTTGAAAATAAATTCTCATTTTTTGTATTTTGTTTCCATTATGTTTTTAAAATATTTTTATTTTCTAAGCGACTGAAACATTGCACCGAAACAAAAATTTTGATCCTTGGTATCTACTTAGGCCATCTCTAATCTTAAGTCAACATTTGATTAAAAATGTGAATTCGACACAAACCACTTCAATTGACAAGCTCAAATTTAATGGAGAACAAGCTTCAATTTAAAAGAATGTGAAATATAACTATTGAATTTCTAAATGAGGGTAAAATATTACCATCGAAGATTTAAGAAAATATTTGAGTCTCTTTTTAATTTGGAAAAAAAAATTGAATCAACTTTCATTTGATATGAGTTTAAATAAATAATTAGAGCTTATTTTTAGTGTATTTTTATTCAAATTTACTCTAGTTCTTTACTCAAATCCATACAAAAATAAAGAGATACTCAAATTTATCCTTAAATTTTTAATGATCAGATTTAACCATTCTTTAAAGATCCAACAAATATATTTCACCTTATTTTAATTTGAGTTTATCTTTTTTTTAAAAAAATTTAAGTTTCTCATACTTTAAATTTGAATTTCTCCGTTAGAATGCTTTGTATCATATTAATTTTTTTTATTCAAATAGTGACTAAAATTTAAGTCAAGACTAGAGTTGACCTTGTGTGGGATAAATCATAAATATTGAGGGTAAATTATGTATATCTGAGATAAAATGAAGGTAAAACATTAAAAAGTGGTAATTGGAATCCATATATTTTTTGTTTAAGTGGATGACATCTCATCTACAATTGAAATTGATGATTTGTCATCCACAGTTTTTTATTTTTTTTTTGAATTATATGTATTTTTTTTTATAAATATTCATAGGATATACGATATATATGTATTTCTTTTCGTTAATAAAATTGAAAAAAAAACTGAAGAAAAAGAAGAAGAAGACAATGGTGGAGATGGATCCAATCCAAACCTTTTCGCTGTCGGCCTAAAGCGAAAGGGATTAAGAAGGCTGGGTTAGAAAATAAGAGAGAGGAAATGGAGGCCGTTGACCTTCTTTTTCACACAATTGGGGTCTTTTCATATTCTTAATGAAACAATGACCAATTCATGGCATGACGCCATTGCTAAAGATTGCTCTGTTTTTTTTAATTTAATTTTAATAAAATGCTGAAACTTGTGTAAATTATTCTTCCAAGTTTGAATATTAATTACAGTAATTCAAATGGATTTAAAATATATTCCAAAAAAACGAAGGTAACTAAAGGGGGTATGGGAATGAGATTTTTTTTTTTTAAAGATAATGGGAAAATTTTGGTTTATCTCCGGTGAGTAGAGATGTATTTATGTTATTCAGTTTGTAAATCCGATCGAAATTGAGGACAAACTCCGAATACATAAACTGATCTCTTAATCCATATATAAGTTAAATCAGAATTTGAACTTCATCGATCCACACCATAAATTTGGATACAGTTCGTGCACACAACCTAGATCCCTTCTACCGACTAATCACTTTTATTTTTTCTAGAAACTTGAGCAATACCTTGGGTCAAAGGCCCGTTGAAAGCTCTGTTTGCTTGGGACAAGTCACGGTTGTGAACGTGGGAATTTCCAGCTCCGCCGCCCACCGCTGACGGTATTCGGAAACACCCCCAGAAGAAACTCTTCTTTACCTATTAAATAACTCAGAATCCAATGCCTTTGATCGTATAAAAGTCGTCGACTTCAATGTGAACTTCCCCATTAATTTCTTAACCAACCCCAACCCGCCATTCTTTTTTCGCATTATTATCTTGCAAGCAACCCCACAAATAGCTTGAGAAACACAAGATCTGAAAACCAAGTTCGAATTTCAATCCATCGTTTTGATTGTTAGAGCTTGTTTGGAGTATAGATGGCTGACGCTCTGTTTGGAGGGGCTGCTTTGGGAGCAGTGTTTGGTGAATTGCTCAAATTTGTTATAGATGCTGCCAAACAAGCCATCAATTTCAAGTCCACTCTCAAACGCCTCGAAAGAACTTTAACTGCGATAGAGCCAGTTTTCACTGAAACAGTGAAGCTGAACAAATTGTTGGATGCTCGAAAAGAAGAAACAGATGGCTTCATCAAACACCTGGAAGACGGAAAAGCGCTAGTTGAAAAGTGCTCCAAAATCAAAAGGTGGAATGTGTATGATAAAAGAAATTACAATGAGAAGCTTAACGATCTACACAGTTCATTGGTTTCGTTCTTTCAGATTGATGTGCAAGCACAGTTAGCCAGGGACACTAGGAAGATTTTGTTGGGTGTGAACAACGTGGATGAGAAAGTGGAAAAGATACTCTCGATTTTGGAAAATGGCGGTGGAGTTCGTCATTCAAATGGGTTTTCTGGTTGTTGTGGGGTTCCAGGAGTTCCGAGTTTTGTAGTTGGATTGGATCTGCCACTTGAAGAGTTGAAAGTGATGCTGCTTAAGGATGGAGGGTCAGTGGTTGTGCTTTCAGCTCCTGGAGGGTGTGGGAAGACTACACTGGCGAAAATGCTCTGTTGCGATGACGAAATAAAAGGTAAACGCGAAAATTATCATATAGTAGATGCAGTTAAATCAAATCCAGCCGTGCGAGTTTAGATTTAAAGTTTGTTACTCCAACAAGTATATTTGTAGGATATATTCCTTCTGAAGTTTCTACAAATTATCAGTGAATGCTGCATTGGAACTTTCTGACATTTTAGAATGTTCTTGTGTTGGACAGCGATATATGAGGCCAATATCTTCTTTGTCAACGTTTCGAAAACACCCAACATTAGTGTCATTGTTCAGAATCTATTTCAACATACGGGTTATCATCCGGTGCCTGAGTTTCAAAGTGATGACGATGCAATCAACAAACTGGAGATCTTGCTGAGACAAATAGGACAGCATCCAATATTGCTTGTTCTGGATGATGTATGGTCTGGATCAGAATCCCTTATCCACAATTTCAAGTTTCAAATACCAGGATACAAAATCCTGGTTACTTCAAGATCTGATTTACCAGGTTTTGATTCAACATATAAATTGAAATTGCTGAATCATCAGGATGCGGTTACTCTTTTTCGTCACACAGCATTTCCGCAAAATGGGAGCACCTATGTTTCGGATGATCTTGTGAACAAGGTAGACCCAAAAACTCGTGTGAGACTGAATTTATTGGTCATATATACATCTACTACTTATTTCTCATGCCTGAAGGTACGGAGTAATAAAAAAAATGGTTAACATATTTGTATTCACATTCAAAATCAAATCACAAACATAGAGGAGAGATAAAGAAATTTAAGCACCGATTGTAGTGGGAGTGAGCGGTAGTAGTGGTGGTGGACGACAGTGGTGATGGTGGGAGACGGTGATGGTTGTGGTGGGTAAGGCGACGACCATGGTGGTGGTAGTAGTCGTGGGTGACAATGGTGATGGTGGTGGTGGATTTTGCGTGACGATGATGGTAGTCACAGCCGTGGGTGACAACGGTAGTGGTGGTGGTGGGTGTGGGTGGTGGTGGACGACGATGATGGTGGTTGGCAGTGATGATGGTGGTGGTGGGCGACGATGGGTGCTTCTCGGCGACAGTGTGATGGGTGATAGCGAGTGGCGGCAGTGATAAGTGTGGTGGGGATAGGTGACAGTGGGGTGACTGCAGTGATGGGCGATGACAGGTGGTGGTGGTGGTAGGTGATAGTGGCTGGTGGCGATGGTGGGCGACGATGGGTGGTGGTGGGTGCTGACGGTGGGCAACGGTAGTAGTGGGATGATGGTGGTACTGGTAATAAATATAAAAATAAGATGACGATGGTGGTGGGTGGTGGCCATGACCAACGATGATATCAATAGGTGGCGAGTGGCGATGGTGGTGGTGGTGGTGGCGGTGGGGCAATGAGGGTGGGGTGGGGGTGGAGGTGGAGGTGGAGGTGGGGGCAGTGGCAATGGTGGGGGTGGCTGTGGTGTGTTGGCGATGGTGCTGGTAGTTGTGATGGTCATGGGGATGGGGGTGGTGGGGGTGGTAGAGGTGATGGTGAGACAATAGTTGTAGTGCTAAGGTGCGACAACAGTGACGATTAAGGATGGTGGTGGTGGGGCGGTAGAAGTGGTGGGACGGTAGTGGTAGTGATGATGGTGGGGTGGTGGTGGTAGTGGTGGGCAGTGGTGGTAGTGGTTATGGTGGTGGTGGGGCAATGAAAATGGTGATGGTGGTGGTAAGGTGGTGACAGCGGTGGTGGTGGTTGTGATAGGGTGGTGGGTATGGTAAGGTGGCGATAGTGATTGTGACGGCGACGATGGTGGTGGCAATGGTGGTGGTGGTGGTGGCAATGATGGTGGTAGTGGTGGAAAGGTGGTGGTGGTGGTGGTGGTGGTAGAGGTAGTGGTGGGACAGTTTCAAACACTATTTTTTTTTTAAAGTATTTATGAGAAATAATTCATAAAAGTACTTTTAAAAAGTCACTTCAAACATAGCTTTAGGATCTATTTTTCCTATTAAATTTAGAGTGTTAATATTAGCCGTTAGATTAATTTTAAAGTAAAATTTAAAACGATCTCAACCGCGAATAGCAAAATTCATTTTGTTTATCTTTTGAGATTTGAATTGTATTGTACTTTATTATATAGATCTGTTAATATCATGATGTGGCCGGGACCCGGGGGCGGCCCAAGGTCAAGCGAGGCCTAGGCAAAATTTTCATATGAGACTCTATTAATATTTTGTCTATTTCTATATTTTATTTTTAATTATTATAATTTTTTATGTTTTAAAAAATTATTTTTTAATTTTTTAAAAAAATTAAAATATTGATCAAGTTTTTTTACTCAAGTTTTGACAATAAATTTTTTAATAGTTAATATTGTTAATTCATTCACTCTTAGTTGATAGTAAATAAAATTTCATCAATTTAAGTTTTCAACAAATAATTTAATAATAGAATATGTGAGTAAAGAATAATTTTAAGATAATAAATAATTATTCTTCACCCATGAGTAATGTGCACGCATGAAGTACAAAACTTTAATAACATAGACAATTTAAGTATAAATTATTTGGACTGAAAATTTATATTTAGACAGAAAAAGAATCAATTTTATAGATTTTCACCACAAGAAATAATGAATATAAATTTTCTATGTGAGTGAGTGAAATACAACTATGAACACATCCAAAATATTTAAAAAAATTTAAATCAAAGCTCACACGAAGGAGTAATTTTGGACCCAAAAAAATAAGATATTGATTTGAACTATTAAAATTTGAGTTCTAAAAATTTAAATCATATCTAAAATATAAAAAATAAAAATAAAAAGAACTATTATACTAAAGTGGTAAATTTTATGGAGGCCTCTAAAATTTGAGTTTAACCAAGTAGAAAGTAATTTTAGACCTAATAAAATTAGATACTGATTTGAATTAATAAAATTTGGGCCCTAAAAATTTTAATCATATCTAAAATATAAAATAAAACATAAAAAATTAGACCTATTATACTAAAGGAATAAATATTGTGGGGGCACTCTAAATTTTGGGGCCCTAGGCAAGCAACTTAGACCAAATCACTCATTTGCAACCTTGAACAGTGTTTTGACATTCCCTGAATTATAAATCTGTTCGACTGACAGGTGTCAAAATGGGGTGTCATTTTCATATTTTCATTTATCAATCTATATGAATCGTTGAATCTATATTTATTGTTGGATCATTCAACAATTTAACGGATCTATATTTATCAATCTATTTACAATCTCTCCCTTTCTCTCTCTAGAGTTGCTAAAATTGCAACTCCAAGAGCATTATTACCATTTTCCAACCCTTGATGCCACCCTCTTTGGAGTGAAATTTGAATTTGGGATAATATTTTGACGGTTATGAAATTGCCAATCCTAATACCACTCCCTTTTGGAGTTCCTCTTAGTTGCCTTAGGGTTGGAACGGCCCTGCTGGGACCCTGAACAAGTTTTGGAAGAACTTTCCTTATTTCTGAAAAGCAATTCCGTGTCAACTTTTCGTTCGTTTTTCTTTGCTCTAAAAGTAAAATGATTTTATTTGGTGGCATTAATTGCAGGTGGTGAGAGGCTGTGGAGGATTTCCACTGGCCCTTGAAGTGGTTGCCAGATCACTCTGTAACAAGCCTGAGGTGAAATGGAAAAGTACGTTGAAGAAATGGTCTGGCGGTCAGTCTATTTTTGGTTCAAATAGTGATCTGCTTAAACGTCTCCAAACCAGCTTAGATGCCTTGGAAGAGATGCCTATAGTCAGAGAGTGTTTCCTGGACTTGGGTTCATTTCCTGAAGACCAGAGGATCCCTGCTTCTACTCTCATGGATATGTGGGTGGAAATGTATGACTTTTATGAAGACGGCTTGGATACCCTTGAAAACCTCGATGAACTCTCCACAAGAAATCTGGCGAATCTTATACTCACGAGGTACTTAACTTCCTATTTGTCTTTAAAAGTACCAATTGCTTCTTGTTGTGATGTTTCTTGCTCATTAATTTATGTATGTGATAACTGCAAAGAAGAGTAAGATGTGAATGCATTGTGGTAAAATGTGGAGGTGGCATACGTTAAGCACAAGATGAGAGAAAATCATTTAAGATGGCTGCATAATAAGAGGAAGAAGGCAAGGATACTTGAACTGTTTGCTTTTTTTCAATAATTGCTTATCCTTATCTTGCTGCCCTTTGTCTCATGGATGCTTGATTGACTTTGTTGTTAATGAAGTAAGGATGGGATATTACTTGTGTAATGTGTAGTAGTGGACTTTCTCCCTGACCAACCAATTGCATTTTCGTTCACAGAAAAGATGCAAAAGAAGTTGATGACTACTGTACTGAGCAATTTGTCACGCAGCATGATCTACTGAGAGAACTGGCTATTTATGAGAGTAGTCAAGAGCTCATGGAACAGAGACCAAGATTAATTGTGGACATAAGTGCAAACAACCTTCCAAGGTGGTGGAGGGGAAAAATGCAGCAACCCATAAATGCCCGTCTTTTGTCCATTTCTACAGGTTTGCTTATCTCATTTTCAGTAAGAAGTACATGATATGAAACCTCATGCAATGTTTGGTGTTTTACGTCATTTTCCAATTGTCAATGTCCATAATCTCAATTGCAGATGAGACATTCTCTTCAAGCTGTTGCAACCTTGAACTACCTGAAGTTGAAGTACTAATACTGAACTTTCGGACAAGGAACTTCACTTTACCCCAGTTCATAGTGGGAATGGACACACTAAAGGTTCTGATTATTACCAACTATGGTTTCGGTTCAGCTGAACTAATTAACTTGCCGTTGCTTGGTTATTTATCCAATCTAAAGAGAATCAGGTTTGAACATGTTTCGATTTCTTCCCTTGGTACATCCATATTAGAGCTGAAGAATTTGACGAAAATATCATTGATTATGTGTGAGATTGGGAAAGCTTTTCAGAATTGTGACCTTGAGCTTCCCAATATATGGCCAAATCTTGTGCAGATTGATATTGATTGTTGTGATGATTTAGTGGAATTCCCTGCCGGACTGTGTAATATCATCAATCTTAAGAAGCTCAAAATCACATCATGCCATGAGCTGCTTGTACTTCCTCAAGAATTTGGAAAGCTAACAAATTTGGAAGTATTGAGGCTTCATTATTGCAAGAAATTGCCAAAGCTACCAGAGTCTATTGGAAACCTCCAGAAATTAGAACTTCTTGATATATCTGATTGTTCAGGATTGAATAAAATGCCAACGCAGATGGGCGAGTTGTGTGGTCTGAGAACGCTTCACATGAGAGGGTGTCGGGGACTAGGTGAGCTGCCACCATCAGTAAAGAAACTTGGGCAGTTAAAAGATGTGATATGTGATGAAGACACTGCCTGCCTTTGGGAACCTTATAAGAGTTACCTCACCAATTTGAAGCTAAATGTGCTAAAAGAATATCCCAATCTCAGGTGGCTTTGAGAAATTTGTTGGGGGTTCACAGGTATGTTAATTGATGCTCTATTTTTAACCTTCTTTTCATGGAATTCAGTTCAAAACATTTACATCTACTGTCTTTATTAGACAATGAATTTGCATGACATTCTTCGACAGACATGATACACATGGTGCTATTTTGATTATTGTCCTTGTATTTTCCCTTTTTTCATGCTTAAAGATGGTTAATATCCCCTTAATCAATCCCCCTACTTGCACATCTATTGCTAAACATGCATGATGATTTTCATAGGTCTTGTCCACCTTGCAACTTTTTTTTTTAGATGGATTTTGCACTTAGCTGTTGATTAACATGTTGGTAATCAAACAAGTTAATAAGATGGTTGGCTCAGATCAGTATCCTTTCCTTTGGGTTGTGCACTTATGGTTAGGGTGGCAATTTATGACACAACACAAAAACACGACTCGAAATCAACACGAAATTAGTGAGTTAGAGTTGGCCATTTCTCGACACGAACCCGTATATGACACGACCCGTTAACATGAATAATAAATAGGTTAAGTTAGTGTCAAACACGAATAACACAAAATTGACACGATTAACAAGTTTAAGTAATATTATAAGAATAAAATGTTAATTTTTTATTATATTTTATTAAATAGTGACTTAATTCTTGTACAAAAAAAATATTTTTACTCATTTTTATTATTATATTTATTAAGTTAATTTTTAGTTTATAGAAAAAATATGGGTATAAGTTCGATTAAATTATAATGAAATTTTAGACAAAAATTGAGCGTTAAATTTTTTATTCATGGATTATATGGGTCAACACGAATACGACACGAAAATAAATGGGTCGACACGACACGACATAATTAGTTAAATGAGTTAGGTTAAGATTAACTAATACTTGACACCAATCCGAAATTATACGATACGAAGCCGACGTGACCCAATTGCCACCCCTTCTTAATGGTTTGTTAACATAGGTCAATGGACTTGGTGCATAAGCAAACCAGCACAGTAAGGATAGTGGGTCAATAACATTTAACTTTCTGTCGTACTTTCTTAGTGGCTAAGCATTAACACATCAAAGGAATGTTAGTGTCAAGGCAGCAATGGTGTTATAATTTTGTTTGTTAGTTATTCCTTGACAATAAAACCAACTAGTCCCCCCACCAATGCCTGCACTTGCTGTTAGTTACTCAATAACATCCTTTTTTCTATTGGGATGTTTTCCCATTCGTTTTTCGACTTTCTGTTCTTTTTTTTGTCTATAAATGCATTTTTCTCTTATAATTGAATTAAATAGATATGCTTTGATTTGAGCTAATAAACTATGTTTTGATTTATCAGATACGAATCTGACGTATTGGAAGAGAGAACGTACTGCTGCAGCAGTTTCGAGAAATAATCAGACATGAATATTTGATTGTATTTCTTATGAGCATGTACTTTGCAACTTTGGTATGTACTTATGTGTGGATGGTTTGATTATATGGTTTTCGAACATGAATATTTGGATTGCATTTTTTATTAGCATGTACTCTACAACTTTGGTATGTATTTAATGATGCGTGGATGGTTTGATTATATAGTTTTCGATATAATATCTTCATTTGAAAAACAATTATTTTCGCATTTATTTTTCTTTTGTGTTGGAATCGTTGCATTTGATTTTTGACATATATTTATATTCAATTATATGTATGATTATGGATGTGAGGGAAATATTAGTAATTGTAATATAGATAAGTACTTTTTTATTAACCATCTAAACACACTTTTTATTAAATAATTTTTATTTAAGTACTTTTTTTAATAAACATTCAAACGGTGTTTATTTAGGGAAGTGTTTTTTTAATAAAATATTTTTCAATAAATAATTACATAAAAAATATTTTTTGAATTTCATAAGTCATCTCAGACGTCATCTTAAATTACGGAGGGAACTTAAGCATCCATATTTCTTTTTCGCCATTGTTGACGGCAAGTTTGATGTATTGTGACTTAGGCGTCAACGGCTCGAGTGACAAAAAAAATAATTTATTCACATACAGAAGTAAATACTGTATACATATGAGGCTCTTCCGATTTCACACTGTATACAAATTGTTATCACAGCCGAATATGGGAAAAATTGGATATTGGATGGTGATAATATTTGTTTCATTACTATATGTATTCGTTAAATATTTACTCAAAAATTTCAAGGTAGTTCAAATAGTAACAGTGACGAACTATAAATCTGAATTTTAGCAATTTCTTAAAGTCAGACTATGAGTAATTTATTCCTCATGAATACTCTAATCATGAATGATTTATTTTTCATGAATATCCTAATCTTGACATGGATTATTTGCTTTTAATTCTTTCGGACACCCTTGATAGTTGAATTTAAAAAAAAAAAAAAAAAAAGAGAGAAAATTTCAACCACACCCCTTTATTTTATGAATCTTCACTGACACCCCTGTTAAATTAAAGATATTAACTAGAATGAAATTTTATTAAATTGTCCATGATATATTTTAAGAAAAACTTCATTCACACCCCCTTCTAGATAAGTATATCTTCAATGAGACCCTTTTTATTTTCTAACTTTTTTACGTAATAAAATTTGGGCATATTAAAATTCAATTCGAGCAAATTAAAATTCATTTTTTATATATTAAAATTTGAGTCGATTAAAAATTATATTTTTTTACATATTAAAATTTGAATCGGTTAAAATTCTATTCGAATCAAATTTTAATCAACTCGCATTGAATTTTAATCAGCCTAAATTTTGATATATAAAAAAATATAAATTTTAATCAACTAAAATTTTAATACGTAAAAAATGAATTTTAATCAACTTGGCATGAATTTTAATAAGAAAAAAATTTAATCGACTCGAAGCGAATTTTAATCGGTGCAAACAGTTCAAGTAGAACTCAAATTGGCTCGAATTTTAATACGTAAAAAAAAATGTTGATAGGTTCGAATTTTAATAATTAAAAAAATATTTAATCAGCTCGAATCGAATTTTAATTAACTCAAATTTAATATGTAAAAAAATAAATTTAATTAGTACAAATTTTAATATGCAGAAAAGTAAATTTTAATTGGCTCAAATTTTATGTAAAAATATTATTTGAGGTTTATGTACGGACAATTTTGATATTTTAGATGAATTCTTATTTGTTAGAAATGGTGGTCTAACGATAGAGATGTCAATGGTGTTTTGAATAATATCGAGGGTATTCTTGAAGATATGAAAAATTAAAAAAGGTGTGAGTGAAATTTTCCCAAAAAATAATTACTCCGCCATATATAATACTTGTCGGTAGAATTCTCATGCTAGAATAAAACTATAGTACTCAAGGAGGTACAATACCCAAATTTAAAATCTTCAAGGGTCAAAATAAAGTTCAGCTAAAAATGTAGTGGTGGATCACAATTTGACAGATCACGAAAAAAGACTTCTTTTAAATGTCAAATTATATTTTTTAATGGTTATTCGTGATCGACCATAGAAACCACAATCTTTGTAATCTATCACAAATAACTTTAATTAGGTATAACCTAATCCTTCAAAATTATAACTTGACCCTCAAAAATTATAATTTTCAATACGAAACCAACAAATCACTTTTCGATTCTAAAGACTTATCTTTTGCCCACAGAATAATTCTATTGACGCCTAAAAAACCGATATAATTTATTGACCTAATCATTTGACAAGTAATAAGTAATAAAGTCTCAATGAAGAAGTCCAACAATTATAATTACAACAATACTATTAAACCATGCCACCGCCACAACATCAAATCAACAAATTCAATCAATTTTTTACATCCCAAAAACGTTACTCTTTGTATAATATTTGTCATACGTGACATATGCAAAACTTGTAGGCATGAACAATGAATGGAATGTGTGTGTGTGGAATATGACATAGAACTTCTATATAACATTGTAGGGGCAGTAATGTTGCTGCTAATGAAGAGCGAAGCCTAGACCTCATTAAATGGACCCAACAACGCAGACCTGTTTTCATTTTTGTGTGTTTTTAGAAGCACTATTTTTTTGTTTATAGATTGGGGGCTTGTTTGTAAAACAAGGTAGCTGAAAAAAAAAAAAAACGAAAATACATACACAAAACACATTTTTTTTGTTTTGTTTTTTTTTGGCAAAAACTGAACAAAAACATAAAAATAAAAAATAAAACGGTTACCAAACTCAACTGTAATTATCCACATTTCTTTGACGTACGATGCAGGACAGCTAACAGAGCGTAAAAATTTACAAGGAAACAACACAAACTCATGTAAAAATGTGAAAGAACAGTAGGGTGCCTGATATCGTCATCTAACCTGTCGACCACCACTTTCCGCGGCCTCCCCTCCTCTGATGAAGCAGTAAATTCAAATCTCTTCCCTACAGAAGGCTACAAAGGCTGCATATTATGCACTCCCCATTACCGCCAGATGATTGATCTTAGTCATGACCCAGTACTTGGTGATACCAACTTACTTGCTGGAACTGATTTTTCGAATTCCAGACTCGGGACAGCACTCAGATTGCATATATGACCTCTCCACTGCTGTCGACATCAAGGTCGGGATCAGATTCCAAGTCTTCCAGTTCCATGTCATCATAAAGGCCTAATGGTGGTACAGTGGCCTC
Source organism: Ilex aquifolium (assembly GCA_951799425.1). Classification (NCBI taxonomy): domain Eukaryota; kingdom Viridiplantae; phylum Streptophyta; class Magnoliopsida; order Aquifoliales; family Aquifoliaceae; genus Ilex; species Ilex aquifolium. The sequence goes on from OX637391.1 coordinate 7,171,105, forward strand.
GGAAACTATCTGCATAATCAAATCAATGCTCTGCATGGGCTGATCGGGCTCTTCAAACTGGTTGCTGATTGTCTTCTCATCCATGAGATCTGCAGGAAGGTTCTTTAAAAACCACTGATGGTTTTTGATCTCTGGGATCGTAATCCTCTGTTGCATGCATATATCCAAAATTATGAGGCTTAGATTGTGACCAAACTAGAAAAATAAGCACAAGCTCCAATCTGGTACGAAAGAGGTAGTAGCACAATCACATTTAGAACTACAAAGCAGGTATACCTCGACGTTTAGGGTGAACAATTTTCTTTTTTGCTTTTTGGTAACATTTAGGGTGAGTTTAAGAGCAATTTTCTTTTTTGCTTTCTTTGTTAACAACTGCTCTGTTTTCCGCTTGTTCTCCTCACTGTTTGATCAAATGGAGCTTAAAAAACTAAAAACATCTGCTTAGATGGATTTGCTACAGGACTTTTATTCAGTTTTTCTCATATTAAGTTACTGACCACCCCAACTATTATACGATTGAGTGACCATATCGCTAGGGTCAATTAAATCTAACTACTATTTTTGTAACTTGCAAACTGTGTTATATCATATCTGTTCTTATCACTTAAACTTATTATATTTAATGCTTAATTGGAATTGTTCTTGACTTGACATAGAGGCAATGGTCTTCCTCCACGATCTTCCTCTTTCAGCCCCTGTTCAAAAAAATGCCCGATAACAAACTCCTTGTACCCAGAAAAATACAGCACATTTATTCAACACCTATGCGTGGCAGATAGCCAGAGTGTTATTTAGAAACAACATATATTGTCATTAGACAGCAATGGCATCTGAAAGGTTACAGTAGTAATCCATCTTATCAGTTATTGCATATTGTTAGGTTAATTGTTATATACACTGAAACAAAGTCTTTACTATTGAAAATAAAGTTACTAACCAGTGTAGGGTCTTGAACAAAGATCCTCGAGATCAGGTGGCGACATTCCTGAGATATCTGAATATTTTCAGGAATGCTATATTGAACATTTAGAATTCTCTGTAGGGCAAAGGAAAAAAAAAACCCCAAGTATAAATAAAAAACATACAACTTGACAGTGATTTGGTAATAAGTCTAACAAAATACTTGTATTGTCTTCCGGAAGTCCTTTGGTTCATCAGGGTCCTCAAAAGGATAGGAACCAACTAGCATGACATATAATGTCACTCCACATGACCACACATCTGCAATCTGAGAAACACCAACAGTACATGAGATCCACAAGTGTCAATGCAAAAAACCATATACAATTTATGGAAGGGGTAGTTTGATCTAACATCAAATAAAACTGAACTACATAAAAGAAAATGCATTAAGGGATGTAAAAAGTTGTAAACATAAAAAAAGGGATCAAATGCAAACATGCATAACACCAATAAAAAAGGAGCTGTCTATCAATTTATGGACAAAGACAAGAAAGAGATCAAAGCCACATATAGCAGTGAAGATCTTACTGATAGTGATACCTCACCTTGTCTATGAAAGAGTGACTGTTTCAATTGGATGTCATCTTTCCCGATGTCATGTTCACAACCCCAAAATGTCCGAAAAGGTCAACAATATTTTAGCCACTTGAAGATGATAAAAATGACCACCCATACAAAAGTTTTCTTTACGCGTAAAACTGGCACATGTCCTCAGAAAAAGAAATATTCCTATTATAGTTCCACATAACCTCCATGGAAATTCAATTCCCAAAAGACAATAAGAGGGTTAGGCAGGTCGGTGACTAATGCACCTATGAGATAGGCAAAAAGGACAAAGCAAAAAAGTGGGTCCCCCGACCAACACCTCATCTAATATGACAAGCAAATGATAGAAAACATAATCCTATGTCTACATGATAAGTTGCAACAAGCTTTTATCAAAACTATAAATGAAACAGGTTTGACTGCAGCCTAGCTTACACAGATCTCAACAAAGATTAACATGTTGGGTTTTTATTCTACTCTCGTCTTTCTTCTTCATTTTTTGGTGTTGCTTACAACTTTCCTTGGACATTAACCATTACAATAAACGGGAAGCGGTGCTCTGACAGTGAAGCTTAATCACTAATGATTCTGTGATAAAGCAATAAATCATGTAAGACGTGGGTTGCAAGCATCATCCATTCTGACATTAATTTGCATCATTGAAAAGGTACAATCTATAAGCCAAATGAAAATTTTTCACATGAAGTTGAAGATTAATAATTTATTAGTCAAATGAAAACTTTCAGATGAAGAAAATACAGTGGAAAACCTTTTTTGTATGGCCATGACGATGTATATTTTTGGACAATTTAAGCATATGTGGTCCTTTCTTCATTATAGCATACAGAGTATGTACATTGTCTCACCCTCATTTGGCGGCCGTAAGAGATATCAATGCTCGGGTAAATTTCATCTACACCCTCTATAGATAGAACTAACTACAACGCACCCCTTGCCTTTTCTGAAATTTCACTGCACTCCATTCTAGCTAATATATCCCGCTTCATCCACACCACCTGTCGTGATTAAATATTATTGAGAAGCCAAAAACATAACTGAAATGGTCCAATATTCTTTAAAAATACTAATATTACCATTTGATATGGTTTTTGGAGTACAATGTCAATGTATTTAAAATTTAAATGACTTACTTACCTTTATATCTAATGTCCTCTTTCCTAGTGTTCTCACAGTCCTCCAACTCCTTTCCTTCTCTCTCCCTCACACACACAACCACATGTTATAAGTGTTTTTAACTTTTTATTATATGTTTATTGTTATGAAGGGTATTATTATCAGTATAATATTTGCAACTATAAATATAAGTAACAGAGAAAGAGAACCCTAACCTTCTTATTCTCAGCAGTCTCTTTTATCCTATTTTTCTCCTCTTCCTCTCTTTCTTTTCTTTTCTCATTTCAACGCCACCATCTCCACCAAAAATGACACAAGCTTGTCCCCTCACACACACACTGTCTGCCGACCCACCCGTCATCACCAGCCAGTCAACCCGACATCACCATCCAATCTTTTGACCATCACCACCATAGTTGCACATACAGCCCTATGTTCACTCTAACTCCACCACTAAGCACTTTTGACCACCACCCATATCAATCACCATTCCATGCACAACCCATCTAATATAACCCCACCTGTGAACAAATTCAACCCATTGTTTATCAAATTTCATCCATTTAAATCCTCCTCCACCCAATGCATTGGTGAAGCTTGGGTCGCGCTGGGTCATACTGTAATTGTTGGTGATTTTGATCATGTGAGTGTGTGCACTAGTGGAATTTTGAAGTTAAAATTTGATGGGTGGTTTGGTTGAATTGGGATGAAATGATGAATCCGGGACCTAGTAGGATTGGGATGAAATGATGAATCGGCAATGATGGATAACTCCATGAAGTGACCAAAAGTGGGCAATTTCAAAGAGTGGATGACTCCACTGTTGACGGCAATTTCAAAGACCCCCTCGCTGGCAGGAGGGACAAAAGAGTTAGAGGTGGTGTACGTTGGTCCACTGTGGAGTTGGGTTATGGGGTGAAGGGTCTGTTCTCTAGAAGTGTGTGAGAAACTGTAGAGAGTGAGGGCAAAGGGTCGTTAGCAATAAGGGAATGGAAATGGATGGTCACGGATGGAGGTGACCTATGCATGGTTAGGGGTTGCTCGTTCTTTACAATCTTATTATCTCCCTCCTCTCTCTCTCTCTCTCTCTCTCTCTCTCTCTCTATATATATATATATATATATATATATATATATATATATATATGTTCCGGATAATTCTATTGTACCCACAAAAAAATGTGGATACTGAAGTTAATAGAAAGCCGTAAATTTTGATTTGTAACCATTAATCATAAAAATAACAAAGTAATATAAAGTAATAAATAACGACATTAACATGTGTCAAAAATTTAATGAATAAAAAATTGAGATATAGTACCAACAAATAGTTTTTCGGTGTCGTAATTGAACCTGTTATGTGCTTATCAAATTGTGAGGGTTATAATTACAAGGTTTATATGTATAATTATAAGGATAAATGTGTAAAAGCGTATTTTCCGTTTCATCCATTAGCAAACAAACATGGTGTCATAAGGATAAATGTGTAAAAGTGTATTTTCCGTTTCATCCATTAGCAAAACAAACATGGTGTTCTTTCCGATGTACCAAAAAAAAACATGGTACCAACAAAACGCGAGAGGTGGCCTCAAATTTACACCCAATTACAAGGATGGAAGACTCAAATTTAAATTTAAGTAAAAAAACTCAAAAAACTTGCTCCAACTTTTTACTCAAACTTATATCAAATCAAGGGAAACTCAATTTTTTACTCAAATTAGAGGAAACTCAAATCCTTACCCACATCTTTGATGGTGAGATTTCACCCTATTTTAAAGATCCAATGATCATCTTTATTCTCTTTTAAATTTGGATTTGCCCTCTTTTAAATTTGGGTTTCTTCTTCTTTAAATTTGAGTTTGTCCATTGGAGCCCTTTATATCAAATCAAGTTTTTTACTCAAATGTTAATTTAAATTTGAGTAAAAAATTGAGTTATGGTTGGAGATGCTCTAATAAAAGTTTTCCAAAAATAGATATTGTTGGGCTTAGTGGTAAATGGTTGACGTAACCAAAGAAATGGCAGATAAACACATCGCCTTCATGTAATTAAGACCCAACATGGCATGATCTGCTTTATTTTTCTTTGGGCAGGCAAGCACGCGGAAAGGAGGGGAGGGGGGTTAACAGATATAACATTACTTGCGGAGAAGCGAGAAAATTAATAAAATTGATATGCAAAAGAGATTTACTTGCTACTACCAAACAACATATCAACTAGTTATAACATAAATATCTAAAACTATATGCATATAAATACACTATTTGCACTATATACAATATTTTCACTTCCCTCAGCAAAGTCAATGTTGTATCATAATGGAAAGAATTCTGTTAACCAATTCAATAACTTATCAGGAAGGATGTAATAAATAAAGGTTACGGTATTACCTTGCCATCATATTCTTGCCCAAGTAACACTTCTGGAGCAATGTAAGCAGGAGTTCCCACAGTTGATTTTGGTTGTGAATGCAACACAGAAGACTGTTTAAACGAGAAAAGAGGACAATCAGAGAAGTACATAACACAACTAATTTTGGTAACCATAAAGACAGAGAGGATTTAATACTGCAGTGTTCTAGTGCTCACAATATTCCATAAAGAAGAAATTTAGAACTAAAATCAACAGCATCAATGAAAGGGGGGGGGGGGGGGGGGAGAAGAGAGAGATGGAGAGAGTATCTATATTGCTTGCACTACTCTATTGTAAAACTTATTAATTCCAACCTAGATCCATCCAAATTTCAAGAGAAATATACAAACCACTGCAAATGAAACACAAGATAACAATATAAGACAAACAACCAATACCTTGGAGTAACCAAAATCACATATCTTCAAACGAGGAGCAGGACTTCCGTCTAACAATGTATTTTCAAGCTTCAAGTCCCGATGACATACTTGCTTCAACAAGAAATACAGTTTAAACAAGTCAAATAATCCGAGTTGCATTTCCAGAATCAGAAGAGATGGATAAAGGGTAAATTTCTGTGACAGCCTCCAATCTGATAAAATAACATGGGAACTCCTCTTCATCCGAGAAGTGATATAGAGACCCTTGTCAAAATTTTCAAGTGGAAATTGTTAAGGCATTTTATCCTATTTGAATGAGCTAAAAACCTGAAAATAACAGAAAATAGGAAAATGTGGATGTTGAATTAGCATGGATGGTTGTCTCTTTCACAACAAACAGAACTCTGGGGGTCCCCTTGTCATTTCTCAAATGTTAGCAAGTCTCCAGGGAGTCTCAATGTAATTTTTCCACGAAGAAATAAATAAAAGACATAGAAGAAATTTAATACCATTGCATGACAATAGCTGACTCCAGATATAAGCTGTTGAAAGAAGAAGCGAGCCTGCAACAAAAAAAAAAAAACAAGTAAAACATATGAGTAGCTCATCTAATGGAGATAGAAAGCCTTGTTAAATATACTCAGTAAGTCAATAACCTCGTCCTCATTGAAGCGCTCTGCATTGCAGATTCGTTCAAAAAGCTCTCCTCCAGATGCATATTCCATCACAATAGCCAGATGAGTTGGTGTTAGAATGACCTAGAGTAAAATTTTCAGCAGATAAACAACATAAAAGTGTTATCCCCATTAATGGATATAAAACACAGAGGGTATCAATATTGAAGTGTATGAATAGCGCACCTCTTTGAACCTAACTATGTTAGGGTGCCTCAGAGACCTGTGATTAATGATTTCCCTTTGAACATTTTCATCTATCTGCAATACAACAAACTAGAGTGAGAAAGCCAAAAATTCCACCCAAAAAAACTAAAATTATCAGTCCAAAAACCTTAGGAACTAAATGTAGCTTGAAAGAGAGGAGAGAGAGAGAGAGGAGTCAAATATCATGACTACCTTGTTCAAAGCACAGTTTGATTCTAAATGCTTAAATTCCTTCTACATTAAAAAAGGTGCAGCTTGATTGTAAATGCTCAAATCTTTCTACATTAAGCTATTTTGTTGGAGCTAGGCACACTTCAGCATACCTACCCTGGAACAATTTATTAATGATGTCTAAATCTTCCTCTATCCCCCCCCCCCCCCCCCCCCCAACCCCCCAACCCAAAAAAAAAAACCCATATTAGAGGGGGAGAAGTGTCTTTCCCCTCAAATTAAATGACTTACTTTTTATTTTCCAGATATTTATAATGACATTCATCACCAAAGCTATTTAGAAAATTAGTCAGTAATCACAATTTAGGACTTAGACCACAGTACCGAAAAAATAATTTCGGTACCGTACCTCCAACTTTTTCCACTTTAATGGGTGTTTTTACAAATTTTGTGGGTTGTTTTACAATTAAAAAATTTATCACTTTTGTGGGTAATTTATCACTGTTGTGGGTATTTTTTACCACTGTTGTAGGTGTTTTTACTTTTTTGTGATAACTATTTTACCACTTTTCTTTAGTGCAAAAAGAATTATCACATTTGTGATTGTTTTTACTACATTTATAGGTGTTTTTACAACATTTGTGGATGTTTTTATCACTGGTAATTGTTTTTATCACTGGTAACTATTTTTATCATTTTTTCAAGTACTACAACAGTGATAAAATAACCCACAAATGTGGTAAATGAATGTATGGTACCGAATTTTTTTTTCCCCTTACCCTAGTCAACTGCCACAATTTGTGTTGATATCATGACATGGCATGTCTGTTTTGCACCCATTTCTCGGCAACCAAGCAAAACATAATGTATAGCCAGCCCTACATTTAGTCATAGTTTTGTAGCACTTAAACTAATTTCAAAACAATACTACTAGTTTGATATAATTACTTTTACTACCTTACTCTATTGTTGTTTGCTTGACATTTCTTCTATCCAACATGGTACCCACTAACACCAAAAATGGATTAAATTCGCAAATTAAGTCCAAATAGAGTTTCTTATTTGACAACTCTCAAGGTTCAGTGCATGAATCAATTTCTTCAATATGCCCAATTTTAAAAGAAAAAACATATTCTTCACGGTAAATAATAAAATTACAAAAACACCACATTTAAAAGTCCCTAGCGAAATTAAACACCACATTTAAAGGCATTTTCACTGGAAGCAAACTTCTCAAATTTACACCGACACCCCCAACTTATCAACTGTGTTCAATACTGAACCAAAATCATAAATATCAAAATCATTGGTCAAACCACTCCAACAGAAGCTAAATTCAAGAACAAATAGAGTAATTAGAATTTAGAACTTAGTAGAAAATGATTTCGATACTGACCTTATCGCCTCTCTCGATGTACTTTACGGCAACGAGCTCCTTCGTCTGCTTATCTCTCATAAGCCTGGCGACACCGAAATTGCCGGACCCGATGTCTCGGACGAAATCATAACGGTCACTGTCGTGCATAATCGGCATGTCCATACACGGACCTCCTAGTATCGCCGCCCGATCCATTTTTCCAACTCTCCGAACTCGACCTATCAAAGAGTCCGAATCACATTTACACAACTGAAAACGGCGTCGTTTCGTCAATGATCGTGATTTAACCGGAACACCCGACGCCGTGAAGTATCCGTTGACCCGATCGGAGAGATCGGTTCTGAGTATGTCGGTTTTGACCTCAGATGAGTAGCCGTTGCTTTCTTTATAAATCTACAGGGAACTGTTCAATGGCGGTTGCTTTTGTACTTTCACTTTCTCTGTCTACAGAGTTTCTAGAGAGAGAGATTTTTTCTGGTCGACGACGGATTAATATCTCTCTGCCTGAATCAGTCGGTGGAGCCGTGGAGGGCGAAGAGGAGGTGATGTTGACAAGGCAACAGGACGACGACGTTTATAGTGGCTGAACTTTGGAAACGACGACGTTCTTTTGTCTGATGATGGCTACTACTATGCGACGGTGTTTTTTTGTTCTTTGTGGTTAAATGACATTAATGTCCCTGCTTCGGATAAAATTTGGACAGTTCCCCAATACCTGATGCTCCGTATGGTACAATGAAAAAATAAAAAGATAGAAGAAATGTTGGTATTCCGTAAAAATCGAGTAGTAATGCAGAATACCCATAAAAAATTCGTCTTTCTAACCGACCCTACCCACATATATTTATATATTATTGTGTGTGTGTCAAATTTTAACATTTTTAACATTATTGTGTTAATTAATTGGTGCAAGTTACTTAATTGAATTATTAAAATAATCTAAAAATTAATAACTAAAAAATATTCTGTTCACCTTGATTTCTTACCCGACTTCCTACCCGATTATTTTGAACGAAATTCGGATAGGAATAGTACACTTGATCAAGTAGGGTAGGCCAAAAAAAAAAAAATTCAGCAAAGTATCGTATAGGAAGATGAAATATCATAATTTCTACTCGTAAGGTAGGGTAAACACCCCTAAAACTCACCTCATTTATATTCATTAATTAAAAATTAAATTCATTCAATTTTTTTTCAACCTATTATATAGATAATGATCAAAATTTTGTTTCGGCGTATTATTTCGATACAAAAATATTTTAGAAGCAGAATAAAAATTAATAAAAAATTAATAATTATTTTTAAAATATTAATCAAAATATCTTAAAACACCTCAAAATATTTCAAACACATTAGTGAAAATATAACAAAAAATATCTCAAAACATCTCGAAATAATATAAATCACTTCGAAACATTGAAATTTCACTTTAATTACTATTTTTGTTTCGATTTTTTTGACATATATTTAATAGTTTAATTGAATGAATATAAATGGAGTGAACTTATTAACTAATGAGGTGGGTATAAATAGGGGAAATTTAATAGTTTGAAATAAAATGATTAAATAGGATGGAAATAGCTCCACCCATTCGAATACCCGATGCGGCCAATATATAGAGGGCAAATTCAAAGGGGGAAATACTATATAACCCAAATTTATTACCCAAATTTGTATCTCAAATAAAAGGGTCCTATCAACTTTTTTAAATAGGAACTACTGATCCAATAATCCTTGTTGATTTGGGATGCAAATTTGAGTTACATAACATTGCTCATTCAAATGACACCCACTCTAATTTGATTTAATTACAGAAATATCTTTGAAGGGACTTAAAATATCTTTCTTCAAGATCAGACAATTTAATAGAGATATGTGACATGAGACAAAAATTAGAAAAATCCGTTTGGTGAAACGTAGTGACTCTAGCCGAGCCAAAAAGAGTTTAACCTAAGTAGATTTCATTGTTAAGTAGGGATATTAATCAAATCGAATTTTGTGAGCTTGAGTTTGAACCTATTGAGTTTGTTTTTTTAAACAATTCTAAAAAATTGTTTAAGTTCAACTTGTTTAGAAAATGAATCGAGTTCGATTAACTTGACTATTTTACATTTAAACGAGTCGAGTTTTGTGAGTTCGAGTCGAGTCGAGTCATATCCCAACCAAACCCGAGTAACTCTTCTTGATTAACACCAGGGTTAACCCAACCAGAATTGAAGTATTTTAAAGATCAATTTGATAAGCAAAACTCTTGAACAATACATACCAAGCAAAGGTATGAGAGCTGTAATCAAGGAAACTTTAAAAGGAATTAGTACCCAATTGGAATTCTAGTTTCAGAAATCCTTTTATTTTATTTTATTTTTTTGTCAGCTAGTTCCACAATTTCAAGGATTACAAAAGATGGTTAGGCTATCACTAATGACTAAAGGTAGTCAAAGAGAACCAATACGGAACCTGCTTATTCACAGGTACAAATTATTAATATATGACCTACAAAATTAATTAATGAGAAAAGAAACTTCGAAAGATTCATGCACAAATTAAAGAAAGAACTGTTGCTAGGGTTTTTATTGACTTTAGCATTAGAGTGTCTCAAGCCGGTTAAACAGTTGAATCAATCATATTATAAAAATTAAAAACAAATTGTGTTGATGAATTATAAAAATCACAAGAGTAATAGATTTTATGTCTTTAGTGCATCAAATAAAAACACATGTGGAGATTATTATACTTGTGTATAAAACATCCAAGACAATTTTGTAAAAACAAATTTGGATCTTCAATTTCTTTTAACTAGAAATATTAACCCAATTCCACCTAAATATCGGGTTACTAGATTGATTTACTAACATACTCAAATGCAGACAAAAATAGTAAGAGGGTCAGTACACGAAATTTTTGTCATTGTACAGTCTGAAGAGGGTTTAGATATACGTAACCTTACTCATGTAAAATAAAGAGATCGTATTCCATGATTCGAACCCTTGAAGTTATAACCTCTATATCACAATAAAATAATTTTACCGTTGTGTCAAGACCGGCAACACTAAAGTTTTCTTTGTTCAGATTCAGGTGCTCTTGATTTCTCTATCCACAGCCTTTTGATTAGGAATGACAGTGGACCAGGAAAAATGGGTATTCGTCCAAATTCATCTCGTTTGGATCAGGAATGGATTATACGTATTAGACGGTAGACGTATAGAAAGATACTCGTGTAAACCTGCACGGGGATAGAGGCGGGGATGGACTGACACTTATCCCCCCTGCTAACCCATGTGTATATATATGATCATAAACCCCAATCTCATTCTCACCCACCTATAAAGTTAATTTCAAAATTCAGTGGCCCATTTTTTTTCCTTTGTCTAATAAGGTAAGATCTATTATCTTTGTGTTCTTTTTTATAGTTGTTGTTAGATCTGTGATTCTTTTTGTTAGATTTGTAATGAGTTTTGTTAGATCTAAGGCTCTGTGTTGTGTTAGCTATTGAGGGTTTTTGTTTCGGATTTATGGTGTGTTAGATACAAGGTTTTTAGATGTTGCTTGTTTTTTTTTTAGATCTACAATTTTCATGTGCGACATCTAATTTTCTGTGTTAGATATACAATATTCTAAATTTTCTAATTTTATACTACTTGAATATGGTATTAGTTGAATTATGAATTTATGTTAGATATGGTTTTTGTTGATTTTTGAGTTTATTCTACTTTAATATGGTTTTTGCTCTTTAAAAATTGTTGGATAGACTTTTTGCTTAAAAAGTGTTGGATAGACTTTTTACCTACTTAGTATATCAAATGCTAGTTTTTATTGATGAGAAGAATTATGTGGTAATTTTCGATTGGTGACATACAAGTTTTTTTATTTTTTGGATTATTTATAATGTTTGATTATGTTATGCTTGGGTTTGGGCTTGGGTGGAGGGTGAAGGCGGGTGCGGGGGCGGGGATTACAAATTTATCTACGGACGAAGATGTGGATGAAAATTATACCCGTTAATGAGATTAGACCGGAGATGAATGAAGTTTTTTTAAACGGGTATAAAAATAAAGACTACACCTCTGCCCCCACTTCGATCCACTGTCATCCCTACTTTTGATTATAACGGACCCAGATATAGTGACAAAAAGCAAGACATGGCTTGAAGTCAATAGATGTGACGATTAAGATATGGTGCTCTCATGTCTTATTCACTTAAATTCTGCCCATGCTAGAAAGTGATTCCATGCGCTAAATGTATATGGTGCTCTCATGTCTTTTTCAAATTCGAATAACTATTTAGTTTGAGTTTCTTCGATCACACAAAATTCGAGTTTAATTTCACCCATATGATTTGAGAATACCTATATACATTTAAAATTTACATTATAATTATGAATTCAAAATAATCGGTGTGGAGTAGATTTGCAGACTTAGCATACAGTCATGGAGAGTTTCTCTAGCATTATAATAAGTCGTGTTTTGTTGAGTTTTTATTGTATCTAAATCGTGTTGTATTATATTTGTTAAATGGGCAAATTATATTTTATACCCAAAAAGATTTCAAGATTCTCACTTTATATTTTTAAAGATTAAATTTCACGTATTGCACTCTTAATATATAAAAAATATTACAATTTGATCATTTTGTTAGCTTTATGTTAGTTTTTTCGTCAGTGTTAAGAAGGTGGCTTTTGATGGAAAAATAATGAAAGCTAACAGAAAGATTACATTTCAACACTTTTGATACATTAAGGGTGCAATATAAAAAATTTAATTTTTAAGAGTATAAAATAAAAATCTTAAAATATTTCAGAATACAAAATACGAAAAGCCCTTATTAAATTTATAGGTGTTCTATTTGTAACCATATGTAATTTGATTCATGTTTTGTCAGAGTCATACTTTGAATAAGTTGTGTTTAGCGAGATCGTATAATTTTTTTCGACTTAGTTTCAATTCATTAATTTGAATCACTTGTCGAGCCCCCTTGACCCTCTCTCTATATAAAAGCATATGCGGTGGCGCTGACACATATTTTTCTTCCTTCTGCCCAGTTTCTCGGAAATAATGTTTAACTTGAGTTTAACAGATCGACTCGTTTATTACTTGAACTCGCTAATTTCAATTCTATTTTAGAGTATGTTTATAAGTAAGATTAACAGGCCTAAGTTTAGTGTCTCGTATAAGTAATGGATTGGAGAAAATTCACTTGAATATAACAGATGCTATTCAGATTGATGTGATCATCTGATTTGAGACAACCGAAAAACCCTAATATCACAAATGGATATGACCACCACAGTGTCAATGTCATCCAAGAAAAGATATAAAGTCCATCCGGGGTGGAGCCAGATTTTGTCCGTAGTTGAGGCAACCATTGGACTGAAGAGACGAATCGAACGAAAATCATTAAAATAGATTGCGATTTATGAAAAAATGGTAAGTAGGTTTTCAACGATAAGATTTGGCTCGGATTTCGTGTGATTTGAATTTAATCTGAATACCCTGATTCGAAATTGATTTAAAAACTCGTTTTTGAATTCAATTTTCATTATCCGATGATTTTTGCTTTTAGAGTGCAAATCCAAATAAGTTAA